>CAHIKZ030001938.1:240000-492500 GCA_903632075.3 Acanthosepion pharaonis
GAATAGGAATGGAAGAATAGGAGGAGAAGAAAAACAGGAATGGAGGAACATTTTTTTTTCTTCCTTGGGAACAGAAATTTATTTACAAAAAAAAAGACAATTTAGAATAAAAGGAGGATTGTCTCAGGAATATGAAAGAGGTGTGTCTTAATTTAAAAAAAAAGGAATGGAAAAATTTGGAGGGGACCAAAGGAGGAAAGAGGAGGGAGAATATGGGAATAAAAAAAAGGAGGAGGAGGAGGAAAACAATATGAAATAGATGGAAAAATTTGGAAAGAAGAGGTTTTTTTAAGACTGGAAAAACTTCTGAAGAAGGAGGAGGATTTTTTGGGAGGAATGGGGAGGAGGAAAGGATTGGAAAAGGAACAGGAATGGAAAGGAGAAAAGAATTATTATTTTCTTGAGGAAACTTAAAATGGGGGAAAGGAATATAAGATTAGGAATTCTAAAAGGAATGGTTTAATACAGAAGAAGATAAAAGAAATTATTTTTGAAGAGGAGGCAAAAAATAAGTTTTGAAAAGGAAATGGAGGATAAAGGTGGGAGTTTTGGTCAAGAGGAAGGATTTCGTGAAGAGGAATGGAGATAGGATCTTGGGATGAAGGGAAATTTTTTTAAACATAAATTTATCCAGAAATGGAGGAGGAGGAGGAAATGGGAAGACCTAAAGGAATGGAAGAGGAGGAACAGGAAAATTTTGGAAAGGAGGAGGAGGAGAAACTGGGAACAGGAATGGAGGAGGAGGAGGAGAAGACTGGAAACAGAATTTTAAAAGCAACAAAATTTTGTTTTTTGGAGGAGAATCATTAACCAGAATGATATGGAAGTTAGGAGGAGAAATAAATGGCAGGAATTTTGGAGGAGGACTGGGAACAGAATGGAGGAAGAGGAGGAAAAAAGGAATGGAAGAGGAGGAGGAGAAGACTTGGGAGAAGTATATCTTTATAGGAGGCTGGGAACAGGAATGGATGGATATTCTTGGAGGAGGAGGAGAAAAGACTGGGAACAGAATGGAAAATTTAAAGGAATATGGGAATTAGGAGGCGTAAGGAGAATAATTTGGAACAGAAATAGGAGGAGGAGGAGGGAACAGGAATGAAGAGGAGGAGTTCTATGGGAACAGGAATGGAAGAGGAGGAAAGAGGAATGGAAGAGGAGGAGGAGAAGACTGGGGAACAGGAATTGGAGGAGGAGGAGGAGGAGACTGGGAACAGGAATGAATCCATGAGGAGAAGACTGGAAAGGAATGGGAAGAGGAGGAGACTTTTTTGGGAACAGGAATGGAGGAGGAGGAGGAGGAGGACTGGGAACTTTAAATGGAAGGAGGAGAATTTCATGAAAGACCAGGGAACAGGAATGGATGGAAGAGGAGGAGGAGAAGACTGGGAACAGGAATGGAGGAGGAGGAAATTTTTTTTTAATAGGATTTCTAAGAAAAAAAAAGACTGGAGGAATGGGAGGAGGAGGAGAAGACTGGGAACAGGAATGGAGGAGGAGGAGGAGGAGAAGAACAGGAATTTTCTAGGAGGAGAAGAATGGAGGAGGAGGGAAGACTGGGAATAGGAAGAAGAGGAAGGAGAACAGGAATGGAGGAGGAGGAGGAGAAACTGGGGAACAAGGAAAAGGAGGAGGAGGAGGAGAAGACTGGGAACAGGAATGGAAGAGGAGGAGGAGAAGACTGGGAACAGGAATGGAGGAGGAGGAGGAGAAGACTGGGAACAGGAATGGAGGAGGAGGAGGAGAAGACTGGGAACAGGAATGGAGGAGGAGGAGGAGGAGAGACTGGGAATAGGATGGAGGAGGATGAGGAGGACATAAGGAATGGAGGAGGAGGAGGAGGAGAATGGGAACAGGAATGGAGGAGGAGGAGACTCTTGGGAACAGGAATGGAGGAGGAGAAGTTTGGACCATTTTAGGAATGAAAAGAGGAGGAGAATTGAGTGGGAATAGGAATGGAGGATTGAGGAAGGGACAAAAAAAAAACACAGGGTTCAAGAAAACAGAAGATGGCAATTGATGTTGTATTTAAATTTTTGAAGATTCTAGTTATCATCAAAACAAGAACGAGTTCCATAGGCAGAAAGTGCAAGAGAAGAAACGATTAGATTAGAAGTGGCTGTTGCATCTAACTAGTTCAACAGTAAATTGGTGAGACCAAGTTACTAATCTTGTAGCACGCTTAAATTCATGTAGCTGAGGCACCAGGTGTGGGGGGAGCTCATCAGAACAGTTGCAAAGAGAATATTTGTAGAAAAGACAGAGGGAAGCCATGTCACATTGGTGAGAAAGTAACTGAAGTTGAGAATCCAGGTCATGATAGATTATATCTGTTATAATGGGACACACCTATTCTATAGTTAATAGACTCTCCCACCTATAATAAGTAGGAGTAGTAGTAAGAGTACTGGGTCAGCTCAGTGAGTTGGTCAGTCAGTCGATGTCGGACGACCGTTAGTCGGATATTAAAGTATCAGCCACCACAACTAGATTCTCTGCGTCATTACCTATTATATCAAGTTCCTAACGTTTTGTACGTCGAACCTATTTTAGGACCGACTTAGTACAAATACAAGCCTCCACTGTGAAACCACTACATAACAAGTAAACTAACATATTTGATCATATATATCCAAATTGTTGGACTAAAAATATATTCTGAAAAAAAAGCTAATATATGCAATTGTCATTACTGACAATTGCATAAAGTATTTTGATTTCTATGTTCACTTTTATATTTACACATGCTCTATATTGATATTGAATATTTTATCCCATAAATATAGTATATAGACTCCTTTTATCATATCTCTCTCTCTCTCTTCTATATATATATATATATATATATATATATAATCATTTTATTATAAATGATTATAATAAAATTGTTGAAATCATTACATAAAAGCTTTCATGTTTCAATACTATGATTGTACTTCAGGTGTTGGTAATTTGTTGTAATGATTAAATGATTTTTAAGAAAACAGATTTGGAAAATGTCACCTCTTTTCTGAAAGTTAAACAATAAAAACATTAAATATTATTAATCAAACATTTATTTATCTCTCAATTAAATTGGAATAATTAATTTTTTTCTCATATTCTGAAACAACATGCAGTAACCCTGTACAATCTTCATGACTTTGATTCTTTGATCTTCAAAATTTAATCAAATGCAATGTCAATAACTTTCTTTATCCGGGTTTTTATCTTCTGTCATCTTAATTTTTGTTCTTTCATTGTCTTTTACAGTGGTTGATATACCATAAAAACCCAAACCAACCAACTTTCATGATATATTATCTTCCTTCCTTAATAGTAGTTTTTTCTCAATGGTTGTTAACACTTAGTAATAAAAATAATCCTAGAATTTATTGCCTTTGATCTTCAAATATTTAAATGCAATGTCAATTGTTATCTTCTGTTTTATTAATTCAGATTTTTTTTTATTGTAATCTCCTTAATAGTAGTTTTTTTTATATTCTTTAACATTGAAGTAACCTTTTGCGTCCTAATTATTTTTTTTCCTTTGATCTTCAAATATTTAAATGCAATGTCAATCGTTATCTTCTGTTTTATTAATTCCAGGTTTTTTTCTTCTCTCTCCTTAATAGTTTTTCTTATAACATCTGAGTAACCCTTGCATGAATGGACTTTATTGCCTTTGATCTTAATAGAGACCGGATTGCTGGGTCAATTTTATTTTTTCTTTTAAAATCCAATTGTTTTTATTGTCCCTCTCCTTTAATAGTATTTTTTTCTCATATTCTCTAACACTTAGTAACCCTTGCATCCTACAAATTTTATTGCCTTGCTTTGGGTGAAATGTTTAAAAAAAGAAATCCCATACAATGAAAAAATTTAATACTAATTGGCTGTTGTTTTTATGTTTAAAATATATCTGCTGAAACAACAAAGTTGATGAAAATATATTAGACATCTTTATCTTTACTCCTTAATATAATACAAGCAAAGTGAGAATAAGATAATAAAACAAAGAAAAATTGCAGCGGTATTAGGTTACTAGTTCATTACAGGAATCATCAGTTTGTCAGAAATACACATTCAAATCTCCATGACGTTGAATTGGTGATCTATTCACATGATAAGTTTCGGACCCTGAACTACTACTATTCATGATGAACGGATGTCTCCTCAGAGAAGCACCACCCCTTGAAAGACTATTGGATTTTAAACTCACACCTGACCTCAAGTGGAACTCGTACATATGAGCAATCACTAAAGATGCAGCTAAAATGATCATCTCCCTGTACCGCTCCAGTAAGCATCTGACTCCACATGCTATGTTTAGAATTTTACAAGAGCCAATCTGGCCAAGAATAGATAAACCAATTCTTGTTGTATTTGGCAAGAAAGCTAGACAGACCACACATTCCAGCCTTAATAGATTAAAAAGTGTTTTGCATTGACATATTATTTTATTTATTCCAAAATTTTTCTGACAGGTGGGATGTGACAAGCTTCTTGTTGTTCTATTGTTACTTCTACAAAAGGAGCTCACATTCCTTGGCTCTAAGCAGTTCTAAACTTCATGCCAAGGACCTATTTGGATTCAAAACAATCTAACAGTTTTCTTCTATACTGTTTTTAAATTAAACATTCTATCGTTTTTAAATGTTTAAGTTCCACTCAAACAGCTGGAAGATTGCAAAACTAAAATTCTCTGGAACCCACTCTCAAGAGGATGTTTCTTCTGATTACTACAATCTTAACCTGTTCAAGTCTAGGGTTAACAATTATCTTCCTCTCTTATCTGCACAAACTGACTCCTGTCATAACCCTCTACCTTGAGTAGCCCCTGTATCTTGTACAGGATGAACCCTACTGTAAAAAAAAAAAAAAAAAAAAAATGGAAAAAATATATTACTGTGCCCAGGGACTAAGAAGTTTTACTAAAAGGGAAACGAGACATGTCCTGTAACTATGATATCCAGTGGCTGAGAAAGAAGAGAATTTGTGACCTTTCCTTTTGTACAGCTTCGTACAACGCTGTGTAGCAGATGTTAGAAAAGATCTTCTAGCAGAAAAGGTTGGTCAATCATACACTAGGATTTTATTTTCTCTATGTTTTACCATTAATTAGTTCTTGTTTATATTTTTAGTTTAAATGTGATGATTGGAAGCAATCAAGCCCCAAAACCTAGGAATTTGAAGGCATTTCTGTTTTTCTCCAACTCTGTCATGGGGGTTTTCATTTCTTTGGCACAAGTGTTTGGCTGTATTTATTGTTTTTTTTTCTAGAATATTCCGAACTTGTTTTTTTTTCTTTTTTTTCTTTTATTTTTTTCTTTTTGTTATTTTTTTCTTTTTGTTATTTTTTTCTTTTTGTTTTTTTTTTTTTTTTGTTTTTTTTTTTTTTTTTTTTTTTTTTTTTTTTTTTTTTTTTCTTTTTTTTTTTTTTTTTTTTTTTTTTTTTTTTTTTTTTTTTTTTTTTCTTTTTGTTTTTTCTTTTTGTTTTTTCTTTTTGTTTTGTTTTTTATTTTATTATTTTCTTTTTAAGAGATGAAAGAATTATATGATCATGATTCGATCTTCAGATTTTATGTCTGAACTTCATTCATTTTTGATAAATTGCTATTTACTTCTTTCACCTCAATCAAAAATATATTTGCTGAAAAAGGTTTTAAAATAAATGAAAAAAACAATTTATAATTTGCATAAAATGACGTCTGAAAATCAATATATATATATATAGGGTGTAACAGCAAAATTGTCCTATTGTTAGATCAAGATTTGAACCATTGTATCTTAGAAATGATTAAAGATATCTTACTGGAATTCTCTAAGGTTTTTCTGATACTATTGGAATCTACTTTGAACAATAAAAATGTATTCAGCTCTAGGCTGAAATGATGATCCCTCTTGCTGTTGTAACCTCCTGTTCCAATTTGTCTTTCTATTGTTGACTCTTTTTAAAATTTATTCACTGTTCTTTTGATGATTCTTGAATGAACTTGGAAGATGGAAATATGGATGTTGGTACCATTTCTGGATACCTGAATGATCTTTTTCCTCTCACCATTGCTCAGTTGGGGAGATGTGGGGCTGACACGAAATTATTTTAAACTGTTCTCTTTCTCAAAGGGTTTTTCTGTGATTCTTAGGACAAATGATTTCAAGACGGCTAAACATCTTATTTGAAAACCTGGAAAAAAGAAAATTAGTTTAGTCCTTGTTTAGGTATTAAACATTTTGTGGGATGGACAATTATTCCATGCTTTTGCATGATTTGGACAATTTGTTGTTACACCTGCTGTGTGTTTTGTGTATATATATATATATATATATATATTTGGTTGGATAGATATTTTCTTTTTAGCTCTATTCTGATATTGAGCTTTTCTAAAAAGTACCGCGTAATAATATATAAATAATTATACATATATTTATTTATATTTTACATTTCTACTACATATGATCTATTTTTCCTGCTTTATATTGAAGAAATATTTGATAAAATTCCAAAAAATGTATTTTCTATCTTCTATTTTTGAGATGAGGTATTTATGTTTAATTATTTACATTATTCAGACTATTGTCAATCATCTTTGTCGCCATATTTATTACGTTAAAGAATGCAAAAAGTGCCTTGAGCATTTTGCGGGGGATCTGTGAAAAATAGTTTTGGGAGGATAGTAATTTTCATTTTCTTTAGTTTTTAAAATTAAAAGTTTTCTTCAAATTTTTTTTCCTTATTGTCTGTTTTCTAAGATAAAAAATATTTTTTTCTTAAGGTTCTTTTGCATTTAATAACTCCTTGCATCTTAGTGGCTTTATCACCTTGCTTGGGAAGAAATGATCTTTAAAATATCTTACATTATTTAGACTATTAACCTCATCTCATCCCTCCATATTCACATCATTTCAGCCGTTGTACACTCCAGCTTTCTTCAGGTGATTGGAATTTCGAACCAAACCCTTTATTTCATCCACCAAGGTAGATTGTTCTAGTTCCACTTGCCATGCCTTTTCCGGATGTCTGTTATTTCCCTTTAACTCAACTCTCCAAAGTTTTGGTTCACCACTGCTGTGGCCTGGTTTTGAACTCACGACTTTTTGGGTCGAGTCACTGGATCTAACTAACGTCTTTATCCACTGGGCCATATGTCATTGAGGAATATGGCAATGAAGATGAGGATAACAGTCTGAATAATGTAAATAAGGTAAAAAATGATAATACCTCATCTCAGAGATATAGACAGTCTTTAAAATATCATTGGAAAATATTGTTCATAATAATATATTTGGCCAAATTTCCTTCACCTTTTTTTTCTTTATATCTTTCACTCTTCATATCTCTCTTTCTACTTTTCTTGTTCCTTCTCGTTTTCTCTCTCTTATTCCATTTCTGTGACTTTCATTCTTTTTTTCTCTTTCAGTCTTAATTTGTCTTTCTCTTCAAGTTCTTTCACTTTTGATATTCATTGCTTCTTTCCCTTGGCTTCCATTTCTCTGACTTTTCTCTATGCTTTATCAACCTCTTATATCTCTTTTTTTTTCTTTGTCTCCCTCACAAAATTTTGGCAACATTCTCTCTCTTTTCTTTAGTATTTCTGTCTTGCCTTTTCTAATTTTCATTCTTACTATTATTTCCTCTCTTGCGCAACTCTCGGAATGTCTTTCTCGCTTTCATTTCACTAATTCTTTCTCTTTCATCTCTCTCATTCACCCCATCATTTCAATATTCTCTTTCTCTCTTTTTCTTTTTCACTTCCACTTTTTGTTTATTCTTTCACTCTCTCTTTCTCTGTTTCTTTCTTCCATCCTTTTTATCATGAATTTTTTTACTTCAACTCTAACATTTCCTTCTAAGTCATTTTCGATGTATTTTTCTTTTATCTCCCTCCTTTCCACACAAACATTTGTTCCTATTTGTTCTCAGTAAATTTCATCTACACACAGAGAAACCCTCTTTCTTTCTTTCTAATTCTAAATAAAATTAATCACTCTTTCACATCTTTCAAACTCTGAAAATTTATACACATTTTCTTTCTTTCTAATTCTTCCACATTCTCTCTTAAAAACTCTTGATTTTTTCACAGGTAAAATTCACACATTCCCTTTCAGATTTATAACTAACCCCCTCTTTTCATTCTTTCTAATTCTTCCTCACACCTCTCTTAACCACTCTTTACAATTCTATTTAACATTTTCTCTTTAATTCTTTTAAAAGACCTCTTTCATTATTTTCAGAAAGAAAAAAACGTTTTTTCCAACAGAAATTTTTTCTCTACAATTTCACAGAATCTTAATTTTACCATTTCCCCTAATTCTTTCACATCTTTCATTCTTATTTCTAATTCTGACAGAAAATGTTAAGAAACTTTCACATCTTTCATTCTATTTAATTGATTCCCTTTCTTTCTAATTCTTCCATGACCTCTCTTAACCACTCTTTTCACATCTTTTCTAATTCTTTAACTTTCTTTATTCTTTCTAATTCTTTCCACACACCAATATTCACTCTTTCACATCTAGATTCTATTTTCAACCCCCTCTCTTGAAAAACGAATAATTTGTATTGACCCAAATTTTTTTCCATCTTTCTTTCTTAAATTCCCAAAAAATCCCCTTTAAATTTTACATTTTGAATTCTTTTTAATTTTTCCTCATATATTCTCTAAATAACTCCCATTAAATCTTTCATTCTCTTTAAAAAATCATTCCTCTCTAATGTCATCATTTTTCATTTGACTCTTTTAAAAAACCTGAAAATTCATAAAATCATTTTTATGCTTTTTTCCATGCTCATAACGTCTTGTTCTTTCTCCCATCTTTATCTCTTTATAGAAACGTTTCCCCTCTCCATTTCTCAGAATTTAAAATGATTTGCTAAAACCTATTCAATGATACCAAAGAACTCCACTGAGTAATCCATGTGATTAAAAATTCTTAAGTATGACCCTAGTGTCAGTTTGGACAGAACTGATTGCAAAAATCTCTGTCCACTTAAACAAACCATTTCAATTTCTTTGTGCTGCAACCAAATAGTCTTTTTTTTTTTTTTTTTTTTGTTTTTATTTTCAGTTTGTTTTTAATTTTTATTTTCTCTGTCTAATTTCTCTTTCTTTTATTCATTTTAAACATTTTTTTATAGCTTAGATATTTTGTTTTCTTGTTTGTTTTTTGACGACTTTGGGGATTATTTCTTAGTTTATTTTTTTTTATTCCTTGTTAAACAACTGCGTTTTTTTTTTTTTTTGCTTTGTTGATACTAAAAAATGGAGTTTTATAGCTTTCCAGCATCTTTATCTGTTCTTAGATTGTTTTTTTTTTAGATTTGTTTTCATTGTTATTTAATGTTTTTTGTTAGCCTTTTAATTAAAAGACGTTCTTGTCTTTCATTTAATGATTTGTTTTTTCTTGCTTTAATTTTATTTTTTCAGTTTTTCAATTTATTTCATTTTTTATTCTTCACATTTTTTTTATCTAATGTACTTTTCAGTTAATAGTCATTACATTTTTCATTTTTAACTTACATTTTTAGTAATTTAATATTTTTCATTTTTAGTAATTTAATATTTTTTAATCTTTCCATGGCTTTTTGCTAAATTTGATTTTTATTGTCTGAGTTTTCATCTAATATTTTAACATAGCATTTTTTCCCCCTTCCATCATCTTACAGACTTCCATTTCATCATTCTCTTTTCCTCCATGTTTTTTTTTCATTTCCTTACTTTTTAACCTTATCTCTCTTTTCCTCCATTTTTATCTTAAGATCTTACTGTCTTTCGATTTTATCTTTCTCTTTACATCTATTTTTTTATCTTCTCATCATCTTATTGTCTCCCACTTTCTCTTTTCATTCATTTTTATCCTCTTATCATCTGCTGTTCCATTTTGTCTTTCTCTTTTCATCCATTTTTTTACCCTTTCATTTTCTTAATTTTTAAACTTATCTCTCTTTTTCCCCTGTTTTTTTTTTATCCTGTTATTGCCTTGCCTTTTATTTTATCTCTCCTTTCTTACCCAGACCATAATCTCACAATTTTTTTTTTGCCAAGGCCAGTTTAGTTAGACACTAGACCGCAAATACAGTGCACTCAAAATCAAACTCTACACTAGCTACTTGGATAATTTAGAAGGCATCATGCAATGTTAGGCATTCTACCACATATATCTCACTCAAAGTATGAAGGACCTGTTTGTTGGGATCATTTGGAAGTCTTTCAAAGAACAATAACTAGCTCAAAACATTAAGTAAAGAATATAAAAATTGTGACAATTTGCATTGATCATTACAAACAAAATTATGAAAAACATTAAAATAAAATTTATTAACTTCAAATCACTATTTTTAATTAATCTTTAATTGTCTGGAACTAAATGGCACCTACCCTGAATCCATCATAAAAATATAAGATGTGGAATTGGTAAATACTTAACACTACAGATAACTTGGTATATGGGTCAGTTATAACAAATTAAGTAGAGGAGGAAAAGAAAACTGAAAATAGTATAGGTTGTGTCACAGGTAGTTTCTCCCAATGCCGCCAATTGCTACTAAACCAAAACATCAACCTGAAAACTCGAGACATATTCTTAAATAACCTTGTTAGATTGAGACTTTTATATGGGTGTCCTGCATAGTGTCAAACCCTTTCAGAAATACCTAAACTCTCCAGTATACAACCATTTCCTAAGATCAATGGTAAAAAAAGGTTTTGAGCAGGTAAAATCTGAGTGTCTTGTCAAAGATCATTCTTCTTTGAATATTGTGGACTGGCACTACAGAATCACAAACAAAGAACTGTACCAAATAACAGAAACCACCAACAGCGGCAAAAAACTAAAATGGATAGTACATGTAACTCAAAGAGAAAATAATGACATAATAAAGATATTGATGTTCCTCACAACTTCAAATAAAAGGTTAGGAAGGAAATTCCCATCAATACTGGAAAGAGTGATAACAGCTACTGGGCTTGAGAAGTGAAAATAATGACATAATCAAGATGTTGACATTCCACACTACTTCAAATAAAAGGTTAGGAAGGAAATTCCCATTAATACTGGAAAGACTGATAACAGCTACTGGGCTCGAGAAGAGCAAATAATGACATAATCAAGATGTTGACATTCCACATGACTTGAAATAAAAGGTTAGGAAGGAAATTCCCATCAATACTGGAAAGAGTGATAACAGCTACTGGTCTTGAGAAGAGAAAATAATGACATAATCAAGATGTTGACATTCCACTCGACTTTACGAAAGATTAGGAAGGAAACTCCCATCAATACTGGAAAGAGTGATAACAGCTACTGGTCTTGAGAAGAGAAAATAATTACATAATCATGATGTTGACATTTTGCATGAACTTCAAATGAAAGATTAGGAAGGATGCCCTCATCAATACTGGACTGAACGATAACAGCTATTGGACTTGAGAAAGATTTTATAAATCTTTTTTGACAATTGATAGAATATTGAAAAATTCATCAGCATAATGCCCAACCTGTTCAGAAATATTTAAACTCAATGCTTTATGCAACTGCTTCCAAAGAACAATGGTTAAAAATTGCTTTGAATTTTGAATCAAATTGTCTGGAAAAAAAGATCATTGAAATTTTTTTTTCATGGACTGGTGCTACAGTTCCCAAAGAACTAAACCAAAAAACATAAACTTGATTAACCAAAGCAGAAATGATCAATAAAATGGATACAAATGTAAGTAAAAGAGAAAGTAAATGACATTTTCATAAAAAATGTTGACATTAAACACATTATTTCAAAAAAAATGTTAAAAAGATAAATTTTAAATTAAATTTGAGTTTATTCAATAAAAGCTACTGAACTTGAGAAACTTTTTTTTGAAAAATTATTTCAAAAGAAAGATTTTTAAAATTTCAAAGAAAAAATAAGTACTAACTTGCCAATGGTAAATGAAATTGAAAAATTTTCCAAGACATAAGGAAACTTTACAATATAATTTTTTTATTTACAAAATTTTTTATTATAATAAGTTGAAAAAATTCTTTGAAAAACTGAGGATTGTGACTTTTTTCCTTTTTTTTTTTTTTTGTTTTTGATAGAATTAAATGATATTTTCAATCAATTTTTAAATAAATTTTTAAAATTTAAAAAAAATTTTATGTTTCATTAATACAATTAATCCCCAAAAATTCAAAAAAATTTTTCAAAATTTTTAATTCATAGGAACAAAATTCTAAATAGTAAAAAATTGACACTATATTTTAGAATTAGTGCTTGCAATTCCAATTTTTCACATTTTGGTTTATGTTTACTAATGGTCGTTTTGAAAATAAATGAATTTTAAATTTCTAAAAAAAAAATTTTTTCAATGTATTTTAATTTTTTTTTGGATAAAAAGTAATTTACCCCATTAAAAATATCTTATTGAATTCTCCAATCCTTTTAGAATTTTATATTACAAGAAGAATTATAAAGAAAATACTTCTGCCATTATCACCATTTTCACACCATTATGCAAAACATTTTTTTTAAATTAAAGGAAATCGTTTTTTCAGAATTCCCCCAACTATTTTTTAGGTACAAATATTTTTTTGAAAGTCCGTTTTGGGTTTTTTTTCTAATTATTCAATTGTTTATTCAAAATTTTTTATCAAAAAAACTTTATTATAAAATTTTAAATATTGAATAAAAAAGTTAAAATTTTTTGTTTTCCCAATTATTCAAATTTTAAACATTGTAAAAAAGGTTAAAAAAAAATAAATATATTTATTAATTAAGGAAATTTGTTGAGTTTTTTTTCATTTTAAATGAAATAATTTCAAAAAGAATGGCAATATTTTTATTTGGTTTGAATTGCAATAAAAAAAATATAAATTTAAAAATAAAAATTAATTAAAATATTTATTTTTTCATATCTCTTATTATAAAGTTTTCAAAATTTAAAAATTTTTATTTGGAATATTAAAAATTTTTTGGTTTTTTTAAAAATGGATATAAATAATTTTTTAAAATTTCAGATTTGGTTCATTTAACAAAATTTGAAAATAAATATATTATTATTTTTTCTTTTTTAAAAGAAAAACTTTAAGAATATATAAAATATATATAAAAATTTAATATATGGAAAATTTTTCATATGAATTTATAAACATTAGTTAATCAATTTTTTATTTCAGAATAACAAAACTGGATGAATATTACAATATTATATTTTATTTCTTGAAGACAATAACAACATTAGTCAAATATATAAAAAACAAAATCAACCCATTATGGAAGGTTTTTTTTTTATATATAATATTAGACCATATATATATAAATTATATATTTAAATTCTCTAATTTATTATTTTTTTATCAAATTATATATTACTCATCAACATTTATTAAATATTTCCAAAATATCTATAAAACCTGTAAAATTTTGTGAAAATCTTCTAAAATATAAGAAAATGGTATAGATAAATTTAATATTTGAATGGAAAAATTTGAAAATCATATTTAAAGGGATGAAAATATCTATTATAAATTTTTCAAAAAAATAAAATTTGGTTTTTATGTCAAAAATCTTATGGACTTTTAAAATTTAAATAATTTGCTAAATCTCCTTTTGATAAAAATGAACTGGATTTTTAAAACCATTTAGTGAATTTTGTTATTTTGCAAAAAATAAAATTTTAATTGAATATTTAAAAAGCCTCTTTATTAAAGGATCAAATTAAACAAAAAATTTATTTTTCATTTTTAAAATTTAAGACTCAATGCATATGTATAATGATTTTTTTTCTGAATTTAATTTTTCATCTATTGAAAAGTATAATTATATTTTTCAAATATAATATAAAATATATATATCAAAAATAGAAAATTTACTAAAAAAAAAATAAAAAACATATTTAAATTTTTCCATAAATATAAACCTTTTTTTAAATAAAACATAAAAAATTTATTAAAAAATCTTCATTAATGTTGGCTGTTATGAAACATTTTTTATAATAAAAAATATAAACAAAATTTATAAAAATTAAAAAATTACAAAAATATTCTTTACATATGTAAATTATTTTTTAATTATTAAAAAAAAAAAAAAGAAAAAAAAGGATTTTATCCTTTTTTAAAATTTAAAAAAAAAAAATTTTTCTGGGATAATATAACAAAATTTAATTATATTCAAAACATCAGCTATCTTACAATTGTTTACAAAAACTTAATATTTAGGATATATCTATAAAATATTTTACTTTTATTATACTAGATGTTTTTTAATTTTTTGAATTGCATTTAATTTTAAAATTTATTTTTTAGAAATTTAGGATTTTTTAAATGGTTAAAAAATGAAAAACAACAAGACACTTTTATAAAATATCAAAATAAGCTAAATATTACTTAAATTCATTTGAAATTGAAATAAATATTTAATTTCAAAAAATTTCCAAAAAAAAAAATAATTATTTTAAATTACAAAATGGAATAAAATAAAATAAATCAAAAAATTTACAAATTTTTTTGTAAAAAAAAATTTGGGTAAATAAAAAAAAAAATGAAAAATATTAATATTTTTTAAATATAAATTTTGTTATTTTTAAAAAAAAATAAGTTTTTCAATTTAAAACCTAAAAAAATTTTATATGAGCAAAAAAGAAATTTACAAATTTCCATATTAAAAATTGAAAAATTGATTTAAAAAAAAAGGAATTTAAATTTAAAACATGGAAAATTTTGATTGTTTATTTTTTTTTGTTATTAAAAAAAAAAATTTCAAATTAAATTTTTAACAGTTCATAAATTTATGAATATTTAGAACAGGAAAATTTTTAAGAAAATGGAATGCAAATTAAATATAGCAATAATAAAAATAATTTTAAAAATTTTTTTTTTTTCATCTTAAAATTCAAAAAAATTTAAAAATTAGCACAATGAAAAATTTCCATTTTAAAAAGATTTGATGATTTAAACAAAATTTATTTATTTTTGTTTTTTTTTTAATTGAAAATTCCCTTTTGATTTTTTGAACGGAAAGGAGAATAAATTTTCTATGGAGCATAAAATCAATCATCATAAAAATTGCAAAAAATGAAAAATTTAATTTTAAAATTTTTTTTATGGAAAATATGGCAAAAAAATTTTGAATATATTTAAATATAATTTTTAAAATTTAAACAAAATCAAATACATTTTATTTGGCATTAATTTTATGTTTTTATTTTAAAAGAACATTTACTTTAAATAAATGTTTGATATTTATAAAACTTAAAATATAGAAACAAAATTTTTTTTTGTTTAGATTGAAATTATTTGAATCATTTTTATTAAAATAATTAAAAAACAATTGACATATCTTGATTGAATTTTACTATTTAAGTTGATTTATGAATAATTTTTTTGATATCTATATGACTAAATAGATAAAAAAAATTTAAAATTTTGGCTATTAAAATCAAAAAAATTGAAATTTGAATTGAAAATTTCAAAAGAAATAGAACTTTAAAATTATTTTTAACTTCATGCTAAAGAAAACTGATGCCAAAAAAATCAGATACAAGTTAAAATAAAATTAATGAAATAAATAATTTAGATAAATTTCATCTAAAATTAATAAAATATTAAATAGAAAAAATTTTTGTAAATTGTCTTATATTAAATTTAAAAAACAAAAAAAGTTTAAATGACTAGAGTAATACAAGAAATCATTTGAATTAAATTTTAAATAGCAAAAATAAATAATGATTTCACTTAATGAAATATTTCATAAATGAATATATATATATATAGTCAATTCTATATAATAAAATATATATTAAAATTTTGATTAACATTGATATTTTTTTGTTTGGAATGATTCCATTTTTTTTGAATTTGTTTGTAAATAAATAAATCATAATTTACCAAAATAGTTATAATGATTGAATAATATGTATATGGACAAAGATGAAGAAAATTTTTTCAAATATTTTAAAAAAAATGTTTAAAATGTAATTTTTAAATTGCCCAAATTTGAAGCAAAAACATTCTATTTTCATAGAAAAACAGATGAATTAAAAATTTCATATAAATATTTAGAACATATATATATATATTAATATATATCATATATATTATATATATCTTATAAACAATAACATATATATATATTCAAGATGGGTAAATTGTCGCCATTTTATATTTTTAATTTATTGCATGTGCATTGTTTGTTTTTGATTTTGTCAACTGCACAGTATAGTAGGGTCAGTTGGGCACCATCTGTGAAAAAAAAAGAGCACCATGATGCAATTCACTCTGCCAGAAATTTGGAATTTGGCATGCTGTACTGCTTTTTGGCATTCATGCTGGAAGCTCCAATATGAACATTTCAGAGTGTTTGGGTGTCAATCTGAGGACAGTGCAGAGGATTTGGAAAGAGTTGGATGAGTCTAATGGTGATTACAAAGGTGTGGCAGTTGAAACTCACTAGTGATCATTCTGATAAGAAAAGAACTCCATGAATTTGTTGGTGAAGGCCTCACAACACGGAGGCCTACATCAAGTGCCTTGAGGAGGTAGTGCTGCTCTGGATCAAGAGGGTGGATGCTTGAAGACCCTGTGTCTGCCAACAGGATTCTGCCAGACAAGCAGGAGAACCCAATCATGGCTGTCAGACAATTTCTGTGACCACATCATCTCTTACATCCGGACACCTAACCCCATAGACTAAAAACCCCTTGATTATTATGTGTGGGGTGCAGTTGAGTGAGAAACCAACAAAAGTCCTTGTAATACCAAAGATGAAATGAAGGCAAGGATTATGGCAGCATTCACCAACTTAAACAAGAAGACCATCCAGAAGAGATGCAGGAGATTCCAAAGTTGTCTGGAGGCTGTGGTTGAAGCCAATGGTGATTTTATTGAATAAATTTACTCTTTAGTATTTCAAGATATTTTTGTTTAATTTTGGTAAATATATCTGTTAAAATGAGATGTCAGTGTTATTTTCATTTTTGCATAATTTAGATGACAATTTATCCATTGCACCCTATATATTTAAATATATATTTATATATATAAATATATATATTAAATATAAAATATTTTTATTTTTTTAAAAATATTTTCAAATATTATATTATAATTATTTTATTTAATTTTTAATTTATGAATTTATTTAATTATAGATATAAAAGAAAAAATTTTAATCTGAAATACACTGAATAAAACTTTTTTTGATTTTATTAATGTTTGTAATTTATACAAATGATTAATTATAAATTGTCATAAATTTAATAACTAATATTTTGTTGACATCCCTTTTTTTTTTTTTTAATGCAAGGACCCTTTCTAGGCATGCTTAAATGCTAGCGATGAGTTCATGAATATCATATGTTTGAGGGATTTCTTAGCCATGTTTGACGCAATAATCCAAATTTATTTGGGTTTAGAAGATGGCTTCCTGTTCTTTTTTGTGGTTTTCAAATCTAATATGCCCCAAAGGTGTTCAATAGGGTTAATATCCGGGGACTGACTTGGCCATGGAAGTTTATTGATCCCATTTTGTCTCAACCAATTTTGCGTTGCTTGAGCAGTGTGACATGGAGCTCCATCTTCCATAAAATGGAGTCAATTTTGCTCATTCTACTACTTGAGAATATTTGAAGGAGCCCTTTATTTAATATAGAAACATATTTGTTTTGAATTAATTTTCCTTCATTTTTCCACAAGCTCTGAGATGACCATCATTCCAAATTGCACGTCATACCATTACTGAAAGGCCCCCAAAAATCGTTGGCTGCAGTTTTTTTAAATCAAACTCTTGACTACAGAGTTCCATACCCATATTCTTCCACTGTCGGAAAATAATGCGAATCTTGACTCATCAGAGAAAATGACAGTGGTTAATTTTTTTCACAGGTCTCTCCACCATCTCATGAGCCCAATCCTTTCTGCGTTTAATATTGGCTGGACGGAGAAGTGGTTTCCTTCTCGCAGCTCTGCCATAGTAGCCCAGCTTGTGAAGATACCTTAGCTGTTCTGGGACTGACATGAACTTGTGTTGCTATGTTCAGAGAATTTGACATCGTGGATCCTGTTCAACATTTCTTTTTGACAAGACGCATGATTTTTTTCAGAGGGCCCATGGCGGCCTGGATGATTTTGTGCACTTCTTGCCCTCTCTGGTGAATTGTACGATCATTCTATTTGTTTAAAAGGGGTATTGAAAGATTTTCAGATATTTTCCTTTGACTAAGACCACCTTCATCTTGGAAAAACGATACGTCCTATTTGAAATTGAGGGGGTCTGAGGCTCCTTTGGTTCGGGGCATGTTCCAGTATTGTTATCTGCAATTTTAATCAAATAATCCAAGTTAATTTATCTTGGTTATGAAAAAAAAATAAAAATAAAATTTATCTTGGTGTCTATAAATTTCTGTCATGTCTGTGTATATATATATATATAATATAGAGAGAGAGAGAAAGGGGAGAGATAATTGAAAAGTAATTTGAGCGAGAGATAGATAGATAGATAGATAAATAAATGCAAAAAAAATTGGGTTTTGAACTTTGATATTTACATAGATAAATAGATACAGAAACAGAAAATATGTATTAGTAGTTGATGTGATTTTTTGTTTTTTTAGATGTGGCAAAGGCCGAATAACCATTTTTTGCCATTGATCATCGAACTGGTAAAGTCTTAAACGTAGAAAAGAGAGAGAATTTTAACCATTACATTGTTTCGAAGAGTTGACATTTATATATTCCTAAATCTTTTTTTATTTGAAACTGAAATAAATAAAAAATTTTAACAATAACATACAACAATTACGTGTTGAAAAATGAAAGAATATTTTATATTTTTAGTTTCGTTAATACGTTATTTCTAATTGTTAGTGGCAATGGAGAGAATCTAACAGAGACCAGAGAAAGAGAGAGAGATTATAGAGAGTTATTGTTTGTGTGTATGTGTTTGTGTGTTTAATATCCTCAAATTTTTTTGTTGTCTTTTTTTTTTCTTTCAAATTTGGGCTTATTTGTTTATAATTCCTCCGAGAATTTCGTGGTTAAGAGATTTTTGAAACCGTCAACTTTGGATTTTCACGGAGCGAAGAAGGCCGTCTTTTCCAGTCTGTGTTTTTCTTTTACTACTGTTATTCCTGCTTGCGGTGGAAATGTTATTTTTAGAATGATAAAATTTCAGATCCTCAGTTCTAGAATGATGAAATATCATCATAATGATGAATCATAACATTGTCAACAATAATTTACAGTTGTCCTGTCGCTCAAATAGTAAACAGCTATTTTTTTAATATGTTTTATGTTAAAAAAAGAACAGTATGGTAAATAGTACGAGAGACATTATCAAGATGAGATCTACGAATTGAAAATGTCAACATCAAAGAACTACGGATGGAATTATTGTCATATTTGGATAAAGAGCTGTCCAGACCATATTCACCATATTTGATACAGCCCAAAATTTTTTGAGTCCCTGTGGGTGATGAATTATTTTTCACCCTCCAACCTCTCTCTCACGAAATATAATTTGGTAAGTAATTTTGACGATCTATCTAAAATGCATATAGAAATTGCTCGGACGAATCTTAAATAGGAAAAATTTTAGAAATTGCTATCCGTCATGACTGACAATTATTTTTATGTAAATACCAATATTATTCCGTATTCCATCGGTGAAAATAAGTTCCTTTTTGAACAGCCTCTGTGGAACCGACTCCCAAAGAGGATGATTTTACCACAATCTTAACCTGTAAATCATTAAATGGATAATTTTTAATCCCTCCTTTCTTAACAAATTAAATATTTAACGTAACCCTCTAACTCGATGGAATTTGGGCCTTGTAAAAAAAGGTTAAAATATATATGAAGAATTTTAGCAGGTGACGGGAATTGGGACACGTAAGCAAAAATCCGAAGTTCTATTTAGAAATCCCAAAAGATGCCTTCCAATATCTAAACAAAGTTAAAAATGCATAAAACAAAAAAACAGAAATAAAGAAGAGATTTTTGAAATGCTACGGAATATCAATACTTGCTTTGGTTTATGTTTGTTTTACGGCATATCAACCTCAATTGGTTATTTAATGCCAACGTGATTTTTATTACTGGTAATATTTTTTTGTTCAAAAATGTATTCTTTGGTAATATTTTTTTTTATTTTTTGAAAAATGTACTGCTGGTAATAATTTTTTCCAAAAGGTTTTGCTGGTATTAAAGCCTATTTTTATACTTTCATAGTGTTTTTGACTTCTTCTGGAGGGTTAACTATTTTTCCAAACCCTAACAAATAGAAAAAAACAGGTGCTACCACCAGGAGGTCAGGGTGGACCTGGGAACACCAATTTTAAGAGGTGGTTGAAAGCTCCTAAAAACCTCCTGATCCGAGGCCTTGCTGTTGGATGAAGTTTATTGTCTTACCCAGGATGCGGATGAAGTTTATTGTCTTTACCCAGGATGCGGAAATTTTTATTGTCATACCCAGGACGAAATATCAATCCTCTTATATAATATTGAACGATGGACAATTTAATAACAGATAAAGATGAGACTTGAAGCCATTGTTCAACAGAAGAATGCTGAGAATATGGACGGAGGTAGGTAAACAAGGAAGAAATTTTAAAGACAATGGAAACAAAAATGAAATTATAATGTCAGGTTAGACACTTTTATACAATAACAACAGTTGAAATTTCTTGGACACATAATGAGGAAAGAAAATTTGAAAAAATTGACAACTCAGAGGGTATAAGGTAAGGAAAAAAATTGAGGAAAGCAGCAAATAACTGAGGTAACTATCTTGAGTCAAATCACCGAAGTGGGTGAGGGATAGTAAATAGACAAACATTTAAGAGATAAAAAGGATAGGAAGTCATGGAGAGCCAAAATTTCAACTATTTGAAAGGATATTTAACAAAGAAGAAGGTCATTGTGAAAAAATAAAATTAAATTAAAAAAAAAAAAAAAACAGAATTATGACTTTTGGGGCATGTGAATATACACACGAACGTCGTTCGCTGACCCCGGAACCAGATATGCAGCTGACATTTTTTTAAATTTTCATGTATAATGTTTGATCAATGTGATAAATATTCACTAAATTAAGTGCATTGACAAGGAAGGAGATTATTTGAAATTTTCAAGTATAATATTTGATCAATGTGATAAATATTTAAATTAAGTGCATTGACAAGGAAGGAGATTATACTGGTAAATAAGTATTTTTTCTCTTTAGTTTACGGACTTATTGACCTACATACCGTATGTCATGTCCATTAATAAATCCATGTCGCACATGTTTTAGGTTCGTCAACAACTTTTTTTTTTTTTGATGTTTCCATCCTCAACACTGCCAATGATCTGCTCCATAAAATGTTTAATTTCGGTCACGTTAATTCTTTTTTTTTTTTTTTTTTGTTTTTCAGTAACTTTTTTATTATTCACTTTTATCTTTATTACTTTAACTTTGTCGATACATTTTAGTTTACCTTCACTGTCTAAAATCGTTTAACTTTTTCTATCTTCTCATTTTAAATTGATTTTACATTCTTTCTATGATTGTGTATGTCTCAAAATATTAGTAATTGGTTAATTGTAAATTTTCTTTAGTCTCATCTCCATCTTTCATTTTTTTGTTTTTTATTTAACTTACCTTTTGGTGTCTGATATCTATTTTAAAAATAGTTTTGAACTTATTTAAACGACTGCATTTTTCCTGTAATTTGATTAAATGCAAATTTTAATTCATTTCTTTTTAGTCTCATCTCTTCCTACTTCAGCTTTTTGTTTTTTTGTTTTTTACATTTCGCTATTTTTAAACTTTTTTTTTAGTTGAAATTATTTCTACAACTGCATTTTTCTGGTAATTATTAGAAATTCATTTTAATATTCTAATTTCTTTCTTTGTTTCGTGGAATCCGTTTGACGTTGGTCCGTCTTTTCGGTATTTAGGCTTTTGTCTAATTAAAAAACCACTTTTCGCATTTTTTATTTTTATTTTGAAATTTCTTTCAAGGCTACAATGCAATATCCTTCAATTGATTTTAGAAATTATGAACAATTAATGATATATATTTATTACAAATTAGTCTTTTCTCTCATCGTGGGCTCTTTGGATTTTTTTAAAAAATTTTTAGTGTACAAACTGCAGATTTTGTTTCCTAGAAATTTTAACATTTTGGTCCAATTATATTATCAGTACTGATATAATACTAAAGGAGACTACAGTTTTTATTTTAAATGTGATTTATTTTGTGTATGTCCCTTTGGGATATGGTACACGTTAAATTCTTTTTGGTAATTTTATTTTTTAGGTTTATTTTTAGTCTTTTTTTTAAAATTCAATTTAGCTTAATTATTTTTACAAACTTACATGCATCGACAATTGCCAAAACAGACACAAACACACACAAACACAATATATATATATATATATATATATATATATATATATATATATATATATATATAAATACTTTTTGTATGCATGTGAGTTTGTAACCTAAACGTAAAACCTATGGTTACAAACTCACACCCATATTACTATACTATCGATATTGATATCAATAATATATATATATATATATATATATATATATATATATATATATATATATATATATATATATATATGGTGATAGGAAATTGCGTTAAGCTTTCTTAAGTTTGGCACTGTGCCATGTCGCACAGGTGTTGCATCCGAAACTGTCCCACCCACTCCAAAAATAAGGATTCAAAATTCTGCTATATACGTAGATAGGCTCGAACGCAGGTACCTGGCACTGATGGAAATAAAAAAAGGAAAGAGAAAAACAGAATTACGTCAAGAATGAATCAGATCCAACAGGTGTTTATGTAAAAAAAAACAAGACGTTATAAGAAAGGTAGGCTCAAAGAACCGAAAATTGTAAAAGAATGAAAAAATACAATGAACTATATTCATTTGTACCATGTTATAGTTGATTGAAACATCTTATAGTTAAATTCAGAGTCTCCATTTGACAGGGCCATCATTTGATCAAAAAAATTTATTTGACAGTTAATTTTGATATAAAAAGTGTGAGCTGCAATAATTATTTTCTTCAAAAAAGTTTTAAATTGGTGCCCCCTTTTTTTTTATTTATGTTTAATTTTCCAAAAAAAATCCTTTGCTCAAAAATTTTTTCAAAAAATGTATTACTGTTATTAAAACCTATTTTTGCAATTTCAAATTGTTTCAACCTCAGTTTTATTTTAACTTTGCCCATTGCTGAATAGTTTTAACAGGTGCTATTTTTTTGAATTTTGAAGGACATGGATTATTTGTTGATTAAGCAGTGGTTGGTGTTCCTCAAATTTGATAGGAGGGCCTTGCTATCGGAGTTTTTGTGGTTTACCCAGAACATGGATGTATTATTATTTTTATAGAAAGACAGAAGAATGTGGTGTTATTTACAGTAATGTTGAGTAAAGGATGACTTGGGATCAAAATATGGAAGATCTCCGACAGAATGATAAGATAAAAAAAAAAAAATGGTGTATAGTCTTGCTTGTATGATTTTTTTCAACAGATTTTTGTTACAGTTTAACCAAAAAATTGGAAAAAATGTCTGGGTTTTCTTATCCTAAGTTTTTTTGAGTATGATGAGACAAATGTTACTATTGTGGCCTGAAAAGTAAATCATTAAAAATTTTGCTGAAAATTATTGATGGCCTGTCTGATTGTCATGCTTGTGTGTGTAGAGGAGAAAAGTGGGGTTGATTCTCAGTGGTTTAGAAAGAGTGAATTAATCATAATTTTTATAATTATTTTATAATTATTTTGACATTGTAATTAATTTTTATTTTAGGTATATGACAGGTGACAGCCTGAAAAAAAAATTTATTATCCAGGCTTCAAAATGATGGAAGATTTTTTTTTTTGCATTTTTCTAAAAAGCAAAATGTATCAACTTTTTGTATGATATTTTTCATATATGTATGTTTGAAGTGTCCAGATAATTTAATTGGAAAAAAATGAGAAGTGTTTGAGGTTTTCTTATCCCAAATTTTTGTTGAGTGCTAAGAGATAAATGTTACTATTATGGCCTGAAAAAAAAAAGGAGACAAAATTTTTGATGACATGTTAAAAACCTCTCCATGTGAACTGTTTGTCCAATAGAATATCATGTCTTTTTTTATATATATATATATATATATAAAGTTTAGAATATTCATTTTTTTTCCATTTTTGGAGAAATGGGAGAATTTCAAGAAATTGTTTTTAATGCTTATGAATTGTCATATTCTGTTTATCCAATGAATATTTTTCCTTCTCGGAACAATGAGCTATTTCATTTTACAAAAGGAAACATGTCTACATTGCTTGGTTAAAATTCAACTCCCTGAAAATCCTTTCTTTATATCTATCATTCCCACACTTGCTCAGCCAGTCAAAATTGACTTCTTATTTTGTCTTTCATCTGACCTCTAAAGTCAACATCAGAAAGTCTAAGCAGTGATACACTTTCTCTAAAAAATAAATCAAATGCCCTAACTATTAAAATCAAAAAATAATTTTAATTGTTATAATTATTTTTTTGACAAGAATTGTTTTTATTTTTTGGACACAACATAGCTTTTTAAAAAAGACGCAAAAAGTCAAAACTGATTTTTACAAAAGTGTTATTTCAAAACCAAAATTCTTTGGGATTCTGTAATGAGTCATGACTGCATTATCTAATGGAAACACATGCACAGCTAACATTCATTACACAATCTGCTGTGTCAGTCTACTCATATTCAATTATTATCCATTATCTCTGCAAACTTTACAATGGCTGATAAATTTGAGAAAACTTCTTGCATCAAATTTCACATGAAACTTGGCAAATCGGCAACTAAGATCTTTGAAATAGTTTTTTTGCTGAACATTCTTTAGGCAGTGTTTTCAGGTTTGTCAATCCAAGATGCTGAAGATGTAGTGGTGGAGGAACAAAACAAAAACTGGCATATCAACACCTCTATGGGTTATTTACTGAGGCAATGGAATATTTTTATTTCTTATTTTCCTTTTTTTAAGATTAATCCAGAACATTCCAATACCACCTCATATCTACAGATCCTTTTTATTTTTTTAAAATCATATTTAGTCGGTTGGTTGGCTGTTTTTGTTTACTGACATATCAACACCTCTATGGGTTATTTAATGCCAAAATATTTTGTATGCAATTTTATATATATATATATATATATATATATTTTGAGATATTAATGGTCTTAGTGATACAAGACTGTTGTATCCTTAAAGAGGTTACAAATAAACAAAGGTGGTACTCGAGTGTAAGGAACAGCAACACCGGTGTGGATGAAAGAAAGAGAGGTCTTTGTAAAAGAGAATACACTACTAAAAGACAGAGAATTGGTTAAATTTTTTAGCACTTAATGAAACTAGTAAATGGGTGTATCCTGTTCACACTATATATATTTACTGATATAGTCAGAGGCAATAGGAAGAATGGAACATTCCATTACAACAAAGACTTATTAATTAACCCCTAGCTGGGTGGGGGAGAATTGGTGGATTCATACCTCCCCCAAGTATATCTGCATGTAAGTGAATATAACAAACCCAAATAGAGTTGGAACTTAGTTCTCCCGTTGTCAATTCTGAGCCATTATACATTACACCACCTGCTATTCCCATTCTCATCTAGGTATTGACCAGGCTTGGTGTTGCTTAACTTCAGTGATCATATGGGAACCAGTGTCTTAACATAATGTTGTCATGAGCTGGTTTTTAATCATATCACCCCATGCAAAGCAGTAAAGCCACTAAGACACAAGGGGTTACTGAGTGTGAAAGAATAAAAAAGAGAAAAATTTATTGAGATGTGAGGGCGAAATAAAAGAAGAGGAATAAAAAATTAAAATGCAATGCTAATCGTTATCTTCTGTCTTCTTAATTCCTCTTCTTTTATTGTTCTCTCTCTTTCATCAGAAAATTTAACCTTGCGTCTTAGTAAGATTTATTTTGCCCTTGCATTGGGATGAAATGATTAAATGCAATGTCAATTGTTATTTTCTGTCTTCTTAATTCCTCTTTTTTTTTATTGTTCTTTCCACTTAAAAAAGTTTTTTTTCTCATATTCACTCACATTCAGAAAACCATTCAAAGATCAAAGTTGGCTGAAAAGCATGGAACCAGGAGAGTTCCACAAGTGAGAAGTGTGAGAAAAAAAACTGTTAGTATAGAACTTATGGCTACATCTAGCCACTTGCACTATAAAAAGATGAGACCTATCCGTCAATCTAGTACTGTGCTTAATTTCATAAAGTCTATGTACCATTACAGAAAGTTTATCAGAACAATTACTATGAAAGTATTTATAGAAATTGTGCAGCAAAACTACATTATTGTGATGGGAAAGTGATTGAAGCCAAGATGCCAGATCAGGACCAATAACATTGCAGATTCTTCTTTGTATTTTACCAATAATCTGTAAATATATTGCAGGAACACCAGACCCTATGTGACAGCAATATTCATGAATGAATGACAGACTTATAAGTATGTAAGATAGACTCTGGACAGAAATAATGTTTAGCAGAAACAGTGAACAACCTTTCCTAGCAGCAGAGTTCGTAACTGTTTCAATATAATCTTTCCACTTCATTTCTATCACTTTATATATATATATATATATATATATATATATATCTTAAAATAATTGTCAGACTTTGTACATTTCATAATGTGTGATGTCATATATATAACATTTTCCTACACCATATTATATTTTATTTTGGCAGCTTTAGATCGCATCCATAGATGTTATCTACTTAATGAAGCTCAACTCACATTTTTAAACAGTTCATCCCATGCAAGGCAGTAAAGCCACTAAGACACAAGGTGGGTTACTGAGTGTGAAAGAATAAGAAAACATTATTAAAGAATGGGAACAATAGAAGAGGAATCAAGAAGACAGTAGATAACGATTGACATAGCATTTAAATTTTTGAAGATCAAACTTGGCTGAGAAACCTTGGAGCTGGAAGAGAGTTCAACAAGCAAGAAGTGCAAGAAAATAAACCATTAGCATAGAACTTACAGTTACATCAAGCCAAATCAACTGTGAATTGATGAGACCTTACTGCCAGTCAAGTACTGCATTTAAATTCATAAATTTTACGTATCATAGTGAAGAGTTCATTGGAACAATTACCATGAAAGTATTTTTAGAAACGGCACTTTTAGGTCTGGACTGATAACATTGCATATTCTTCTTTGGATTTTGTCAAGAATTTCTAGATACATAGCAGAAGCACTAGACCAGATACACAGATGAATGGTAGACTTATAGATATATATGATAGATTCTGGCCTGGTACTTTGGCTTTGGTTTACCATTTGTCCATGCAGTGAATGAATAATTCTGTTACATCTGGCTGAGTTGCCCTTTTGTGTTTTAGTGGCATCATTGTCTTGCTTCGGACGAATTGATTAAAAATAATATCTATTGATTCTTGATAAAATCCAAAAACATTTACACTTACATCTTATCAGTCTAATACTGCACTTAAATTCATAGAGTCTAGGCACTATAGCAAAGACCTTATCTAAACAGTTACCATGAAAGTATTTATAGAAAAGGCACAGGGAAACTAACTTATGGTGGTGGGAAAGGGACTGAAGCTGAAACACTAGGTCAGGACCATTAATATTGCTGATTCTCTGAATGGTAAATTTATAAATATGTTAGATATACTATATATTCGACTAGAAGAAGAAAATTAAATTATCTACTATAAAAAATTTAAAACAGCTAACCTTATCCTCAACAATAAAAACACACCTGCAAGATGTAAACTACAGTGAACCACTATTTATGAATTCACATGCCCCTTAAGGAAAAAAAAAAACCTTCCTGATTAAAACAGACTTATGAATAATTATCTTGGATACATTACTACATCCCTATCTCGAAGACTCACATAGCACTTATCTGACCATAATTCAATTAGGACTCATTTAAACATACACATATACCTACCTAACTATCTTCAACATACTTGTAGAAAATATACGTATAATAGCCTCATCCACATGTAAAAAAAAACTAGAAATAATGGAAGCACTAATAATAAAAAAGAAAAAGACAACACTTAATATCAACTACGAATGTGGTCACAATGTGCTGTGTTGAAAAAACAAAACCTACCTATAAATCTAGATACATGCATAAAAACCCATACATCCAGTTTAAAATAAAATTAAAGATATAAATAAGTAAAAATTGCAGTTGAATCAAGCTCTGACACTTCATCCCTGTTTTTGTTTGCTTGTGAGATTAATGAAAAATGCCATAGTATTTGAAAGTTATTATGGCCATAGGAAATTTACTGAATATCTAAAACATTGAAACAATTAAGTTTTTATCGATGGCATTCCTTTATTAAGAACAATCAAACACTTGCAAAGGACATACTGTAAAAAAAAATGAGAGTGGGGGGGAGTAGCGTAGTATAACAACGGATGATGCATGCCAGCAGGGATGAAGGCAGACATTTCTAGACAGTGGGGTGTAAGTTTAGAGGGGGTGCAGTTAAAAATTGCAGCCATGTACACCTGGGCAACACTGGGTACATCAGCTAGTGTATATATATATATATATATATATATATATATATATATATAATATTAAGAAAGAGAAAGAACAGATGGAGTTAGAATTCACCATTCTTAGCATTTACTTTTTAAAAAAATGTCCTCAATACAACATAGAGCAAAATATTATTTAAATATTTTATAATAACATGTCATCTACCATTTCCTGAAGAGGAATGATTATAGTTTTGAAACATGAAAGTTTTTGTGTAGTGATGTATAATGTTTTTATTGTAATCTATTATAATAAAATATTTTTATTATATATATATATATATATATATATATATATATATATATATATATATATATATAGTTTTATTTTCTGGCTTTCTTTTTTTTTCTTCCTTCTTTCCATCTCCTTCTGTAGCCTTTTCTCTCATTTTTCCTTTTCTTCATTCATTTTTAATTCTTCTCTCTCTCTCTCTCTCTATATATATATATATATATATATATATAGTTTTATTTTTCCAGCTTTCTTTATTTTCTCTTCCTTTTTTCCATCTCCCTCTGTAACTTTTTCTCTCATTTTTCTTTTCCTTCATTCATTTTTAATTCTTTTCTATCTTTCACTCCCAATCTTGTTTTTCCTTCTCTCTTTACTTCATCCATTTCTTACTTTTATATATCCTCCCTCAAACTTTCCTTCACTTTCAAAATCTGCCAAAGATATTTACTGTATGTCATAAGTCCTGCACAGCCATTATGGCAACTAACGAACTGAATGATATTTAAAATCCTTCACTTTTGAAATATCATCATATAATTTGACACCATCATGTCTCCACATATAATACATTTATATCTGTCTCCCTTCCAAAACTGTCCTTTTGCTCTTGCTCCACCAACCATCCCTGCTCTCATTCTCACACCCTGTTCTCACATCCCACCCCTGCTGCCAACTTTTTGGATCTGGCCAAAACTTGACCACTGCCAGATCAATTGCCACGCCCATTTTTGCTTCTACTTTTATTTTCGATTTTGCAGAGAGTTCATTTAAAAAGCTGTCTTTTTCATAGGGAAGGAGATGAAACTAATACCGTCCCTAGCCTTTCTCCAACACCCACAACACCTTTTTATATCTGCGGTAGATCCAAGCGATGAGGTTCAGGCCAAGCCTTGGCCACTTTGGCAAAAGTTCAGTTTGGCTAAGGAGAGTCATTGCTTGGGATGAAGATGAAATCTTGGGTTGGATGGATAGATGGATGGATGGTTGGTAGGGACTATCCAAGCAAACCTTTTATTTCACAATTTTAAGCCGATATTGCGACTGATTTCATTCGGTCTTTTTTCTCCTCTATGGAAATTTCTTTATAAATTTTATTTTTCATTCATTTTCTTTATTAGTTTCCATTTTCTTTTATCTTTGTTCATCTCATCTGTTCTCATCTCTGTCTTCTTCTTGTCTTTGTTCACAAAGAGATTTTTTGCCCTAAGAATATTATGACTGCTTTTGCTAAATTCTGTTTATAAGATTGTAAATTAAATTGTAGTAAGATTTCATGGTATTTACTATAAAGATATGATAAAAAATTTTTCCTTACTCTGCAAGCATGAAATTTATAGCGTTGCGTAATCTAAACAAGCTGTAAACGCTTGTTTTCGAGTGAAAGGGAGTGATTTCAAACGCTTTCCAGTCTTGTTTTTTTTAATCATTTCACCCCAAGCAAGGTGGGAATACCACTAGTACGCAGGGAATTACTGGGAGTGAAAGTGAGAGAAAAGATTGAGTATAGAGCAGATTGAGGAAAAGACAAAAAGATGAATGGGATTCAAGAAGACAGTATTTGCACTTTAAATTCAAATTTTTGATGATTGTATTTATCAGGGAAGCAAGTAAATGGAAGTGAGTTCCACAGGTGGGAACTATGAAAAATAAAACTGTTGGAGTAGAAGTGGTAGTTACATTTAACTATTTCAACAGTAAAATTGTTGTTTTTGTGAATTTGAAAACAGCAATTTTTTTTTTTTTTTTTTTTTTTACTTCGACTTGGTGTGAACTATCTAAACGCATTGAAAATACTGTCTTCAAGTAAAAAAAATTTTTGATTCCAACTGCTTTTCACCTGTTTTTGTGATTTTGAAAACGTCAATTTTATTTACTATAACTTTGTGTAAGTGTTGTATCTTGTGTTTTCGAGATAACAGAGTCAAATAAATAAGGAAGACAAACTCGTAGGTAAGTGAAGGTACACAAGATTTATTCTAAATAAAATACAATTTTGGCACAAGACGTAAAAGGGGGAATGAGTTGAGGCTGGTCATCACTTACTATCGTATACCTAGCTAATCCAATTCACAAGCGATTCACTCGTTATAATTCACACATCCACCATAAGAACTCATCCATCATCATTCAATCCTTCATATACCATAATACCGCAATACTCTTAGAGGACTTACAACACACATTCCATGACAAAAATTTGAAGGGCATAAAATTCTATATATAAAAATCTATAAATGATTTGCAATGAAGTGGGGAGGGGGATGAACCCAAAAGACAAAATAAAATATCAAAACAAACAAAAAAGTTACACTTTTGACCAAATGCTAACTTGAGGAAACGAAGCTTGTTTACATAAATGGACAATTCTATTTCTTTATGTCTTATATGACACACAGTCTGTTCATTATCTACCTATGTCTCTTTTGACAGTGAATGTCTCTGTAATCTCCATATAACCACTCTGCGGATGTCTTATGCGATCCAAAAGCTTAGATCGACAACCAATATAATAAAGAAATATCTAAATGTTGGACAGTTCTTGTCTTTATTTTCTCCTGAAACTAAAGCCATTATACGATGTTTGGAATGGCTCATGATAAAACAATAGATATTTATTGTCTGTTATATTTAACAATATATATATATATATATATATATATATATATATATATAAAATTGTGTTCATACCTATTCCAGTTTGTTTCTATCTCATTATATATATATATATATATATATATATATATATATATATATATATATTCATTGTAATGTACCAGTTTATCAGCCCTCTCTTTCTCTCTATCTATCGATCTCAGTCTTTTTTCTATGTATTTAAGTCTGTTCATTAGTAATCTATCTCTGTGTGGTATCTCGTATTTTCAAGAAATAAATAAGAATGACAAACTCATAGGTAAACAATGAAATAGAAGGTTTACTACACGAAGGTACACTTAGCAATGGACCTGATGCTAACTCTCCTCAACTCCTCTTATTTACATAAATGGACGATTCCATTTATTTCTGTCCTATATGACAGTAAGCTACCTAAACAATCTGAAAACACTAGTTTTTGAGCCCCCCCACACCTTGATTTCAACCTCATTTTACTTCTTCTTGTGTCTTTGAAAATAAAACATTTTACTTTGTGTAAGTTACATAAACATGGTGAAAACTCATTTTCAAGTGGAAAAGTTTTAATTTCAATCACTTTTCACTTGCTTTTGTGACGTTGCAAACACCAGTCTCAGACAAGTTTTCAGATTTGTACTAAATAATAAATAAGTCCATTCATGTTTTCTACTATTTTCTCCACAAAACTATCTTTGTGATTGATATCAAATTGCAATACAGCGTGTCCATAAAGTCTCTTTACAATTTAAAAAAATAATTCTACAGGGTGTCCATAAAGTCTGTATACTATTTTAAAAATTATTACAAATGCAAATGAACTGACAAATATGTGGAAATTGTCACAAAATGAGGAGTAGGTATTGACATTTTTTTTTTTAACTAATTTAATACACCTCTATATGGATGCCATTAGCTGAACAAAGCACATCAAGATGGTACTCAATTTCTTGCTATGTTCACTGTAGCGTAACCTCATCAATGGTGGCAATGGCATCAGTGATCTTTTGCTTTAGATCAGTGATGTCCCGTATCTTTGTTTGATACACGATATCTTTAACATGACCCCATAGAAAGAAGTCAAGGGGTGTGATATTTGGTTAATGAGATGGCTAGGGAATTGGGCCATTCCTTCCAATCCACCAGTCTGGAAATGTTAGGGGTTCATTTAACAGTACCTTTTACATCAAGAGGATACCTGAAATTCACAAATGCAATGTGACTAAAAACTTTGATAACTACAGGGTATATAGAAAAAATCCCTAAGATATCACACCAATTGCCTTTGTAATTTATTTTTTTAAATTGTAAAGAGACTTTATGGACACCCTGTATAGTGTCTACTCTTTTGAAAGAAATGGGAAAAATCTTACTCTTAGATATTCATTTTTTTTTTTTAACTAATTTAATACACTTCTATATGGATGCCATTAGGTTAAACAAAGCACATCAAGATGGTACTTGATTTCCTGTCATGTTCACTGTAGCATCACTGGTGGCAATGGCATCAGTGATCTTTTGCTTTAGATTAGTGATGACCCATATCTTTGTTTTGATACACATTATCTTTAATATAACCCCATAGAAAGAAGTCCAGGTGTGTGATATTTGGTGAGTGAGGTAGTGAGAGAATCAGTCCATCCCTTCCAATTCACCATTCTGGAAATGTTAAGGGTTCATTTAACAGTACCTCTTTCATCAACAGGATACCTAAATACACAAATGCAATATGATTAAAAAACTTTGACAACTACTGAGTACATAGAACAAATCTGATTAAGATATTTCATCAATTGTCTTTGTAACATATTTTTTAAATTGTAAAGAAGCTTTATGGGCACCCTGTACAGTGACTACTTCTTTGAAAGAAACAGGAAAAAAAATCTTTTTTTTTTTTTTACAATGCTTTGTCTAATAAAAAAAAACAAACCTTACTTTGCAATATTCATAACATTACAGTAATAATGACAACAAAGATGAAGACATTAGTTCAATGTTCTGATCAGCTTTCATCTTTGATATGTTGATGTCATGAATATAAGTATAGCAAATCAGACAAATACAACAATTTAAATATCTGGGAAGTGTTTTAACAGAGAATAGAAAGTGTGACACTGATATCCGATGACACATTTTGATAGTGAAAAATGCCTTCCAAAGCTAAGCAGAATATTAAGAAACGGAAAAATTTCATTAAAGACAAAGAAAAGATGACTGAAATGTTCTCTAATATCAGTCCTCCTACATGACAGTAAATGCTGGACAATCTCCTCCCAGATAAAGAAGAGACCTGAAGCAATAGAAATGTGGTTCTACAGAAGGATGCTAAGGACATCATGGGCCAAGCGTGTGAACAACAATGAGGTCTTGAAGAGGAGGCAAAGAGGAAACTTATACTTTACATCTTTGTTAACAAAGAAAAGATTACTGAGCTGCTATGTGACATCTATCCTCCTTTACGGCAGCAAATGTTGAACGGTCTTCTCAAAGATCAAGAAGATACTGAAGGCAACGGAGGTATAATTCTACAGAAGGATGCTAAGGATATCATGGACTGAGCGTGTGAGCAACAATGAAATTTTGAAGAGGATGCAAATGAGGAGGAGGCTTATAGTTAACATCAGGAAGGAAGAGGCAGCTGAAGTTTCTGAGACACATTATGTGCTGAGTTCAAATTTCAGCCTGGTCTGTTGCATTCACTTTCACACAAATGCCCTTGGGAAAGGCATGAATTCATCTTTTCTACTAGCTATTTGTAAACTATCAGGGTTGACTCAACTCTTTAGATGGCAAACAACTGGAATTGGAACTCAGCTCTCCGATTTCCAAATCGATGTTGTTATCCATTACACCATTCGCATATCCAAGCTTACTGTACCTGGTATTATCAAGCTGTCACCCATCTAGGTACTGACCAGTCTTGACATTGCTTAACTTTGGAGATTGTTTGAGAACCAGTGTTACAATGAGTTATGGCTTTAAGTCAGTTCATGGTTGAGAAGTAAGTATCATTTAGTTTAACACTAGTGCTTAGACCATATTACATTGTTCTTTTACAATCCCTGGTTTTCTCAATTCCACTCCAATTTTGAAATGCCATCTTGTCATTCTCTTTTTAACATTATCACTTTTACAGGGGTAATTATAATTTGATGCAAAGTAGAAATTAAGTTTGGAAAAACTCATTTCCTGAACTACGAGGGTTGGATAGAAAGTTCATAGGCTGACCAAGATGTACATTTTTTTTTTCTATCATCAGCATTTGGAGGTAAACATTAAAGTGAATGATTCTTTTGTGACATTTGTTCAATTCTGTTCTTGATAGCATAAGTTACATAAACATTTGTTGAGATTAACACAGACTGCCCGAAATATAAAAATGAAAAAAATTTAATGTTAAAAATATTTATAAAGGTCTATCGAAATTATTTTGGTTTTTTTAAAAAATATTTTTATCACTTTTGACACTAATTAGAATTAAATTTATGTAACTATCTCAGCCAAAATTTAAATGTAAAGCTATGCTAGCTGATAGCATGTTTGGATTTCAACACCGGATGGCAACATGAGAGCATATTTGGATCCTGACAAAGGTCGTGCGAGTATGTTTTAGATTCTGACAGTGGTCGTGCAATGTGGGAGCATGTTTATCCCAACAACGTTCATGCAACATGTGAGCATGTTTGAATCTCAACAATAGTTGTGTGACGTGTGAGCATGTTTGTATCCTGACAATGGTCGTACAACGTAGGAGCATGTGCTGATCCCAACTATGGTCATGCTATTTGTGTTAATTATGTATCTACATAAATTCTTACCTATAGCCCACCAAACAAAACTTGTTAACACACTTTCTGGTCTTATCATTAACGATCACTTTTTTTTTATGCTGGTCATAGATGTGCCCTTTTGTCAGACTTAGCGGAATCCAAGTAACTTTCTTATTTTTTTTTTCTTGTAGTCCCTGGCAGTTACTTCATAGTTTTCTTTTCACTCATTATTGTAATCTTGATTACCCATCTTCGTCTCAAATCACAAAACTTCTCTCTTGTATTTTCTCTCTTCATTTTTCTTCTTTTGCCTGCGAAGCGTTTTCATCATTAGACGACATAATAAACTTCATCTCAATACGTCCAAATCACATTTTATTTTCTGTTTTTTTTGTATCTCTTACACACTTTTAATTGATGTTTTTCTTACCCTGTTCTTTTTATCTTTCTTTTGGTTCTTCTCCATTTCTATCCTGACTAAAAAAAAAAAAAAAAAAAAATTCAAGTCTATTACTTTTTCTTATGTGGTTTCCTCTCTGATAACGATGCCCCAGAATGTCTAGACATCTTGGTGATGCTCTCATAAAACAAAGAAAAGGAAGATAAAAATGAATGATAAATACTGAAAAGTAATTCTCCACCCCAATAACCTCACCTGTACAAGATTATGAAACTAGCATTTCATCCAGATTCACCTTTTATTCAATTGTCCAAGATATAGACCTTTTTTTTAAATAAGTATGTTAGAAATAATTCCATCAGAGATCAAACTTTGTGTGTCACTGTGTATCTTCGTCTCCTATGTGCCATGTCTGATCATAAGTCCCCACGACTTCCTATACCTTGTATCACTTAGCAACGTTTGTCCCTTTGCCAAAACTCCACCCCGCCCACCATTTAGCCATCCATTCACACAAGCTTATCAGATAAGTAGTCTGCTGTCTTTCACTTTCCATCTTTTCCTTGATATTCCTTGTGAGGTTCAGATTCTCCCAGCCCTCTTTCCTTATTGTGTGAAAGAAATTGCGCCTGTTCCTTTCTGAATCCAAGTGTTCATTTTGTTTCTATTTTCCTGACGACTTTTTCGTCAATTCTGCACTCTGTTCATGGAATTCTCAGTATCCTTCTGTAGAACCAGTTTTCCCTTCATCTATGAGGAAATTGTGCAGCATTCACTGCCATATAAGAGGACTGACATTACGTAACAGTTCAGTACCCCCTTCTTTGTTTCTAATGAAATTTTCCTGTTTCTTAATATTTGGCATTATTTTTGGAAGGCATCTTTCGCTATTTCAATGCATCTTCGGATTTCAGTATCACACTTTCCGTCTTTTGTTAAAACAGTTCCCAGATATTTAAAGGGTTGATAAGTGGTAAAAACAAATCAAAACCCAGATATTTAAAATTCTGTACTTGTTTTATGTCGACATCTACACTGTGACAGGGTAGTGGGAGTGAATATAAGTAAAAATACTTTTTAAGACCAGAGATTTGCTCAAATACATTGATGACTAAAAAATGATGTTGAACCTAGTCTCATATCAGTTGATTTTAATAAACTAGAATACATATCTACATACTGTGACACTTCCAAAGAGTTGAATCACTCTTGTTTCCACCATATTCCAAATGTAAAAAGAATGTTTCACTCAGGCAGTTTTTTTTCCCCCCCCCAAAAAAAAAACTTTTACTTTTTGGAACAGACTCCCCTGTGAATGCTTTCCTGAACATTAAAATCTTAAACTCTTCTGGCATATCAGCAGAGGTTTAAAATCAGGGTTTTCCTTCCCTGAGATGAACTGCTTTCATGTTCTATCAAGCACCATCTATCTGAATAAAGACTCACATATGAAAAATTTCTAATAGTAATAATGGTAATAGTAACTGTTTTCTGAGAAGGAAACATTTGCCATTCATTGGCCCACTAGCCTTTTCAGTTGAAATTTATAAAATCTTACTCTTAAAAAGTATTTTTTTGGTTAGGAGTGGGGAATATGTTTCTCAAGTCCAGAAGCTGTTATCACTTTTCCAGTATTGACAGAGGTTTCCTTCCTAAGCTTTTGTTTGAAGTAGTGTGGAATATCAGCTTCTGGAGTATTTGCTCTCTGGGTAACATGTGATATCCATTTTAGTTGTTGCTAGTCTACAAGTGATGTGGTTTCTTTTATTGGGCACAGTTTTTTGTGATTCTGTAGTGCCAGTTCACACAAGGTTCAAAGGAGGATGATCATTTCAAAAACCGTTAGTCTTCATGCATTCGGTCATTTTTAACCATTGATCTCATAAAGCGAATGCATACAACTGACAGTTTAGATATTTCTGAATGGATTTGGCATCATGCATGACACTCATATAAAAGTCTTAACCTGATGAAGCGATTTAAGGATATGACTTGAATTTTCAGGTTGATACCTTGGTTTCTTAAGAATTTGTTGGTTGAAACAACTCTTGGTGCCAGGGCCTTCTCATGGTACTGGCAACTTGGGCAGTTGCTCGGGTTACCATCATGCTGCCATATCTTGTATTTTGGATCTTCCAAAAACTAAAGCTTATAAAAACATACTTGTGGTTGTTCATGACTCAGGACATTAAATTATTTGGCAATTTTGTCAATAGAAAATGATCTTGTAAAGAAAAGGTGTAGAAAGTGACATGAAAATATTTGTAGATCTAAGGGCTGGAAAAAATGTTTTAGGTAGGATAATGAATGTCTTCTTTAGCTTGTATTAAGTTGTCTATTGTAATAAACTCAATATTTAGCACTTTCAGTTTTTTTTCTCCTTGTGGAAATTTGAAAATTATTCTTGTTATGGTGCTGAAGTTCAACTTGCCCAGGGTGCCAGCAACACTTGGGCTGTCACTGCCTTTCACAGTCTATTCTATGTTCAATTTCCTTTTCTCCGATACTTAATTTGTTATAATTGATCCATATGCCAAGGTATCTGAAGCATTTAGTATTTACTAATTCCACATCCTGAATTTTTATGATAGATTCAGGGTATGCACCATAACTGCTTTCCTTACAATTATAGATTATAGTATCTGTTTTGAAAAGGATTATCTTGAGTCCTTTTTCTTGGAACACTTGGTAGAAGATTTTGACTTTTTTTTTTTTAAATCAAGATCATTCCTATCCCAACAATGAATATCTATGTCATCAGCATAGCCCCCCTCCTCATCATCATCATTTGTTGCCCGATGAATTATTCAAAATTATCTCTACTAAAAGTAAAGCTGGGAAAATTCAAAAGACAAACAGATAAAATTTGTAGTAGTGTTTTGGACGAGGTTGCAGTTAGTCATTGTAAATTTATTTAGCCATAGCATGTGTGTAATGTCCACATGTCTTGTTTGAAATTAAGTAGTTGGTTTATAGTGGGGGGGAAGAAATCATTTCCAACAGAGACAAGTCTAGATGTTGTCTTTACATTGCAGAATGCAATAGATGGTTAGCAGTTTGTTGTGTTGAAGGGTTATGACTTGTTACAGCTGAGGTGGGAATCTTGCAAAGTAAATGAATTCAACATATTCAAAAGGAATAAATCCTCCTCTTCTCCCCCAGCTTTGGGTAAATAGCAGGAAAGACTGGGTTTTATTGCATTGGGTGGCAACCAGTCCAGGAGAAAGTAAATGTGAATTCAAAACTGTATGTATCCCTAACGTAGCACATAGTATGCAGCTAAAGGAGGGATTGATTGCATTGGTTCGATGATCCCGACTACGGTTGAATGATGATGATAAAGGACAACATAACTAACAAAAGAAGAGAAAGAAAAAAATATTTACAAGTGTACAGATAGTTAAAAAAAAAAAAGAAAAAATTATGTACTGAACTCTATGTAGCATGTGTGTAATGTCTATGTGGCTTGTTTGAAATTAAGTAGTTGGATGGTCCTCTCCAAAACCTACAGATATCATTCACTCAAAGCTATTTTTAATCATTGATCTGAGAAAGTGGTTATACACATATTTTTTGTTGTAGCATACCTATGGGTGATAATAGATATGGCCCCATTTGCATAAATGCAGTAGTAAATACTGTATGTTGGTCTGCAGTTAGAGATTCGTCTCCAGTTATGCTGATCAAACTCTCTGCCTCTGGGCAGAGAGGATTCTCAGATGAATCTATGTCAAAGGGCAGATTCTTGTCCCGGAGTAACAGCTCCTTGACCTTGTTTTATACAGGGTCGACGGGGAATTTTTGACCAAGCCTATGTGTTTGGATACCTCGCATTAAATTCGGCCTTGTGACACATCTGACCATGTGGGGCAGTTGGTAGATATCCTACAGTTGGTGATTCATTGTGGAATTCACTTGACTCACTTCTAGCAGTTGACTACTACTTCTACACGGCTGCTGGCAAATCTTATATGTGTTGTTCTTGTCCTAAATATTATCATTCATTACCAACCTTTGTTTGATTATTCTATTCAGTAACCTTCCCTAGGTTACAACATTTTTATAAAGAATAGCATAATTCAAGAAGAAAGAAAAATATTCTTGTCTATATACAGATAGCTGAAAAAAAAAGAAAAACATTTATGAACATTACTGTTAAGCAATGTGTGTTTAATGCACCACGTGGCTGGCTGAAATTATGAAGACAGCCTATTTTGGGTTTGAAATTTTACAGTGAAGTCATTTTGTTTTTCAGGAAAAATTGAAAGATAATCCTGAAAGCGCCATCTATCATATTAATTTTAGGGAAAATTCTGGGGTTTTCATTTAGTGCTGTTTCTTTGCATAAAAAAAATGCATTTTCACCTTTATTGAAACAATGCTTGTATTTTATGACATTTGAAAAAATAATGAAAGGCATGAAAACAATTCCAGACAGTCATGTAAAAAAAAATAAATCAATCAAATTTTTCTTTTTTTTTTTCCCCAGGAGCTGAAAAATTGCTCTATCTAATGATGTCATTGTACCCAATTTATCTCCTGAATACACATGGAAAAATATAGAAGCATGACTTCCGCTAAGACAATGCATAGTAAATAATGGGGAAGATGTTGGAAAATAGTGATTTGTTGCTAAGAAAACTACTTGCTCAATACCTCAGTGTTATTGCACTCTTTGTATCAGATGTTGTTCTTTAGAAAATACATAGGCATTACTTTCAGAGCAGAAATGCATAGCTGTTGGTGGTGACTGTGGAAAATAGTGTTTTGTAGATGAAAACTTGCTCATTCCACTGGTGCCATTGTGCTCCCGGGATCTATTCTAGTCCCCATGGAAATAGATAGACACATTACTTTTGGAGCAGAAATACATAGCCAATGGTATTGACTATATGGGAAAATAATGATTTATAGCTGCAAACTAGCTTTATCCAACAGTGTCATTGTGTTCTCAGTATCCTGCTGTAGTCCACATGAAAATAAATAGAAGTGAAATTGCTTAGCCACTGATTGCAACAATATGAGATAAGAATGTCTTGTAACTGAAAACCTGCTCAATCCATTGGCATCATTGTTCACCTTGGATCTGTTCTAGTTGCCATGGATGTATATGGACGCATTACTTTTGGAGCAGAAATGCATAGCCAACGGTGATGACTATATTGGAAAATAATCATTTATAGATGAAAACTTGCTCTATTCAATGGTGTCATTGTAGCTCCCTGGTCAATTTGTTCTAACCGCCAAAAAATATGTTAAGGCATTCTAAATTCAGAGCAGATTCTAAATCGCCAGTGGTATGACTATGTGGGGAAGGAATAGTATTTTGTAACTGAAATATTGATCAATCAATGCTGCTATTGTGCTCTAGTAAATTTGCAGTTTGTGGGAGTGCAATTAAGGCATTATGGAGTCTTAATATATAAAACAATATCATATATGTATGTTTTTAATTCAATTTTTAAATGAAGAAAATCCTTCTTCTTCTTCTTCTTCCTCTTGTCTGTCTTTACCCACCCTTGTCTCTCTCAAGTGCAAACATATCCAGACACGTCGCCCTTCCCTATCAGTCTTCTGTAGGGGAACTCTGCGGTGCATTTCATAAAGTTAGTAACTGTAAAATTATGGACAGTCACTGGGATTTCAGTACAGCCAACACTGTCTATTTAACATGATTAATAGTGAGTGGAGTAATCAATAAATTCATACACATATACGCACACATGTGTATATATATATATATATATATATATATATACATACATACATACATACATACATACACACACATTGGTGGGTCTCTATTTTCAAGTAGATGTATATATTGTTCAAAATCTCTGGAGGCAAGTCTACATGCTTGAATGTGTGTGTTTTACAGTACTTTTAGGCTTCTTTCCACAAGGTTATCATTGCACTTGATTTTTTTACAGGCAAGTTACAGAAGCCTGAGTGAAAAGTGGATTCACTGAATTCAAACTTCTCGATCTGGAATTTGAATTACCTTTTCTGATTCAACACAGTGTTATATTAACCAATAGGCCATAATACATATATAAATATATATATATATATATATATATAAAATACATACATTTTATATATATATATATATATATATATATATATATATATATATATACATGGTCAGAGTTAAAAAAAGACCGGGAAACAGTAGTATTAAAAAGTGCTCAATATACATGAAAAAAATTAAAGTAAAATTATCATGTAGAGCTTTTAACTTTAATAAACAGGAGGTAAGTTCAATTTGAATTACCTTTTCTGATTCCATGCAGTGTTTCATTAACCAATAGGCCACTCATATATATATATATATATATAAAATACATGGTCAGAGTTGAATCAGACCAGGAAACAGTAATATTAAAAAGTGCTTAATATACATAAAAAAATTAGAATAAAATTACCATGTACAGCTTTTAACTTTAATAATCAGGAGGTAAATTGAATCTGCTACCTTGGTTTCAACCTTATGGTATCCTCAGGTGATTTTTTATCAAATGACCTCTTAACACTTTTTTTTTTTTTTTTTTTTTTAAACTAAAGAATGCTTCATTACTATTTTCAAAAATAAATAAATGCATGACGCTGGAGGTAATAGAAAAGGAGGAGGAGGATGTGATGAAGGAAGGGGAAATAAAAGAAAAGCAAGTGTATTGTAAATGTATTGGTGGGGGGAGAAGGTAATTGAAATGAACATTACTTTTTTTATCCCGCCTTATATAGGCTTAAGAGAAATTCTCTAATATGTATTTTCTGAGTCTGTGTATATATATATATAATAAGCATAACGAGAAGTCACTTATACTTTCTTAATATGTATATATAGAAAAAGTTGCAAATGAAAAAAAATAATAACGTTTTTTATGAAATTATTTATTTATTTATATTTGATATTTCAGATTGACCTCAATCTTTCTTCAGAAATAACTGTTTGTTAAACATTTTTTTAGATATAGTTAAAAAATTTTTATTTTTCATTTTTTTAAACAACATCTAAAATATTATTACAGTTAGATTTACGTTAAGAATATTCGAACACAGTGGCGTTCCATATTATGTGATGTCCGCATCTCGCGACGGACGCTACTTGTAAACAAACAGATCAAATATATATATAAATAAATAAATACTTTCATAAAAAAACATTATTAATTTTTTAATTTGCAAATTTTTCTATATATATATATATATATATACCATCCTTGATTATGCTTCAAGGACAAACTTAAATACAATGTAATTGCTGCAAATATCCCTATAGAGGAATTCGAACTTGCTGTTGAAAATCAAGCAAACTGGAGAATTACCTGTCATCGAGATATAACTAACTTTGAAAAGATTCATCTCAACCATCTGAGAGAATTCAGAAGTAACACTAAATCTTGAGCTAATATATTAACCCGTATGATGGTCAAACCTTCAGTATGCCCTTTGTGTGGATTTGTTTGCAAATCCCATGCAGGATTGTTGTTTTATATGAAACAAACATAAAAACTGAACTGAAAGACACTCATACGTTGAAAACGACAGAAGAGTTCATATATATATATATATATATATATATATATGAGTGGCCTATTGGTTAATAATAAATATCATCTATTTTATTGCCAATATATTGTTTCTATTTTGTTAATATTTTATTTCTCAAATTTTATTAATTTGACTTTTTTATATATATATATATATATAATATATATATATATATATATATATATACACACACACATATATATATATACATATACATACATACATATATATATATATATATATACACACATATACATATATATATATATATATATACATATATACATATTTAACAGTCTGTTTCATACTTTCATGCAGTTTTTGGGACATGGGTGTTATGAATTGACTATTTATATATGCTTGTTAATGGTGCATAGACAGTAATGGTTACGTTTCAAATTATTGTAAAGGCTACTCAATAGTCTCAAGAATAATTTGAAACATAACTGATACTGCCTACCCAAAAACCATTAGAATAATAGCTTGCTACCCATAATGCACCATTGTCCAGATAAAGCCAGAAATTGGTTGGATGATAATAATAACACTGAGATTAACCTCAGCACCAAATTACAGAGCTTTTTAAGTCTAGAAAATTCAACAGCAGTTGGTGTTAAATGGCTTTGTTTGTTCACTTTCTGTAGCTCATATCTTGAGATGTCTGTCTTGCTACTGACCATAAATTCTGTCTCCTTACAATTAATAATTTGTCCTTTTTTCTTGCTTTCCTCTTTGTACTTCGTTAGATCTGCCTAAGAGTATACTCTGATCTTTTGTGGATATTTATGTAAATGATATAACTGTATATAGGTGTACCTCCAAAATTCTAGATGACCAGAGCCTGGCAGCTGATCTCAACTTTGATCTAGCTTTAGCAAATCAATGGGGAAAATATCCCAAAAGAATGTTCCATTATCACTGAGCCAACCCTGAATTTTCTTCTGTTGCAATGAGCGGTGTTCTGTTCCAAGCCTTGGACACCTATTAGGACTGAAGCTCACCCTCAACATCAAGTGAAACATATATACAATCGATAGCAAAATGTGCTGGAAGAATGGTCGGTCCCTTGTATCCTTCCAGAAAACTGATGCTGTTCAGTTCTCACTGTCCAGCCCGAAAAGATTACATGGCCTTGTGGGTGATGAATTTTGTCAACCCTTATCCCAGAGACAAAACATTGCTAGCCTCTCACTACTCTATTGCTATTTTAATAGGAATACATAGGTTTGCTTATTGCCCGGTTCACACACCTTCTGCATCTTTTGAACAGGAGTGGAAGTTCCTTTTTGGTTTCTTGTAAGGATTATGTTTCTGGTTCCTTTGTCTAAAGTCTTCTCATTCTCTTTCACTCAAACATTCAAACCTGTGACTGTTTCCCTCTGCTCAGTGGGATGCTGGTTAGAATCTTGCCAGAGAGCACATATTTTTCTTTAAGATTTCTCGAATATTCAGGCTGCTAAATAAAAATAAATAAGTGTCTATATCTCTGAGATGAGGTATTATGATTACATGCATTATTTACATTATTTGGACTGTTGTCCTTAAATTCATTGCCATATTCACAACATTTTGGCCGTTGTATGCTCTGGTCTTCTTCAGAGCCTACAATGACCAAAACGTTGTAAATATGGCAATAAAGATGAAGAAAATAGTCCGAGTAATGTAAATAATGCAAGTAAAAATAAATATATTGTTTAATAAATAATTTGAGCATTTTCTCAAATATAAGTATCCACTAGAAATAACTTTTAAAGTGGTAAAAATCTGTCGGATTGATAAATAAAATCCTTTATCTTAGAAAATTACTTTGCTTACATTTGGAATCAAAAATGAGCAGATACAAAAATTTCAAGGAATTTAATAAGAGGGATTTCACTTAAAGGCACATTTGAGATTTTGCTTGATCAAGGCTGCTCCATGACCGAGTTGGTTAAAGCATGTTGGATCTAATCATAGTTTCCCTCTGTCCAGGTAGACACAAGTTTGAATCCTGCCAGAGAGCATATATTTTCTTCAGTAATATTTTCTCGGATAGCCAGGCCAGTAAACAAAAATAAATAAACATACTATTTAATAAATAAACGAAGCATCTACTCAAATATGACCATCCACTAAAATAACATTTAACGTGATAAAAATAATGTGTAATGAAGAAAGAAATTTCTTTCCTTCATTATTTACTTTATTTTTTCTTCCACTCTTTGCTCTTTTCTTTCATTGGCTCTTTCCCACTTTCTTTTGTTTGCTGCATCTTGCTGTTTTTCTTTCATTCTTCCCTCTTTCATTTCTTTTGTTCCTTCCTTCTTTTCTTTCTTTTGCTCCTTCTCTCTTTTCTTTCTTTTGCTCCTTCCCTCTTTTCTTTCTTTTACTCCTTCTCTCTTTTCTTTCTTTTGCTCCTTCTCTCTTTTCTTTCTTTTGCTCCTTCTCTCTTTTTTTCTTTTGCTCCTTCTTTCTTTTTTCTTTCGCCCTTCTCTCTTTCTTTTTTTTTGCTCCTTCTCTTTTTCTTTCTTTTGCTCCTTCTCTCTTTTCTTTTTTTTTGCTCCTTCCCAATTTCTTTTCTTTCTTTTTCTTTCTTTTTGCTCCTTCTCTCTCTTTTTCTTTGCTCCTTCTCTCTTTTTTCTTTCTTTTGCTCCTTTTCTCTCTTTTTTTTTTTGCTCCTTCTCTCTTTTCTTATTTTTGCTCCTTCTCTCTTTTCTTTCTTTTGCTCCTTCTCTCTTTTCTTTCTTTTGCTCCTTCTCTCTTTTTTTTCTTTTGCTCCTTTCCTCTTTTCTTTTCTTTTGCTCCTTCTCTCTTTTCTTTCTTTTGCTCCTTCTCTTTTCTTTCTTTTGCTCCTTCTCTCTTTTCTTTCTTTTGCTCCTTCTCTCTTTTCTTTCTTTTGCTCCTTCTCTCTTTTCTTTCTTTTGCTCCTTCTCTCTTTTCTTTCTTTTGCTCCTTCTCTCTTTTCTTTCTTTTGCTCCTTCTCTCTTTTCTTTCTTTTGCTCCTTCTCTCTTTTCTTTCTTTTGCTCTTTCGCTCCATCCCACTCTTTCTTTCCCTTTTTCCTTTCTTTTGCTCCCTCTTTTGATCCTTCCTTCTTTTCTTTCTTTTGCTCTTTCCTGGTTTCTTTCTTTCACTTCTTTTCCCTTTCTTTCCATCTTTCACTCTTACCCTGTCTTTGTTTCACTTCTTCCTTCTTTTTTCTTTTGCTAATTCCTTCTTTCTTTTCTTTTTTTTCACTATTTTCTTCTTTTTTAAAATCTCATTATCAGTGCAATTATCTACCCTAATCTCTTCCCATTTATTTCTCTCTCAATACAAATAAATAATTACCTTATTTACACTAACCTTTGACCCTTTTTGATATATTTGTATTTCTTGTCACAAATTAATAGTGAGGAAAGAAATTTGTTCTCACTTTTTTAAACATTCACTTTTTCTATTTGCTGATAAATCAAACAAAAACCAAACCATATGATCATTGCACTACAATCATGTACTAATAAAATCTACAGTATCTAACACACACATGAACATCATCACTGAATTAGTCTGATTCCAATTTCTTTTTTCTAGGAAACAGGATATTATTTTGTTTGCCCTTGATATTTTCTGTTCACATATGTAAAAAAAAAAAAAAGTGTTTTTGTTCTCTTCCTTATGCGACGATCAATACAGTTATCGATCAGAATATTATTTATATCTATTTATCTATGTGAGGGTAGATCAATAAATCTGTAACTTGACACAGAATTATCAGCTGAATTTTGAACAGAAATTTTTATTCGTTAGAAAAAAAGTAAAGAGTACTGAACTGTCGCATTAAATTGGTCCTCTGATATGGTAGTAAATACTGGGCAATTTGAAGAAAAGGTGAAGAAAAGACTTATACTTAACGTCAGGAAGAGATAGTTGTCACATAATGAGGAAAGAGGGCTTAGAAAATTTGACACTCATAGGACAGATTGAAGGCAAGAGGGACAGAAAAATAACTTTGTCATGGCACTTCCCCATTGTGTAATTGTTAGCAAGATTGTCTTGTTCCATTACAACTGAGAAGTGAGTTCAAACCTCATTGGGTGCTCCACACTTTCTGCATTGTGCCACATCTAAGCAATGCTTAGAAAATCATTTAGGGCACTTTGATGTGGTGTAATGGTTAGAAAGTTTGTCTCGGTAGAATAACTATGACTGCTTAGTGAGTTCGATCCTCACTGGGTGTCTCATACTTTTGGCCTTGTGCTACGTCTAAGCTACGCTTAAAAAAATCTCCACAACCAACCTAGCAAGCTTAAGTAAATAAATGGAGAAACAAGGTTTAGCAGAGATAATAAAAAGACAAAATTTATGAAGATCTTTGAAGAGTAGGAAATTGTGGAGAGCCATCATCGCCAATGTACTGAAGGAACATGGTATATAGAAGATGATTTGTGTGGTTAATATTTACAACTGATGCCTTGACAAGAAATGAGATTAAGCTGTAAATTAGATAGTTATTGTTTACTTTATATATATATATATATATATATATATATATATATATATAGTGGACTCTCCTGTTGTATTCAATGTAGCTCAGTTCCTGCGAACCGACAGCCCAGACACCAGCACATATGATTTGATTATAGTGGTGAAGGCTTTGTGCAGAACCAACCACACTTTTTGAAGGGCAGAATACAGAGACCTGGTGCACTACGTGCAACTAGGTCCCTAAACGACCTTCCACAGGTTTTGAATTCAGAGTTGTCCTCCTCCTAGACCAGTTGCTATCCAAGGCTATAGAACCCAATCTGTCCTGCTATTTACCCATAGCTGGAGGAAGAAGAGGATTAACACCTTTCCCAAGGGTATTAGCACGTAAGTGAATGGAATGGATTCGACTGGAATTTGAATTCAGCTCTCCGATCCTCAGTCCAAGCTGGTACCTACTACTTCACCGTGCCGTATTTATTTTAGGATATTAAAATATGTTAAAAATCACTACACAATTACAATTACATTTCAACACCATAAATGTGTCTCTTCAGGCAGTGGTAAACTACTAACATCACCTGAAGAGACACATTTATGGTGCTGAAACATAATTGCCATGTTTTAATATCCTAAAATAAATATTTAGCTCTACTATATATTGAGCTCTCTTTTAAATGAAATATTATGTACAGTGGAATCATTGTTCTCATTTTACCTGGATATATATATATAATCGACTCTCCCGTCGAGATTCGACGTATGAGGGTCAAGCAGATCAGTTTCCAGGAAACCGACAACCCGACACCGGCATATGAGATTTGATTATAGTGGTGAAGGCCTCGTGCAGGACCATCCACACTTTTTGAAGGGACGAGTACAGAGACCTGGTGCACCGAATACCACAAGGTTCCCAAACGACCCTCCGCAGGTTTTGATTTCAGAGTTGTCCTTCTCCTAGACCAGTTGCCATCCAAGGCTATAGAACCCAATCTGTCCTGCTATTTTACCCATAGCTGGAGGGAGAGGAAGAGGATTCATACCTTTCCCAAGGGTATTAGCACGTAAGTGAATGTAACAGATTCGACTGAATTTGAACTGGCTCATGTATTCCTCAATCCAAGCCGCTATCCATTACTCCACCGTGCCTCCTATATATATATATATATATATATATATATATATATATATATATATATAATTAATGAAGTAAATTTTGTCATTTAACTGATTGATGTTACTGTCAGCATCCCAGTTCCAGAGAGAATATCAACAATTTTTTACTGTTTATATTTTTTCAATGTCCATGTGTTTAGTTAGTGCAACAGAAATTGGCTATCAGACATGGATGTGAGCAACCAGTCATTCTATCTATCTACATATATATATATATATATATATATATATATTTATATATGTTACTCGTTACTAGCCATAGCCAATTTGCCAGGAAGGAGACTTCCTGTTATTGAACTGGTGGTGTAGATCCCAGTATGTGGCACCTTTGGAAAGTGCCTGAAGTCCATATCACTTCTGAGTGAAATTGGGTAGATGGAACCCCTGGGGCTGTTGATAGTTGTGTTAGCACAAAGTCACAAGTTATTGTGCCTGAGGGCTTGAGTGTGCTGGCCTTGTTCAAATTGTTGATCACGCTAGATAAGACGCTCTTTCCCAGAAATTGTAACTAAGGTCTGCTCAGCATAGTTGCAGTATAAAGCACAGGTGGTCTCTGTGGGTTTTGAATAAACACATATGAGCCTGAGCCGGCGTCTGCAATAGGAATTGACTAGCCATCCTGGTAGATGGATATCCTTGAATATGAGTGGCCAGCTATATGGCTGGTATGCTAGTATGGCTTACCAATCCCTGTTTTAGACAACTGCTCAGGCACTTTAGTGCTTGTTCCACACCCGTAGACCCCCACCATGTTGCAACTAGGCTGAGTGCAACTTAGTTATAGTTTCTGGAAGAGAGCACATATTTTAGCAGTTTCAACAAGGCCAGTACACTTAAACCCTCGGTCATGATGACTTTTGATTTCATGTTAGTATAACCATCAATGGTTTCCAAACAGTTCTGCCTACCCTATTTTTCACAAGGTCCAGGTGAATTTGAGGTGTGGTTTTCAAGCGCTTTCCAAAGGTGTGGCATACTAGGATCTTGATGACATCAAAATATTACCTCCCTAAAAAATTGATCATACATGGATCTCATGGTTGGAAAACAAATGTTCTAATCATTTGGCCATGCTGATGCTTATATTTACATCCATCCATCCATACATACATACATACATAGCCATAAAAGTTTCATTCCATAGCATTAAATGTCTCCTCGTATTACGATAAGTGTCTCATTCCATAGCAACAAAAGTCGCATTTCATAGCAGTAAATGTCTCCTTCATAGCTTTAAAAGTCATTCTATAGCAGTAAATGTCTCATTCCATAGCAACAAAAGTCGCATTTCATAGCTGTAAATGTCTCTTTCATAGCAGTAAATGTCTAATTCCATAGCTTTAAAAGTCACTCTATAGCGGTAAATGTCGCATTTCATAGCAGTAAATGTCTCCTTCCATAACGGTAAATGTCTCCTTCATAGCAGGAAATGTATCATTCCATCGCCATAAAAGTGTCATTCTATAGTGATAAATGTCATATTCCCTTGTGGTAAATGTCTCATTTGGTTGCCTGAAAAATCTCATTCCAGTTTCAAAAATAACTTTCCACAATCCTGTTAGTAATTGGAGTCTAACTTGACACAAAGACAGACAGTGAATAGTATAAAACAAAATTAGTATTCCAAGCACTTTCTTCTTAGCTTGAATATGGATTACTGGTGCTGATGGATTTTAAAAATATAGCTAGAGAGAGATAAATAGATTTATAAAGAATGGATTGTGGCCAGTGATAGCATCTTAGCAGTTCGCATGAACCAGTTTTTAGAATTATAAAAGATTAACAAACTGGTTGTTAGATTATCTGAAAATAATCTTATATATTAATAGCAGATGGTTTAGGTAAAATGTTAGTTACACTATGCTCATGCCTTGTGAAACTCAAATAGACACATGCTCCCTACTGTTTTGAAGTTAAAAATGTGCCAAATTTGATAGGTCTTTCATTGGATCTTTGGGACTACAGCAATTCAGTTGAAATGTGGGTAAGAAACCATAACACAGTTGATGACCCGAGAGTCAAAAAGCATCATACTGCTGAAGAGAATTATGATAAGAACAGAATTTCAATCTGGAAATATCTTAATAAGTAAATGTTTTCTATTGTCAAAATGATATAATTCTTTTTTATGCTATAAAATGATTTGTTTCCATTCTCAGATTGAAAAAAAAAATAAGCTGAATAGATTCCTAAAGATTACCTGCCCTTATAGAACCAGTTCCTGGGAATTTTGGATGCCATTATTGACAGTATATAAATCTAAAATTGACCTTTGAGGTAAACACTGAGTGGCGACAGTCGGTTTCATTCTTGAACTCAGTCTTTAGGCTATATATATATATATATATATATATATATATATATATATAATAAAATTTAGTATATATATCCTGAAGGACAAAATGCATCAAAAAGAAATTTTTTCCACTTTGTCATCACAATGTAATATATATATATATATATATATATATATATATATATATATATATATATATATTCGATGCAATAGTTTAATGAAATAATATATAAATTCTAACATTCACAGCATTAATCCAAAAGAAGGTTTGATACATTTCTGCTTGTGAGCAAGCCGTATATGAAACGTCACTTCCTTTTTTGAACAATTCTGCTTGAGGAAGTGATGGTTCACATACAGCTTTCCCACAGGCAGAATTATTTCATAACCAAAAACAGTTCTTACCCATTGAGGTGCAATTGAAATGCACCAAAACAAAGTTGCATCTTTGTAGTGTGTAAACTGTTTTTGTCTATATGATAAAATTATAATAAATAATATATATAATATATATATATATAAAATTATGCTGCAACATGATTTGTACAATTTTGGTGTGTGTGTGTGTGTACATATATATATATATATATATATATATATATAGGGGAAGTGGTTATAGTTGTTCCAATGAGAGAAAAGTGTATATTTTGAAAAGATGAATTGTAAACATTTTTGGTTGAAATGTGGATTTTTTATTTTAAAATATATATTATACACTATTTTCCATAATTCCATAATTACACAAGTTTCTGGTTTTGACCTTCTTCAAGCAAAGAGAAGATATTTCCACATATTCAAATGAATTTTTTGAATAAAGTTATTCAAATGTCTTTCTTGGATATTTAAACTCTTTCTGCCAACAGATAAAGCAAAAAATTCATTTTATAAAATGGGGAATTCATACTGTTTGTTTGAAAAAGGTCACAAAAAACAGAAACTCATGTAGCAGAATTATGAAAATAAGTATAATATATATTTTAAAATAAAAAATCCACATTTCAACCATTGCTGTTTATCTTCTTTTTAAAATATATATGATAAAAATATAGTTTTATGGTATGCTATATTTATGGGTAAAAGTGCTCAATATCAAACTGATAAATAGCTAAAAATATTGCTGTAAGTTCTGCAGAAGCAGAAAGAGAGTTTTCTGTGATGAACATAATTTATTGTGACAAAAGGAATCATCTTAAAGTTAAAAATGTGGCAGATCTTCTCATCATAAAATAGGTCTTCTATTGGATTTTTGGGATTGTAGCCATTCAATTTAAATGTGGCTAAGAAACCATAACACTGCTGATGACATGAGATTCAAAAAGCATTCAATCAAGAACAGAATTTCAATCTGGAAATCATACTTATTATAAAACCCAGGTTGTGTGTGTGTGTGTGTGTGTATCTGTTCATTTATATATATAGGATCGGATTTCCTACATTTTTCAACCGATTTCAACAAAATTTCACAGGACTACGTAAAATTGTGCCAAAAATTGGAAAAACACAATTGTTTTTGCACAAAATCAATTTGAAAACACGATTAAGAGTCATCGCTGACACAAGAATGAAAGGGGGACAACTCATATCAAGTTATACTTATTATAAAACCCAGGTTGTTTGTGTGTGTGTGTTTGATTATATATGGGATCGGATTTCCTACATTTTTCAACAGATTTCAACAAAATTTCACTTTTTTTTTGGCAGGTAGTGTTTCTTATTGTCTTGCACACTTTTTTTTTATTTTTACATTCAGAATGCTTTAAAAATTACATTTACAAAACAATTGTTTATAATAAAATTCTATTCAATCGGTAGACTCATAACAATTGAAAACAATGTTTTCTTTGGGTTTGACCAATTCATAAAAAAAAAAAAAAAAAAAAAAAAAAAAAAACTAATTAAGACATGCATGTCCGTCAACCTTAAACAATAATCTTTGTCAATTTTATTTTTCAGTCTTTATGATGGTCGATACTTGATCTATCTCTTACTGTTACATCCCCGGGCAACGCCGGGCTCTACTCCTAGTATCTTAATAAATAAATGTTTTCTATTATCAAAATGATTTAATTTGATACAAAAGTGATTTGTTTCCCTTCAGAATGAAAAAAAAAAATAAGCAGAAAAGATTCCTAAAGATTACTTGCCTTTATAGAACCAGTCCCTTGAAATTTGGGATGCCACCACTGGTTGCAGCAGATGGATTTTTAAAAATGGATCACCATAGGTTAATTTCCAAAAAGGGATAAAGAGAAACAGATTAATCTTCTAAAATATTGTTAGAAGCAGAGGGAAATTTATTAAAATAGGCAGATATAGATAAAATGGATTCCAGAAAGTGCATAGGCAGAGAATAATTTTTAAAAATGTGTTAATAGACAGAATTTGAATTTAAAAAATATTTATTGCAGCCGAAGGATGATTTTTGGAAATGGATACAGCAAGACAGATGGATTTTTAAAAAATAGTTAGTTGAGCATTGGGATAGCAAAAGATGCCTTCCAAAAGCTAAGCAGAGTATTACAAAAAAAAAAAAAAACAGAAAAATCTTGTTAGAAGCAAAGAAAAGCATACTAAGCTGTTATGCAATATAAGTCCATCTATATGGCAGTGAATGCTGGACCATCTTCAAAATGAAGAAGATGCTTGAGGCAAGAGAAATGTGGTTCTATAGAAGGATGCTGAGAATATGATGAACTGAACATGTAAGTAACAATGCAGTTTTAGAGAAAATGGAAACTAGTTGAAATTTTTAGTGCCCATAAAGAATAAAGAGGACTTGGAAAATTTGACACTCACAGGGCACATTGAAGGCAAGAGGGACAGAGGTAAATGGCGAGTAACCGACCTAATGTGCTTGTGTAAAACAGGTATTAGGAGAGATAGCAGAAAGACAAAAGTTACTAAGAGCTCCAAAGGACTGGAAGTTGTGAAGAGCCATGATCACTCACCTTCTGAAGGGATGGATATGTAAAAGACAGATGCTGATATTACTATAGCAAATGTTCAAATGAGCTATGTTTTTTAGTTCCACCAGTTCAGACCTTCATACCCTGAACCTGTCATACCATGTTCACAGCATTAAATCATCCCCATTCCCTTCATATTCCACTTGTAAGGAGGAAGTTCTACTCGGACATATTCTTCCCCAGAATTATTACATTGCAGAACAGACAGAGAATGCTTCTCCCAACTACTACAATGTTAACCTCTTCAAGTTCAAAGTCAATCAATATCTATTCTACATATCCTCATAATGTGAATTTCTTACTTTCTCTTTCTATTACACCTTTGCAACAATCTTGCTCAGTAACCCTCAACTTTAAGTGCCTCTTGGGCCTTGCATTGGGTAACCTTAAGTTAAAAAAAAAAAAAAGATGAATTTTTAAAAGCTAGATACACATGAATTTTTAAAAGACAGCATGGTCAAACACATTAAAAATGTTTAATGGTAGATTTAAATCTCATGTTCCTAAGATAAGATAATGGAAATCCGACAAATTAAAAGAGAAGAAAGGAAGGAAGGATTTAATGATATCAATGAAAGGATTCTTGAAGAAAGAACAGACAGACAAACAAGGTAAAGACCTGATTTTGAAATTAGACAGCAACAGAAAGAGATGGGCAAAGGTTGACACTCAACAAGAAAGAAGACAGCCAAAAAAAAATAAGTAAAGGAAGTCATGATATTAAGAAAAGGACTCTTGAAGAAAGGACACAGACAGACAGACAGACAGACAAACAAGGTAAAGAACTGTTTTTGAAATTCGAGAGCAGCTGAAAGAGATAGGCAAAAGTTGACACTCAACAAAAAAGAAATCAAGCAAATAAAAAGAACAGAATGAATGAAGGAACGAAAGAAGGAAGGATATTGGAACAAGGAGAGTAAATAAAGTGAAGAGCTAGCCACTGATGGTTGGGGGTGGGATGGATGTTTGGGGTAGACACTTACTTATCTGTAATAACAAGGATGGGAAATGTTCATTGATTTGTCTGGTGAGTTGGCACTGGCCAGACATTGCCATTCTGCTCAGACTGAAAAAAAAATGTAAAAAAAAAAAAAATTTAATCCATCATACAATTCCCACATTTCAAGAATTTTCCCTTTCAATACTTGTGATACGAAGCATTATTTGCATTCAGAAGTTAATTCAGGCTAACATCTTCATCATATAAACTCATATATTCATAAGATCTTTATATGTGTATATATATATATATATATATATATATATAAAGTAGAGGCTGAAAAGTTGTCAGCCTAAATAAGAAACATCTCCAACCATAAAATTCTGATTTTTGGTCATTCAGTCAGAATTGGGGAAATGGTTTGCATTTAGTGCTTTTCATCACACACATATATATATATATGTATATATATATATTCATAAAAAATTTATATATTATCTATCTATCTCTCTCTCTCTCTCTCTATATATATATATATGTTCATAAGATCTTTATATATTATCTATCTATCTATATATATATATATATATATGTTCATAAGATCTTTTATATATTATCTATCCATATGTGTGTGTGTGTGTATATATATATATATGTTCATAAGATCTTTTTATATATTATCTATCTATATATATATATATATATATATATATAATATTTATTCAAATTTAGACATATACATGTTATAAGATCACTACAAAAGTTGTAATTTTGTTTCAACACTGCTGGTATCTTTGTGTATGTATATATATATATATATATATATATATATATATATATATATATATATATATATAATAAGAGGCATGGTGGAGTAGTGGATAGTAGCTTGGATTGAGGAATCGGAGAGAAGAGTTTGAATTCCAGTTGAATCCATTACATTCACTTAAGTGCTAATACTCTTGGGAAAGGTGTGAATCCCCTTCTTCTCCCTCTAGCTATGGGTAAAATAGCAGGACAGAGTGGGTTCTATAGCCTTGGATGGTAACTGGTCTAGGAGAAGGACAACTCTGAATTCAAAACCCATGGAGAGTCACCATTTTGGGGATCTTCTGGCAAGTAGTGCACCAGGTCTCTGTATTTGGCCCTTCAATAAGTGTGGATGGTTCTGCACGAAAACTTCACCTGATGTGGCTGTAAGACTGTCTTTAGTCAGAGAAAGTGATATATACAGACACACACACACACACACATATATATATATATATATTCTAATTTACATCACTTTTGTTTATTGTATCACTTTGTGTCCTCCATAGTTTGCCTGACTTTTCAGCTAACCTGATGAATAGTCATAAACATTCCTAACATTCCTAAACTTAAAAATTTTGAAAAATCAATGACATTTATGCTCTTGTCTATAAATACTTGTTGCAAAATAAAATACTTGCATTTGCCTTCATAAAGTCCTTATGCAGACGAAACGTGTTGGTTAAAATAAGTTTTCATTTTGTCTGTATATACACACACACACACACACACACATACATACATACATATATACATACATATATATATATATATTTATTAAAACATTTTATTATGTTTAACGTTTATTATTTTATAGATACAAGTATTTAAGCAAATGCTCTGTTTATGATAAACAGTATTAAATAACATTTAAAATATATGAATGAAAAATTTTTCAAAGAAAATATCGTTCTTTGACAGGATTCGATTATATATGTTATTTGTTATATATAATGTAATATATATAAAAAAGGATTGTTTATTTACAGTTAAACTCGACCTTGTGAAGGTTCTTTTTAGTTTAAGGCGGTTATTAAAGCGTATATGACGGTTCTTTATAGGATGCAGGTTCGAATCCTGTCAAAGAACGAATATTTTCTATGAAAATTTCTCGGACATTCAGGCCGGTAAATGTTATTTAATACTGTTTATCATAAACAGAGCATTTGCTTAAATACTTGTATCTATAAAAAAGAACGTTAAACGTAAAAATGTCTTTAATAAATAAATTGTCGGACCTTGTCCATTTCTTAATATATATATATATATATATATATATGAAATATCAAATGATAATTAGTAGGTATAATTTCAAGGATGACATTAATCCAAAGAGAGCTCAATGTAAGAACAGAGCAATATAATGATAATAAGTACAGATGATGCTTAAAAATTCATTTTGGTTATAATTTATTTCATGAATGTATTCAAATATTTATTTCTTCAAACTGTATGTATACTTTTTTCTCATTGATATTTTTTTTCAGAAAAATAGTAGATTTGTATACCACATTTTCAGAATTACAAATGAATCCAAACAATAAAGTTTATGAATATGAACTATATATCTAAAAAGCAACAACTTCATCTATAAAAGTATAAAATTATATACAAAATATGGAGGTGAAAGCGTTTTTATCTTCGACAAGGGAAACATTAATATTCAAAATAGTTTACGACTCAGCATTAAAAAAACTTAGAGGTTGACGGTCAAGGGCCAACTGCCATATTCAGTACCCATTTTTCATTGCACTTGAGACAAAAAATTCGGTAATAATATTGATGCCAGCGCAACAATTCCCTGTTTCTTTTTTCCACTGAATTCCTGGTTTGTACAATTTATTAACCGTACATTAAATATGACCTTTTGTCACAATGTTCATTCACATTGACGGGTAAAAACTTGTTTTTACAAATTTGGTTGTCTACATTTTTTTAAAATAACACAATGTCTTATCCATTAATCTTCTTTAAAAAATATCTGAACTTTTAATATGGCAACTATATTTTTTTTTTTTTAATTATATCGAAGCTACGTTAAAAAATCATACTGAAGCTGGTGTCAAGATTTTCAATCTGTATCATTCAGATATTGTGAGATTAGTATCTCCCTTCCTCATATAATAGCTGTTTGTAAAGTCAAAACTGTAATAATTGCAGTATATATATATATATATATATATATATATATATATATATATATATATTTAATGTGTTGTGTGTTCAGAGGATCACAGTAACCTAATTTTTAATTGCTTTTATGGATAAAAACAGTTGAAAAGAATCAGATAGAGCATAAAAAACTTTCAAAAGATCATAAGAATATAAAAATGTAAACCGTTTTTGTATATTTTTCAATTTCAAACTTACGATTCTTTTTTTAAATATCGTCCTTTATTTTATACTTTCACCAAAAAACAAAACCAGTTTTTATTATTTATATTTATACTATAAAAAACTAAAAAAGAATAGTCAAGATATAACTGGAAAATTAAGAACTAAATGATATATCTATAATATTTTAAATGTAGCCTTGAGGGCAATACTTGTACTTTATCATTACAATGCCTCGCAGTTTAATGGAGGAATAAAAGTTTTTTGAGATTTTCATTTTGAAATTCACAACTTTTGAATTTGAAAAGTTGAGCATTGGAAAAAAGACATTTTGACCCCAAAAGAACCCGCTTTTTAAACGTCAAGAGTCTAATATAAAATTTTTGCAAACAGGCTTGTTTTTGATTCCTATTTTGACATTTATTCACCCTTTCATATTTTTTTGGGAATATGTGTAAATATTTTTTCTTTTACATATTAAAAGAACAATGTTTTTTTTTCAAATAAAAGATAACCAGATACAAAGTACAGTGGTTCAAGACAGAGAAAATTACTAAATGGATGCAAGAGGAAAAAAAGATAAGGCTGAATAATAATGATTGACCCAAATTGAAAAGGCAAAAAAACTGAACAAATTCAGGTGAGACCAACGGGAGTCTTTTTCCAGGAAACTTAGCAGTTCTTGTGTAGAAATTTGTTGAATTGAAAAAAATTACATTTTAAACTACAGGAGGAAACGAAAACAAAGTCAGTTCCATAGAGTTTTTTAGCGAGTTTTAGCTGTAAAAGCTGAGGTACTAAAGAATGCAATTCCATCTGAACATTTGCCATGATAATATCGATACATGAAACTTAATTTTTTGCAATAAAAAGCAATTAATATATATATATATATATATATATATATATATATATATATATATATATATATATATATATATATATATATATATATATATATATATATATATATGTATATATATATATATGATTTTTTTTTATTTTATATAATATTTATAAATATATATATGTATATGTATATAAAAGCATATGTACGAAACAAATTAAAAATTTTATAAAATATGTTTTTTTCGCTATCTTCTTTTTTCTTTTTTTTATTTATATACGCATAAACATATATAAACATATGTATATGTATATATAATTAAATATATATATATATATATATATTAAAAGAAAAAAAATCAGAAAGGTTCCAGTATAATAATTTAAATTTCACTAAACCCTTTTAACTTTTAACGGACGCTGGATCATCGGTTTTTTACCTTTCCAAAGGGTTTTAAAGATGAAACAAAAGAGCAAAAAACAGGTAAAATAAGTTTATGCAATTTAACAATTGTAGCCTGAACTGTGTGAGATTTCTCCACAGTACTCTATATATATATATATATATAAATATATACATATATAATAAAACCATGATTTAATTCTATAAAAGAAAATGTAAATTTATCTAACCGGTTATCATTAGGTACCATCTTCAGAGATCAATTGATGACTAAAAGAAATTTAAACTGTTTTTTCTTTTCTTTTTCAGAATGGTTTAAATCTTTCAAGTGACAATTATATATTTTCTATTTGCTTGAATCTCGTTTATTTATTTATATTACAATAATATATATTTATATGGGTTTTATTAATAATATCAATGCAAGGAGGGGAAATAGCCACCTAACTAATTTTATAAACCTAAATTCCCTTTACTATTATTAAAATTTAGGTTTTCTGTTGAACGGAAGAAATCCTGAAGGACATTTAATTGCCTGAAAGAAATTAAATTGAATGACATCAAATATCAATGCTTTACCATGTAAGTTTGGAATTATGTCAAATTTCTGCTCTTTATTAAAGCCATCCTGCCCTGTTGCCTTAATTACATCGATCAAAACATGATAATTGAAACATTACTGATCTGAACCAAGTTTCAATACAATAAATTCAGTTGTTTTTAAATAAATACCTCGGTTTTTTTTCTACGGAATCACCAAATAAGTGGCGCATCCTGTTTTCAACTCCTTGCGAATCCAAAATTTTCAAAATGAATATTAAAATATGTTATCCTACCTGCTTTCCCTTTTGATCAATAAACTAATATTATTTTAATTTCTATAACATAAGTTATAAAGGTTCCCAGATATTTTTTCATTTATGCCTCCGAAATTCTTGATATCCGTTTTAGTTGATGTCAACTTGCCAATGACTTAAACTATGGATTTTAAATCTGGAGGACGTGAATATATTTCAGTTTCAACCATTAAAAAATGAATTTTTTTTTTTTGAAGGTTCAACTTTATGAAATGGTAAAAATAAGGATTTCTTAGAGTTGATTTATCATTTTTCATAATTTTTTTTTTAAATGTTTTTTTGAAAAAAAAATTTTTTTTTTAAAATTTATTTCTTCTTAATTGTATATTGCATTAGTTTTAGTGTTGTAAATATAAAATTATTTAATATTTTGCTGATAATTCTCAAGAAAAAAACAGATGTATAAATTGACTTTCATGTGTTTAGGTTTTATGAGGATGCTTCAACAATCAATACAATCTTAAATCATTTTCAAGTCAATTCAAGGTTAACTGTTACCTTTCCCATATATCCTCATGAACTGTGCTTCTTGCAAATTTGATATATTTTTTCTAAAATGAATGGCTCTTGATTCTTGTAGAGGATAAAAAATCAGTTTGTAACCATACATTATTTGATTTTTCCCCATTTTATAATCAGGACAGAATGCATGCTGGGATATTTTTTCTTAGCCAATAAAATGGGACGGCTTGCATTTTTGAAAACTCTGTCCAGATCTGCCTTAACTACTAGAGAGACATATTTGTGTCCACTTGGTTGATCTTGCTTTTGTGTATACACAACAACTCCTAGTCTATGAATTCTTTTAGCCTTCTTATCAATTTGATTTGCTTCCATGTGATTGTTTGGGTTTCATCTTTTTTTACCATTTCTCTTTTCATTGCAAAACTTTATTAATTCTGATCTGTGTTATTTATCTTTCAATTTAACAGTCGTAGATTTTTGCTCATCATATCTTCCTGTTTGAGATGAAGAAATTGTTCCTTTTAATTTTATAATAACCATTCAGTATTTTTACACCTGATCTAGATAAATTGGACGAGCAGGGTGACCAATGCAAAGGATTGGTAAATTATGAAAAGTCTTATAAAAAGTTTTTCTTAATTACTGTTCCATGAAAATTTAGCAAACCTAGTGGAATAAAATAACATTTGAATTTTTTTTTTTTTTTCTCCCCCATCACAGGTGACATCAAGTGACCCCACCCTAATAATTTTCCCCTGAGAGTGACATGAGCACCTCCTGCTATGGTTTATCCAGTCCGTCTTGGGAAGTGGGTGTGGTCTGGGAGCAACTAATCAGTGATCTCTCGCTGGACTTTTCCTGTCAACTGACTGGACAGAGGTCCATTGTCCCCATTTATATCAAGCTGGTTGAACGCAAGGAGATTTTACCAGGTAAGTTTGATTTAGGATATACCCGACCATCTTGGGAAAACTTGTCCCTGAAGCTGCCCTCTGCTCTGTTAGAGGGGGGCATTGTTTAGAATAGCCATGGGGAAGTTATTAGGTAACTGAACATTCCCAGTGTCAATTTTTACAATGTATAGGTGGGTGGATATTAGCATTTTTTAAAGTTAACCATTTATTGTGCTGTTGGTCAGCTATATATTGTTGGCAAAATCATACTTATTATAAAACCCAGGGTTGTGTGTGTGTGTGTCTGTTCGTTTATATATTGGATCAGATTTCCTACATTTTTCAACCGATTTCAACAAAACTTCACAGGACTACGTAAAATTACCTTGCAGTGGTTCTAACAGCACCAAAAATTGAAAAAAAACACAATTGTTTTTGCATGAAATCAATTTGAAAACACGATTAAGAGGCATAATGCTGTCATTGAGAATGAATGGGGGACAACTCATATCGAGTTGTACTTATTATAAAACCCAGGTTGTTTGTGTGTGTGTATGTGTTCGTTTATATATGGGATCGGATTTCCTACATTTTTCAACCAATTTCAACAAAACTTCACTTATTTTTGGCAGGTAGTGTTTTTATTGTCTTGCACACTTTTTTTCTTTATTTTTACATTCAGAATGCTTTAAAAATTCCATTTACAAGACAATTGTTTATAATAAAATTCTATTCAATCGGTAGACTCATAACGATTGAAAACAATTTTTTTGTTTGAGTTTGGGTTTGACCAAAAAAAAAAAAAAAAAAAAACTAATTAAGACATGTGTGTCCGTCAACCTTAAACAATAATCTTTGTCAATTTTATTTTTCAGTCTTTATGATGGTCGATAATTGATCTATCTCTTACTGTTACATCCCCGGGACCGCCGGGATCTACTGCTAGTCTTGAATAAAATTCAGAAGTTATGAAAATGAGTTGAAGATGAAATTAAGCATAATGTAATTTATTAATGCTTTCACTATTGTGTTGTTATAGCATTGTTGTATGGCTGTGCTGACCTTTTTTTTTTTTTTTTAAACTGGAAAATATCATTTACTGGAGAAAAAACAAAAAAAAGTAGAGCTCAACCCTGTCCTGAGCTTTCCGTTGACTTTCCATGTTGCATTTGATTCTGAATCTTGTCAGTGTGTGTCAAAACCTGGAAAGGGGCTATGGCATGCTTAAGTTAAACCTGTCTTGTATATGTAGAAGTTTTATTCAGCACTTTGGCTGGCTGGCTCTGATACTTGGAACAACTTCTGCACCCCCCAAAAATTCCTCGTTTATCTACTCATCCTGATAAAGGTGGCTGGCAATATGAATAGCGGCTTTGGAACAGCTTGACACATGTGTCCGTCCCCCTGCCAAGGGTGGACCAGAACTTTCCTCTACCCAAGTGTAAATTTTTAATATAGATCAGCACCTGGATATACCCTATTTTCGATTTTGTTGCCACTTTTAATGGTAATATTAACCTTTCCTTATAAGGAAACATTTGGCCTTCATTGACCAAGCAGCAGGTGCTATTTGAGTTATGATTTCCTTCACTCGCTGGTCATTGAGCTGGCATCAAAGCATTGTATCTGTTCTCCTTATTATTAACCCTTTCCTTATAAGGAAACATTTGGCATTCATTGGCTGAGCAGCTTGTACTTATGTTGGTTGAAATTTATAAATCTTTCTATTAAAAGAATCTTAGAGGAAAACCAGTTTTTTTCAAGTCCAGTAACTGTTATTGCTCTTTCCAGTATTGATGGTGGTTTCCTTGCTAATCTTTTGTTTGAAGTCGTGTGGAACATCAACATCTGGATTATGTCATTTTTAACACATCATTTCATTGTGTTATCCATTTTAGTTGTTGAAAGTTCTCAAGCGATGTGGTTTCTGTTATTTGGTACAGTTCTTTGTGATTCTGTTTGTGCTAATACACAATGTTTAAAAAAGAATGGTTTTCACTAAGTCTCATAGGCTTAATTCACTGGAAGCCATTTTAACCTCATTTATCTGAGAAAGGGGTTGTTACCGAAGTTATCAATTTGATATTGATCAATGGAAAGATGAAAATAAACACAAATTAATTTGGAGGAGTGGAATGATGGTTAAAAGCTTGGATTTAGGAACAGAGATTTGAGATTGTCAAACGATTGTGGTCGGAGAGCAAGATTGTCGGCTCGGATTGAGGAATCGGGAGCTGAGATTGTCGGCTTCGTTTGAATAGGACGTTTGTTTTAACCGATTGATACATCATGCTGAATTTAAGTATTTAGGAATTCGGGATCCTGAATTTTTCGGCCCGGATTGAGGAATCGGAGAGCTGAGATTGTCGGCTTGGATTGAGGAATCGGGAGTCAAGTTTGAATTCGGGTCAAATCCATTACATTCACTTGAAGGCTAAATATCCTTGGGAAAGGCATGCATCCAACTCTCCCAGCTATAGCTTAAATAGCAAGTCAGATTGGGACCTATAAGTGTTGGGATTTTAATATCAAAAATTATGAACCAATAAAACACCTAAACAATTTTTTTATGATTCTGAAAAAGAAATGAGTATAGACTTTTAAGATTCCAGCACCTATGGAAAGATACCTAGATGAAACTCCTTGTAAAAAATTTCCCTTAATTGAAAAAAGGAAAATCTAGAGGATTAACCCCAAAACATTAAAAGAAATTGAGAAACACCAATTTGCTAGTAGAAGAAAAAAACCTTTCCCCCATGAAAGACTAAACATTTCTAAGGGAGTCATTAGATGCAGAGAGTTATATCTGGCCACACCTGAAGAAATCACGTCTGCTGGTTATAGGGGTTTGATCTTAGAATCACAATAAAAAGAAACGGACAAACCATAACAGAATGACACACACAAACAAATATTTTCTCAGACATTCTGGTCGGTAAATGTTGTTTAATACTGTTTATTATAAACAGAGCATTGAAACTTTAAATATTTGTATCTATAAAAGAATGTATAAACATAAAAAATGTCAAAAAAATAATTGTTAAACTTTGTCCATTTCATAATGTGTGGCGTCATTCGTTTACATTTGATACGCCATGAGCAGATATGAATGTACGTGAGAGATTCATGGAAGATTGTAGTTTAAATACAAAAAATTTGACCTTGCTAACCAGACATTTTCCTTCGTGGAATAAATTGGTAAAGGATACAGGTTCGAATCCTGGCAGAGGATGAATATTTCCTGTGAAAATTTTCTCGGACATTCCAGCCAGTAAATGTTGTTTAATACTGTTTATTATAAACAGAGTATTTACTTAAAATATTTGTATCTATAAAAAGAATGTATAAACATAAAATGTCTTAAAATATATATATATATATATATATATATATATATATATATATATATATACACCTTTGCCACAATTCAAATTCCCTAGAAAGATAAGAGTCTGGTACAATATATATAGTATGTAAAGGTGGATAGGTAACATTTCTATTAAAATTTCACAATATTTAGGGTGCGACCTCTCCATTTCATAATAAATGTGGAAAAAATCTACCGTGAAATTATGATTTTGAGAAAAACAAAAATGAGACCCATATCCACTAAAGCTGTGGATTCAGTTCTGAATGATTTTAAAACTGTAACTTGATATATAAATAGGTAAATCCATTTTTAAAATGTACATTAGAATTTTTTTTTCTGTACTTATTTTATTTTTTCTCCATTTGACTTGATATAAAAAATAACATGCAGTAAATAAAAAAATACCAGTACAATAGTTGTTTTTGTTTATATGAAATTGATGAAATGTGTTTTAATAGCAAAAGTGTATTAATAATTGTAAGTTTTTGAAATAAAGGTAGATATCAGATAATTCGATACATTTAAAAGGGCTTGTAACTCCCCAGATTAGGAATGACCTCAAAAAAAGTTAACAGTAAATCAAAATGTTTAAAAAATAATAATTTAAAATGTATTAATGCTAAATAAAAAGAAATAACAATTTATTTATGAAAAAAAAATTTTTTTAATCTTTTATGATCAATGAAAAAAATTTATGTCATGAAATCATTAGAAAAAGAGATGATAGACTGCAAAAAACACATTGTTTCAAGTAAACAATTTCATTCTAATAGAAAATTGAAACAGCTAAAAGCCAATTGTATGTAAAATATGATTTTTTATTAGTTAATTCCAAAAAAAATATAAAATTAAATTTTATTTTCCTATTTAATATTTGTCCTTGTTAAAAAATAAACTTTGATATTATATTTACTCAAGCTCAATAGGTAGGTTATATGCTTTTTTCCTCTGTCCTGCTTCCCTTCAATCTGCCTTGTGATTATGAAATTTTATTTTCATTCTAAAAAATTATGCACCCTAAAAACGATTTTTTGTCTTTCTGATGAAAAGTATAATTGCCCTTTTGTTTCTATTTTTTTTGAATAAAACTTTGTCATTACAAATGTTTAGTCCATTATTCTCAGCATCCCAACAGAACCACATTTCTATTGCTTCAAGTCATCTTCTTCATCTGGAATGAGATTGTCCAAAAAAAGTACTTATATATGAAGACTGATTATTTTGTAGATTTCAGTACCTTTTCTTTGTTTTAATAAAATATTTTTTAGGTAGAACAAAGCTGTGCCTTTTGGAAGGCATCTTTACCTATCCCAATATATTCAGATTAAATATATATTCCCCCCCAGATATTTAAATTTTTTTTGTTTGATGAGGTTTTTTATATTTTGCATCTGCAATTTGTAATTTTGCATGTCTATTTTGATTTATTTAATAATCATTCGGGCAGTTATTTTTAGCTTTTTCAAAAATGTGGGCAGTAATTTTTTATTGATAATCATGGCAAAATTCTGTTTTCTTACGATATGCAATTAAAAAAAGTCCTTTCTTCTTGCTTTTTATTCACATAAACAAAAATTTTTTTTAGTCTCCTTTCTATGATCACTGTTTTCATCTTAACATTGTTTTTTAATTTTTATTCAATTATTTTAAAAATCATTTGTAGAGGTTGAATAAGTTTAGTGAGAAGAACATATTTTTTTTACATTCTTTTTCTATATTTATATAACTGTATTGCAAAGTGGTCAATTCAAATTAATTTTACATCACTGGAATTTGGTCATGCTCAATGAAAAAAGGTTGGAGAGTTTCATTTATATTGAGGGCATTATTGATAACCAAGAGAGAAACATCAGGTAACATACCTTATTTTCTTTATGTAAATGGATGATAGAACAGGAACTTAAAAGATAAAAGGATGCTAACAGCCAAGAAATAGTAGGAATTTTTGAGATAGCCATATCCTTTCACTATTGTAATTAGAATTGTGGGTCATAAAAAGAAAATAGTTGAAACATTCAAACAAAATCTGTTTTGTTTTTTTTCAAAAGCCTTTTTTCACACAGAAATTAAAAGAAATGTTAGAAAATTTCAGAATATCTAAATTTTATATTTTTTGGTTCACTATATTCATGCATTTTTAAAAATACCAAATGATATTTATTACATCAAATTTTATTTGCATTTTTTGCTAAAAATTAAAACTATGTTAATTTATCCCAGTAAACAATGATAATTTTTAAACATCTAATTAAAATGATTGTGATGAATTTACTGATAATATAAATTTTTGATTGAGTTCTTCAAAAGTTGTTTACTTTTCAAATATAAATTTTTAAAAAAATTTAACCCCAAAATATTAAAATTTATAATTCTTTAAAGAAAATGGTATTTTTTGGACACATAAATATACCTTAAATTGCCAGTGAACAACTCATTAAGGAAACTCCAGCATTTTTTTAATCTTTTGTATTTCTAAAAAATGTTATATGGTTACGTTTTATTCCCCTCCTTTTGAAGATATTTCTTCTTAATATGATTTTTTTAAAAAAAATTTATCAACCCTACAGGAAAGATTTTCCCAAGACAGTTGAATTGAAAAAAATTACAAGAAATTACTTTCTTTGTTAAAAAACTATTTCTATCAATCATTCTATACTAAAAAGAGCCATATTGCCAAAGGAAACAGTTACAGACTTGAGGCAAATTTAAATTTCTGAATGGAGAGGGGAAAAAAAAAAAGAAACCTAATTAACCTTATTGTTTATCAGGAAAATAAAAACAAACTGAATTTGATAGTATTTTTTGTCATTATGGAAAAAAAAAAAAAAGTGACAATCATGTCACTATTATCACTTAATCCACCAAAAGGAGATAATCACTTCTGTATCCTTACAACTGTATAAATTTAGAAAAATTCAACTGAGTTATCTGATTAATTGACTCAAGGGATTTGAGATATTCAATTAGTTTATTGAACATATTAACAGATCCTATATTTATACTCTATCTGAGGGAACAAACATTCATTCTAGCTTTTAAATTTCAAATTTTAAGTTTTTAATGCACAAGAGTTTCATTAGAAACTTCCCAAGCTTTAATTTTAGAACCTTTTCATTTTAATCTCAAATAACATACATTTAATTTATATATAGTGTTTTCATTATCATTTCAAATTTCTAAGTATAGTTTTATTCATATTATATACAAACTTGATGATTTATAACTCTATATTTCTGAGATGAGGTATTGTAATTATTTACACTATTCACATCTTTTGGCCTGTTGTCCTCATCTTTGTTGCCATATTCATGACATTTCAGTCATTGTACACTCTGCCCTTCTTTGGGATCTGCCTATATTTCTGTGATGAGGTATTGTAATTATTTACACTATTTACATTGCTCAGATTGTTGTCCTAATCTTTATTGTCATATTCATAACGTTTCAGTCATTGTATGCTCTGGCCTTCTTCAGGTGATATGCATTGGAATTTTGAACCAAACCTTTTATTTAATTCACGGGGATAGATTGTTCTAATTACATGTGCCATGCTTTTTTGGGATATTCCAGTATCAGTTAATTTCCGTTTAGTAACTCAACTCTCCATGTTTTTGTTCCCACTGCTGTGGCCAGGTATTGAACTCACAACTCTTTGGGTTAAGTCACTTCATTGAATTACTCAACCAATGCTTTTATCCACTGACTTCTTTCACATTCTGTAACCCCCCCCCTCTTGAATCTTAGTGGTTTTATTACCTTCCTTGGGGTAAAATTATTACAAAAAAAAAAAGGATAAAAGCTTTCATTTTGCTTTTTGTGATAAATGATTTTCATGTATGTTCTCCTGTAACGATTTATCAATAGACGAGAAGCTTCTCTGACTCAATTCCATAACAAATGATAAGGGAATTTCATTGAGATTTATCGCTCCTGGTTTAGAACTCAGATTTAACACCACAACTAAATTGCTTTCGTAAAAAAAAAAAATGAATAGTAAATTTAACAAGTTTCTTTTTTTTTTTAATCATTTCACCTTAAGCAAGGTAATAAAGCCACTAAGACCCAAAGAATTACTGAGAGTGGAAGAGAATTGTTCTCTCTCCTTAATAATTATTTGCACTATTTATATTCAGACAACTGTCATTTTTATTGTGACCTCTGGCCTTCCTTAGATGGATATCGATCTTGGTAATCTAAAGGGAATTCTGAACTAAACCCTTTATTTAATCTATGGGGTAGACTGTTCTCATTCCACTACTCGTATTTAGGGATATCATCTAGTTCTTATTTTTATTTACTACTGTTCAATTATTCTCTTTTTATTTAGAATGAGTGCAAGTAATTAAAATCATAGAAAAACCCAGGATTGAACTCACAACCACTGTTCACTTTTATGTAAAAATGCATGATAAAATTAGTCATTATGGATATTTCGATACATGACTGACAAGGCAGCATTTTTTTCCTGCAGTAGGTTGCAATTTCTTTCTGCAGTAGATCAGTTGCCTTCCAAGGTTATAAATCCCAACCTGTCTTGCTATTTATCCACCATGGGGGTAGAAGAAGAGTGAAATACTTTTCCCAAGATTATTAAAATGCATGTTTTGAATGTAATGGATTCAACTGGAATTTGAATAAGGTCTCTGATTCCTCAATCCAAGCCATACCTCATCTAAAAAGTGTGTCACTAAATTCACAAAGCAATGCTTTTATTCACTAGGTCTTAATAAATTAGATTATTTCATATTGGAAATACTCATTAATGTTGAATCTTACAAGATTTTTCCATTACCAAAGCTCAATTTCTAAGAATTAAAAATTGGAATTTTTTTCAAGAAAAGTAAAGATTATTTATTCTTTCTTGTGTATTATAACATAATGACATTTCGTATCAATGCAACATAGCAAGATAGACATCTAATCGCCAATATAAGCAGTTTGGATTTGTTTTTATTTTGATCCTTTTTAAACAATAATACATTTGCTATATTCAAAATCAGACACCATAAAACCTCACCCTTTCTTGTTTTGCTGTTTTCATCAGATCATCAATAGAAACTCCATTTTAGAATTAGCCACACCTTAGAAATCCCTGCCTCAGACATTCTGATAATGATTGTATCATTACACCATTCCATTGCCAGCTCCATACCCCTAAGGCAGCTTTTTGCCTGACACTCCTAAATTTGTGATCTTGTTCCAACAAATTCAATAATACTCTTGTGTATATTTATAACCCAACAACTTAAAAATGAAGCCATCTGAAACCCGTTACATGATCTCCAGATATTACTGATTTCTTTGAAACATCTTTTTGTTTACTTTGTGGATTGGGGAGACCTCTGCCTCAAATTGTCTCCATGGGAGATTCTTTTTGGCAAAGGACTAGTATTATATATTTTTCAAAAGATATTCTATTTTAAGGGTGTGCTATGCTAAAAACTTTGTACTTTCTTGATGTTTTTGCTATGTCTTTATTTAACGCAGGTTTTTTTTTATTATTAATATTATCATTTCTTCTGCTCGGTTCTGGGTTTTCAACTGCAAATCTTGTGACGTCTGTGTTCTTTGTCAACTCATATGACCTCAAACAAGTAGCACCATTTTCAAAATATTTGCAAAGCTAAGCAATGAGATGGTAGGATTTATTCCAATTTCCTTAATGTATGTTTTTAGGTCCAGTTGTATATATCCCAACTTGCCTATCATAATTTGGACAATAATAGCTTCAACGTTTCCCACATTCTGGCAACTTGATTCTGAAGGTCAGTTTACTTGTAAGCTTTCTGATTTCTTTGACCTTGAGATTATGATCACTAGGGACAGCCACATTGATGAGTCATTTTCTTGTTTGTTTTTTCTTTCAATGACATAAAATCTTGACTTGGTCACTTTTGATTCCATTCTCTGGTGAGTATTGGTAACATTTGTTGAATTTAAGTCCACACTTCCTACATAGGCACCAATGCAGATGCGCAGCCACCGTATCATGGAAGTGTTTGTATTCTTTCTACACAGACATTTTACAAGCACTAATGATGTGTGAGACATATTTACCCTCAATGCCACACATCCTGCATTCGTCACAAATCTACTTTTTGATAGATGGTCTTCCAAACAGAATTAGTATTCAGGGCTTGGTCTTGAGCTGCTACAAGTAGGCTTTCAGTTTCAGTTCAGATTTCATCATCCAATCCTGCAAATCTTCATTATTATGATTACATTCAATTTCTGTTGCATACTCATTTCCTTCTGGGTCCCCACCAGAGACAGCCACATCAATGGGGAGGCATTTATTTGTTTGTTTGTCAGTGATGGTGATGCTGGGTTTGGTGACCTTAGGTATGTAGCCTGTTTGGAATTCTATAAGATCTTCATTTGGTCATTTTTTCAATAATAATAATGATACAAATGGACATAGATATAATGGTACAAGTCTGGTTTTGGGGAGCCAAAGCACATGCATCTTGGGCCAAGTTCAGAAATTAAAATGAGTTCCCAATTAATATCGTGCTGGCATCAATAGGAATAGGTTAAGAATTTTGCCAGATAAAAATGTAATTTTCCTGAGTGCAGATACTACACTTTGATCACAGCCAGCTGTTACTCTTTTTTTGTTTTGCTTTGTTTGTTTTGTAAGGTAATAACGTGATTATAAAGTGGGGGATTAATTGAAGCTAGAAAATATTTTTAGACTATCAGAATTCTTTTTTGTTTTGTTTTCTTTAAGGTAATAACATAAAAATAAAGCGGGGGATCACTTACAATCAATATATACTGATCCCTCATTTTGTGGCCACGGTAGTTTCTGTACATTTACATTCCAGAGAATGTAAATTAATCTAAAATACATGCCTGCGTAGCTAATCAGTATTTCATTGATTGATTCATTTTTTATGGCTTATCAACTCTTTACAGATTATTTAATGCTAGAAAATAGTTTTAGATTGTCAGAACATTTTTTTGTTTTGTTTTTTATTGTTTTTCTTTAGGTAATAACATGAATATAAAGTGGGGGATAAGTTTTATATTACAATCAGTATATAAACTGATCCCTCATTTTGTGGACACTGTAGTTTCTATACATTTATATTACTGAGAATGCAAATAAATCTAAAAGACATGCCTATGTAGTCAATCAGTATTTCATTGATTCATTTTCTACAGCTTATCAACTCTTTGCAGGTTATTTAAAGCCAGAAAATAGTTTTAGATTGTCAGAATTTTTTTTTTTTTTTTGAGATAATAATGGCTTAGTGATACAAGTCTTACTAATTAACCCATAGTTGTGGGGAGAAGAGGTGGATTCATACTTTTCCCAAGAGTATTTGCGCATAAGGGAATATAACTGAAATTGAAACTCGACTCTCTGATTAACAATTTTGGGCTGTTATCCCTGACACCACCCACACATCCAAGATTACAGCACCTGGTATTCCTAAGCAGTCACCCATCTAGATACTGCCCAAGCTTGACATTGCTTAACTTTGGTGTTTCAATATGATGTGGCTCTCAGCCATATGTACTAGAGTTGCCAATTATTTAGATTTGAATAACTAATACCTGTTTCTTTGGAGAAAATTAAATTTGTCCATTGTTTATATCTGCCGACCTCCAAGGAAATATCATTTGTCGAGGTTTACTATTTAAGGATTAAAATCACTGCCCTGAACCACTGAAGTTACTGTTTAAGCATAAATGAAGGGATTCACATTTAGTCTAGTGTTGTATACTGATTTTCCAAGCATAGCTTAGGTGTGGTACAAGGCCAAAAGTGGGGGAACACAGTGAGGATCAAACTCACTACTCACTCATAATTGTTTTATCAAAGCAAGCTTGTTAACCATTACACCATCTTGAGGTGCCCTAGTCTAGTGTTGTATAAACTAAGGAAATTCAAAGGAATAAAGGCCTGCATCAAGTTGCAACACCAGTTCTTGTACATAACAGAGATTTACCTTGGCAACCCGAAAGGGCCAGAGTCACATCTAGGTTTTGAAATGGAGTGTGGAGATGGTGAATTGGTGAGCTTCGGGCTGAAGGTGAATTGGGCAGCACTTCGTGTGGACAGAAGTGGTGGTTTTGCTTGTAGCCATTTTTATTGGCTGGTTCTGGGCACTCATGGCTGATCAGGTGCATAAAATCATGGTACGCTCATTCAAAGAGGAGACTTGTTTTTGGTGAGAGGAGTTGGTTACCCAAGATTGAGGAACAGAGATAGTCAGCATTTGTGGAATTGATTTGCATATTGAACTGTGTACCACTATTTTGCCCATTGGACTTGTATATAGTGTTTTTTTTTTCTATGTGTGCTTCTGATCAATTCTCACACACTGTACAATCACAGAAGTTAAGCAACATCGAACTTGGTCAGTACCTAGATGAGTGACCGCTTGGGAATACCAGGTTTGGTAACATTGGATGTTCCATTAGTGTAATGTATAACGGCTTGGAATTGCTAATCAGAGAGCTAAGTTCCAATTCTAGTTGGGTTACTTATATTCACTTACATGTAAATGCCATTTGGAAAGGTATGAATCCACCTTTTTTTTCCTCCTCACTATGGATTAATTAGTAAGACTTGTATCACTAAACCATTATCTCCCTGCAAAAAAATTTTATAATCTAAAAATATTTTCTGGATTTAAATAACCTGCAAGGGGTTAATAAGCTGTCAAAAAATGAATCAACAAATGAATTTTAATTCTAGACAAATACTCCTGGAAATGAAGGACTCCTCGTAAATCATAACCTCATGAATTCTAAAGTTGCCGATTAGTTATTTAGATTTGAATCATGCCCGTATTATTTGAAAATAATTAAAATCATCCATTCATGATATCTGCTGACCTCCAAAGAAACCTCACTTCATGATGTCTACTTTTCAAGGGTTAAAATCACTGCCCACAAAATTATCGAAGTAGCCATTTGAGTGTTTTTTTTTTCTTTTCTTTTAAGTATTTCAACCCAAGCAAGGTGGGAGTGCCACTAGCGTACAAGGGGTTACAGAGGATTGAGAGCAAGAGTAAAGAGGGGTGTTTGAGGAAAGGATGAAGAGAAGGACCGGGAACAAGATCAAGGCATCAGATGTTGATTGACATTACATTCGAAGATTATAGCTATCAGGGAAGCAAATAAAAGTAAGGGAGTTCTACAGACGGGAAGTACAAGATTGTTATACCGGAACATGCCTATTCTATTGTTAATAGACTCTCTCACATATAATAAGTAGTAGTAGTGGCAGTCGCCAGTGAGCTCAGTTGAGTTGGTGAGTCAGTCGATGTTGGACATTAAAGTATCAACCACCACAACTAGATTGCTGCATCATTAACTATTATATCAAGTTCCTAATGTTTTGTACGTCAAACCTTTTTAGGACCGACTCAGTGAAATACAAGCCTCCACTGTGAAAACTACTCTACAACAAAGATAAGAAGCTGTTGGAGAAGAAGAGACGGCCACATTAAACCATTTCAAGAGTGAAAGGGTAAGACTGAGATGCCAACCTAAATGAAGGAACTCTCATTTAGTCTAGTGTTGTATACACAAGGAAATTCAAAGGAAAAAAAATACAATTTATTGTGATTTATCGAAAATAATGGTTTGAATGAATTTTACAGTTTAATTAGCTTCAAATATTCATTGAATCATATTTAATAAGTCCAATAAGAAAAAAATTCAGCAGTTTTATCATTGTTCGTTAATATCTCTAAATAATAATTCTGTAGTCCTATTTTTTTTTTTTTTTTTTTTACAGTGTCAGACATTTTAGTCTGAATTGAAATGATGCTGAGTTTTCTTGTGTTGTATATGGGAAATTGATTTCTTTGGCTACTGCCACAATCTGACTGGTAAATTTTGTCTGTCTATTATCTAATATGATTAAGAAAAATCCTTGTAGCTCTTCTTCAAGCCAACGGTTATAATGAAAGTGGAAGGAGGCAGGGAAGAAAGTTTTGGGAAGAAGGAGGAGGAGAAGAAGCAAATTGGTATGTGGAGGTAGATGAATGAAAGAAGGGTGTTGAGTATGGAGTGGGAAGGAGGAAAGCAAGGACAGACAGATGAGGGGGATCATGGGAGAGGAAAAAGATGTGAAGGCATTAACACCGTACACAAATTAGAAATTGTTTTGGAGGGTGAAAAATAGAGGAAGTCCTGCCAGGAGAAGACGTGGTGAGACAGTAAATGGTTGAATATTTGGGAGTTGTTTTATCAAAATGATAAGAAGAAGGAAGTAGTTTTAGGAAGCATTGGTTAGTCAGGGATTGGTCAAGCATCTTTCATGTACCACATCCCTTCAGAGTGAAGCTGATTATGGCTCTCCACAACATCCTGTCATCTTTTGTTGCTCTAAACAACTTCTAACCATTTACTATACTTATTTGTACTTGTTCTGCCAACCATTCACTTTTTTATATGCTGTGTCCCATGGCTCTCCACAACTTCCTGTCTTTTGTTGTTCGCAATAACTTTTAACTCTTTACTCACCCTACTTGTCTTTTTTCTACCATCCATTCACTTCTTATATTCAAGTTAATTTTTTAAGATGTGGGTGATCATGGCTCTTCACAAGTTCTTTTATGTCAAATCAGTTATTTATTGTTTTTCTGTGCTTCTCTTGCTCTGTGATGTTAAATTCAAATTTAACTTCAAAGGAATAGCAAACGTTTATTTACGGTAAGTAAATTTTAAACAGATTTTTTTTTTATCTGACATTATTTCTTCTATTATAAAAGTTGTTTTTAATGGGGAAACCTGTTTGATTTAACATCACTGTTTTTTTTTTTTTTTTTTTTAATTTTCTTAAACGGTGAAATTAATAACAATTAGCATAGATAGATATTTGTAAATCTTCCTTTTTTTCTATAGTCCTGCAAAAAGAGCTATTACCATTTTGATCATGGTAGGCTATCATGATGAAGCAAAGGTCAATTACCTGTTTAAGGAATGAACGTCTTTAATTGGGACTTGGGGTGTGGTAGCATCTTTTTATCATCAAACAGAAATAAAAAATACTAGGAAAGTATAAAAAATACATTGTTATTGTAAACTTACTAGCAATATATTTTTATAAAAAATTTCAATACTATTTTTATAAACAATACATTTTATAGTTTAAATAACAACAATATTTTGATAGTATAATTATCCAATATGCATTTTCATAGCTATTGTTCTACAATGAATGAACCCACAATAGAGTTTCATGGTGTAATTACCCAAAAGAGTCAATTACCCACAATAGAGTTTCACCTGTTTAAGGAATGAACGTCTTTAATTGGGACTTGGGGTGTGGTAGCATCTGTTTTGGTCTCAGATATAAGCAAATAGTGCCCCCCCCACAAACAGAAATAAAAATACTAGGAAAGTATAAAAATACATTGTTATTGTAAACTTACTAGCAATATATTTTTATAAAAAAAATTGCCACAATACTATTTTTATAATTACCAACAATACATTTTTATAGTTTAAATAACAACAATACATTTTTAGTATAATTACTGGCAATACATTTTATAGTATAATTATCCAATATGCATTTTCATAGTATAATTGTCTACAATACATTTTTATTGAATAATTACCCACAATAGAGTTTCATGGTGTAATTACCCACAATAGAGTTTCATGGTGTAATTACCCACAATAGAGTTTCATGGTGTAATTACCCACAATAGAGTTTCATGGTGTAATTACCCACAATAGAGTTTCATGGTGTAATTACCCACAATAGAGTTTCATGGTGTAATTACCCACAATAGAGTTTCATGGTGTAATTACCCACAATAGAGTTTCATGGTGTAATTACCCACAATAGAGTTTCATGGTGTAATTACCCAATAGAGTTTCAAGGGTGTAATTACAATAGATGGTTTCATGGTGTAATTACCCACAATATAGTTTCATGGTGTAATTACCCACAATAGAGTTTCATGGTGTAATTACCCACAATACATTTTTGTAGTGTAATTAACCCACAATATATTTTCATAGTGTGATTGGTGACAAAACAATTTTATAATATAATTACCCACAATACATTTTTATCATATAATTACCCACATAGTATTGTATATAATCACCAACAATATATTTTCATAGTATACTAACCACAATACATCTTATAGTATAATTACTCACAATAAATTTTCACAGTACAATACATTTTTATAGCAAAATGATAAACAATAAATTTTATAAAATGACCACCAATACATTTTTATAGCGAAATGACAATCAATACATTTTATAGGAGAATTGAAGATATGGCAGAGATTGTCGAAGAAAAATATCAAAAAATTAAAAAAATTATAAAGCAGTTTGCATTAATTATAAAATTTGAATATTCATATTTAGATTTTGGCAATAAATGACCCATAGATGTGTTGATATACTGCTAAACAAAACAACCAGCCTACAATCTAATTGGGAATTCGTCACATCTAAATATATTAGCTACATTTTTGCACTCAAAATATAAACGCAGTGATTCTGAAATGGAATTTTTTAATCCAAATTTCCTTATGAGATAAACTGACTTCCTTAAGTAGGTAAGTAAGCCTTGCTTTATCATGATAGTCTCCTGTGACCAAATTGGCAACAACACATTTTGGCGATAGGAGCGGTTTCCCTGAATGAAAAAGGTCATACTGGTCTTTTTCCTCTTGAGAGCCACATTTTTCTTTAATATGACTTCTCAATCTAAGCTGGTTGATATTAATTTCACTTTTTAATTAAAAAAAAAAAAGAAGAAAAAAGACATTTCAACTCAAAAACATGTACCCACTAAAAATTATATTTATAATGTTAAAAATGTCAGACTATTGTCCTCATCACATTTATTTTCACATTTTGGATGCTGTGCTCTCCAGCCTTCTTCAGGTGTCAATTGATCTGGGTAACCTTCTGGGAAATACAAACTGAACACTTTATTTAATCTACAGGGATAGATTGTTCCCATGCTACTGTCCATATCCAGTGATATCTCATCTTCTTCTGTCTTCTTTATTTTTGGAACACGACATCACAAGACATGGATAATGGAATGAGAAATATATATCCTCATAAATTAAATAATGGTTTCAAATCAAAATTCCCTGAAGAAGTCCAGAGCATACGATGACCGAAACATTACGATATTAATTTTATCTAAAGTATTTTTAGAAAGGAAGTAAAGAGTGCAGGAGATCTATGTGATGTTTACCATCCAATATCACTCGTGAATGTGTCTTCTCTCCCAAATTATTCAAACTTTATAGCCAATGATGTTGAGAGAACTGGAAAACCTACACAGATTTATAAATGGTGGATATGATCTTAACAACATAAGATATCCAAATGACAGTGTTGGTAACCAACAAAAAGAAAATTGCAAGAAGGTAGTAAAGGAAAGAGAGAACAAAGGACTAACTATCAATGGTAAGAAGACAGTATGTATGGTTGTCAGCAAGAGGAACATCCCAATAGTGAGCTCAAAGTCAGAGATACCAAAATCACATAAAAGATGCCTTCCAAAAACTAACTATTAACAAACAGGAAAATTCAATTTGAAACAGAAAAGATTACTAAATTGTTAAATAATATTGATCTTCTCTCATGGCAGTGACTGTCAGTCAATTTCCTCATAGATGAAGGAGAAACTTGAGGCAACAGAAATATGGTTCTACAGTATGATGCTAATTTTCCTTGGACTGAACATGTGAGTAATGAGGAAGTTTTAAGGAAAAATATTGGCTATGAAAAAAATCCCAGCATGCATTTGTGTGATTCTCCCTATAAAATGGGGAGGGGCAAGTGTTTTGTAATCATTCCTAGAGATTGAAACCAACAAAGGATTTCTATACTCTCTGGATATTTCATACTTTCTTGCCTTAAGCCAGACTCAGCTAGGTTGAATATATATAAAGATAGAAAAGAAAAACTTTGTCAAAGGAAGACATTATCAAAAAAGAAAAAAAAGCATGGCGATGATGAGAAGAAATGAATAAAAAAGAGAGAAAAGATGGTGTCAGGTGTAGATTTTGACCCAGTTTCTTGGTGTAAAAAAAAAAACATGTGGAAGAATTAAGGGGAAGTTGGAAAGTAACTTGGAGATAAATTCTACAGCATCAAAATTTGCACCTCAGTCTGCCTCTTTCACAAAAAAAATCCCAGCATGCCTTTGTGTGCTTCTACCTATAGATTGAAGAGGGGAGAGCATTTTGCAGTCATTCCTAAGGATTAGAGACATTATGAATTTTTACATCATGGAGTGTCCCTTGTGAATATGTGGTATTGTCGCATATGTAGGATTGAGGGGTGACGGACAAGTTCTTGTGGTGATTGAACATATTGTATTGTCTGAATGGGTCATGATTGTGATTAACTAAGACTAGGATAGTTACTGAGTACCAACCTTTCTCCACTTTTAGATATCTTGGAAATATTGTATTCCATAGCCCCAGCACCAACAATTATCCCATGATCAAATGGTGTTGAATCCTTTAGGAGTCTTGTGGAGTGAGTAACCATGTTTGGATGCAAAATAAGTGACGGCAATGTCCAACAGAATTGACAAAGTTTGCAATAACAAGCAAAAGAAAAGACTAAAGCAAAAAATAATATGTAGCAAGTAAATAATATATGCAAGGCAAATCAACAGTAATATGGTAAAAATTTCATAAAGTATGAATTGGGGTTGACACATAAAAGCAAGTTCGGACAAGCAGACATAGAGTTCTAACTTCAAGACAAAGACTAGGAATGAGTCAAATGGAATCAAGAATTGCCGTTTTTTTTTGTTTTTTTTCTTTTCGGGCATTTATGTGATTCTGCCTATAAAATAAAATCATTCCTAGGGATTGAAAACAACAAAGGGATTTCTGTTCTCTCTGGATACCTCATCTTTTCTTGCCTTGAGCCAGACTCAGCTAGATTGAATATATATAAAGATAGAAAAGAAAGACAAAAGAAGCTTTGTCAAAGGAAGACGTTACCAAAAAAGAAAAAAAAAAAAAAAACATGGAGATGATGAAAAGACATGAATAAAAAGGAGAGGAAGGGATGATATCAGGTGCAGATTTTGACCCAGTTTCTTGGTGTAAAAAATGTGCAGAAGAATTAAGGGGAGGTTGGAAAGTAACTTGGAGGTAAATTCTGCGGAGTCAAAATTTGCACCTCAGTCTGCCACTTTCTAAAGACTTCTTTAACACAGGATATCACCTGTATTCCTTTCTTAGAATTTTATCTTTCCCAACACGAGCAAAAATTACTTATATATTATTTATCAATTATATGTTTGCAACGGATTTGTGTGTGGAAATAAAATGAAACATTGCTTGAGAAATGCAGATGTTAGACACATTTTAATGTCTCACTCTTTCAAAAAAAATACATAAACAGCATTATAAATATTTATCAGGAATGCTAAAGCTTACCAAATTCTTTATGTGCCATGTTCCTTCAGGATCATGTCTCTCCACAACTTCCTCTCTTTTGTTGTTTGAGTAAACTTTGAAATTTTACCATTCTTATTTGTCTTTGTTCTGCATCAATAAACTTCATTTTCATTTATGAGTCGTGTCACTTCAGGACGTAGATGATCATGGCTCTCCACAACTTCCTCTCTTTTGTTGTTTAAGTAAACTTTGAAATTTTACCTTTCTTATTTGTCTTTTTTCTGCATCAATAAACTTCATTTTCATTTTTATCAGGAGTAGATGATCATGGCTCTCCACACTTCCTCCCTTTTGTTGTTTTCAGTAAACTTTGAAACGTTACCATTCTTATTTGTCTTTGTTCTGCATCAATAAACTTCATTTTCATTTATGAGTCGTGTCACTTCAGGACGTAGATGATCATGGCTCTCCACAACTTCCTCCCTTTTGTTGTTTCAGTAAACTTTGAAACGTTACCATTCTTATTTGTCTTTGTTCTGCATCAATAAACTTCATTTTCATTTATGAGTCGTGTCACTTCAGACGTAGATGATCATGGCTCTCCACAACTTCCTCCTTTTGTTGTTTCAGTAAACTTTGAAATTTTACCATTCTTATTTGTCTTTGTTCTGCATCAATAAACTTCATTTTCATTTATGAGTCGTGTCACTTCAGGACGTAGATGATCATGGCTCTCCACAACTTCCTCCCTTTTGTTGTTTCAGTAAACTTTGAAACTTTACCATTCTTATTTGTCTTTGTTTTGCACCCATTTATGAGCTGTCCCCCTTCAAGACTTGGACGATCATGGCCCTTCACAACTTCATGCCCCAAGCAACTTATGCTCTTTTATCTGCATCTTTGTGTCTTTTCTCTTCATCCCATTTATATGCCATATCCGTTCAGCAGTCGCCTTGAAGGAGAGATAGGAGAGCTGAGTTCAAATTCCAGCCAGGTTCATTACTCTCACTCATGCACAAATAGCCTTGGGAAAGGCATGAATTCATCTTCTCCCCCAGCTATGGGCTAAATAGTAGGACTTGAAAAAAATTTATTCTCAAAAAATATTTTAATGTACTATTGATTCACAAAAAAAAAAACCATCCAAAATGTGTTTCAGCTTTAAATAACATACAAAGTGTTGATAAAAATAAAATCAATCAAACATGTCCCTTCAGGATGTGGGAATTATGGTTCTCCACAACTTCCTGTCTTTTGTTGTTTAAGTAACCTTTGTAACTTTGTCATTCTTATTTGTCTTTATTCTGCATCCATTTGCTTCATTTTCATTTATGAGCCCTGTCCCTTTAGGAGGTAGCGGGGGGGGGGATCATTCAAAATCGACATTTAAAGCAAGAAGCCTCATTGAGAGTACAACCATTTATTGTAACTGGAGAAAATTCAAAGTCTTTGTAAATATGGAATACGGAGGTAATGAGGGTGATTCAATAAAAGATAAATAGCATGGATAGGTTGTAAAGGTCTGAACTGGTGGAAAGAAGAATAAGCTTATCTGTATATGGATAAAAGGAAATTGTGATGGAATAGATTAGTAATTTTTATTGATAAATGTTGTGTCTAGATGGATAGATAGAGATAGAGATGGATAGATGGATAGATGGATAGATGGAGATAGATAGATGATAGATAGATGGATAGAGAGAGATAGATGAAGGGATAGATAGATAGATAGATTCAATAGAATAGATATGGAATATAGATAGATAATAGAGAGATAGAAAAATTTAAAGAGATGGGTTGAGATAAGATAGACATACAAGAAAGAGAAGGATAGATAGAAAGAAATGGATAGATAAAGAAAAAGAAAGATAGGGTGAAAGAGATAGAAAGATAAGTAAATGGTCTGAATTAGAACTGAAGATAGATAGATAAATTTATATGAAAATGTGATGGATAGATAATAGATCTTGCAAGATAGATGATAGGTTGATAGAAAGATGGATAGATAGACAGATAAATAGATAGATAGGAAGAAAGATAGATAATAAAAGATAGAATAGATACAAGATAGATATTTTTATAGATAAATCAATATAAGAATAGAAAGATAGAAATAGCATATATGAAAAGATAGATAGATAGAAAATAGATAAGAAAGATAGGTGAGATCTTTGAAGTAGATGCTAGCTGATGGTAATGATAGATAAATATGAAAGAACATCTTCTATGAAAACATTTAGAAATTACTCCAGCTTTTTTTTAAAAAAGAAAAATTAGAATTTATAAAGAACTTAATAATTGAAAAAGAACAGCAAATTTGGAGGTTAGATAGATTGAAAGAAATTGATAGATTTCCTGTTTTAAAAATGAATCTTGTACAGGAAAAATGAAAGTTTTTCCTAAAGTTTAAATAGGACCATTTTACCATTAGAATATAAATGTTCCAGGCACTAATTGGATGGAAAGAACTCATTGAGATTAATCATCCGTTGTGATAGAGAAGATCAGAATCCTTTCGAGGAAATAATATAGCTTAATTTTTTGGGTGTTTTGAAAGTTATAAATATATTTTTCATCATTGTTCTTCTATGAATATGGATATCCAATTTATTTTGAACCTTTTTGGATTATTGTCAGATTTTCAATAATGGAACTGCATTAAAGATTACCATTTATTGTAACTAGAGAAATCTAAATATCTTATCGGTGCTTAAGAAATAATACTAGCTTGGTTTAATTTCATGAAGAAAATAATCCAGTTGTTTCCTTAATGAAGATAAATTTTTGTATGAGATCCTTTTAGATTCAATTTTCTTGATAATGATTTCAGATGAGAATACATAAACTGTGAAACATCTATTATAGATGATAACTAATGATGTGAGAATGTTCTGAAGCAGATCATTAATATACACCTCTAGAAGGATCATTGTAGTTCTGTCATTGTACTTAATATTATATATATATATATATATATTCGGACTGGTATCCTCATATTCATTGCAACATTTCATATATTATTAGACAATTTTCTTCATTTATTTATATCGATAAGAAATTTATTATGATTTTTTCAATTATTTATATTATTCAGACTTTTGTCAACGAGAATAAAATAATTGCTTTGTGAATATTTCCTGTGTACACAGTTATGCCATTGTATGCTCCAGCCTTTTCAGGTGATTAGGTCCTGAGATAAGGTATTATGATTCATTAATTATTTATTTTATTCAGATTGTTGTGTTTAATTTCATTGCTCAAAATGTATTCAAAACGTTTCGGCTATTTATGCTCCAGCCTTCTTCAGGTGATTGGGTATTGAATAAAAAAATTATGATTGATTTTTGTAAATTTGAACTTTATTCAGACTTTTAAATTGGATTCATCCCCCAAACATTATAACCATGAATTTTAAATATGAATTGGTGTTGTCCAAATTTTTCAATTTGATTAGGTACTGATATTGGTATTAAAATTATTTAATTATTTATTAAATCAGACTATAGATATCTGATAATTCCTTTTATTCACAAAATTTCTTACATTGAATCCCTGAAGATAAGATTTCTGATGATGGAATCCTTTAGCAAATATATGGCCCAGTGGATATTTTATTTGTTATTCAAAAAAATTTTTTTTTTTTTGGGAGTTCAATACCAGGTTAGACCGAGCAGTCAACATATGAAATTAGAGAAAATAAGTATTTGGGAAATGATACTGAGAAAATTATTATCACATGGAACTATTCATATAAGATAACCCCTGTGGATTAAAAATAAATGGTTCTTTTCTTTGGTTATCAATAATGAATTTGTTTATATGTGAATACAGGAAATGAAGATGAAATAATAAAGTTTTGATGGTTCAGTTAAAATTTTCATAATATTTTCATCTCAGAGATGCAATAAACCTGAAAAATTTTATGTTTTTAATGACCAAAATTTTAAAAATAAAAAAAGATGAAGATAACAGTCCAAATAATGTAAATAATAAGAATAATTAAAATAAAAATCTCAATGATCCAGTCTAAAGACAAAGATAAAGGTGAATTTTAAACATTAAACAAAATGGAGTAATTGTGTCAATATATATTCTTAAAAAAGAAATAAATATAACAATTAAAATAATAAATTTTTGAAGATTGTTATCTTTTTTTTCAATTCAATACTCCTGCTATAATTTTTTTGTTTAAAATTTTGTGAATATTTTCAATAAATATGAATAAATAAAGAAATAAATATAATGACCAAAAAATAAATAAAATGAAAATTATAAAAATATTAAATTTTAAGAAATTTTTTTTTTTTGTTAAATATTTTAAAATCAATTGTAAAATATATTTATAAAAATATATAATAAATACTTTTTTAAAATTAATAATTAATTGATAGCATTGGAAAAGCATGAAATTTATAAATAAATTTTATTTTTTAATATTATTTTTGCCGGACAGACAAATTTTTTAATATTTGAAAAATGATATTAAAAGTAAAATGGTCTATTAGGAAAATGGGCACTGTAATTTTTTTATCTATAAAAATATTTCAACATTTATTAAATTTTAGATGGTGGGTTTAATGAATGAGATATTATGAAAAACAAATAGTTAAAATATTTTCATTATAGACCAGGGCTTTTGATGTTATTTTAAAAAGAAAAACTTTTGAAAAAAAATATATCCGCATAAAAAATTGAAAAAATATTCATAAATTTTAATATTTATGAGAAATTTTAAAACACAAATTTATATTAAATAAAATTAAATTCATTAGATTAGGAGAGTATAAACAAATTTAAAATCATTTTGAAAAATTATTCATGGAAACGAAAAAACCATAAATTGTTTAATGGTTATCATAATATATATATATATTGGAATATATATTTTTTGTGGATTAATTTTTTTGAGACCAAAGATTGAAAAACTTGTTTCATATAATAAATATTTAACAATGGTCAAATGATGAAAAAATGTTATAATAACATAATTAAATTGAAAAAATTTAAATAGTGTAAAGTAAAAAAGGTTATTAAGTTCCTGAATTTAAGAAATATAGACAGATCCTGAAAAGACTTTTTTAATTTTTTTATTTTCAATGTTTTTGAAAAATTTAGTAGTTTCAAAAAAATTTTTTCTTACTAAATCACATTAGGAACTTGATATTTATTTAGTGATAAATTTACTTGTTTAGTCAACATTTTATGAATTTTAATTTTTTATAATATTTTCAGTCGTTTGACATTGACTAATCATTTGATTCAAATCAAAATTTAATGATTGTTTTTTTTATAAAAAAATTTTGGCTAATAGAAAAGGTATGTGGAAGTATAAAAGTTTCTTTATGGCAATAAACAATCAAATTCTTGAAATATGAACATTTCAAAAATATTTTATAAATATCTTAAGATTTTACAAAAATATAATTCTTGTTTCAGATCATGATAATAAAAAATTCTTCATAGATAATCAAATAAAAGAAAGTTTAAAAAGTTTATCAATATTATTTTCTAAATTCAATTTAAAATATATATAATGTCTGAATATATATATATTTATTATATATTCAACAAAAAATTTTAAATTTTAATTATTTATGGAAATTTCTCAGTCACTTGACACAAATTTATTTTATTGGACCAATATTTTTTTTTTTGTTTCTTCAAAGTTAAACACATTTAAAATATATATATCTATACATATTATTACAATATCTCATATATATATATATATGTAAAAATATATATATAATATATTTAAATCAATTCTATATATATATTAAATCCGAATTTTAACTTTTGTTAAAATGAACGAAATTTAAAGAGTATTTTATAATGTCTAATGGAGCTGAACATTTATTTTTTATGTTTAGATGCATTTAAACTGATCAAATTTTATTTCAGAGAACAATAAAATTAAATTTTGTTTGAATAAAACCCTGCTAACATGGAAGTACCCAAGAATCATTTGAGGCACATAATGCTTTATGAGTTCAAGAAAGGAAACTCAGCAGCCGAAGCGGCTAGAAACATTCACTCAGTTTAATGGGAGGAATGTGTGAATGAAAGAACATGCAGAAGATGGTTTGCAAAATTCAGAGGGGGAGATTTCACCCTTGAAGATGAAGATCGAACCGGACGTCCAGTTGAGTTTGATGAAAAGCTACTTGAAGCAGCCCTTGAAGAAAATCCTGCTTTATCAGTTGAGGAATTGGCAATGGTTCTCAGTTCAAACCATACACCTGTTCATCGTCATCTTCAACAACTTGGAAAAGTTCCTAAACTTGGAAAATGGGTGCCTCAGGAATTGTTTGAAAACAACCTCAAATCCCGTGTTGACATCTGCTCTTCTCTCCATTCTCGCCAACTTGTTTCACCTTTTTTGGATAGACCTGTGACTGGCGAAGAAAAATGTATCTTTTATCGAAATGTTAAGCGTCGTAGACAGTGGCTTGGTAAAGGGGAAGAGCCCCCAGCCACAGCCGAGAAGGGAACTTCATGGGCGAAAGGTTCTTCTTTCATTCTGGTGGGATCGCCAAGGAATAATCCACTTTGAATTCTTACCATCTAATGCAACAATAATTGCTCAAATATACCGTCAGCAATTAGAGCGTTTGAACCAAGCTTTGAGGAAAAAAAGACCTGCTCTAGTGAATCAAAAAGGGGTGATGTTTCATCAGGACAATGCGCGACCCCTCGCAGCAAGAATCACGTCACAAAAGATCGAAGAACTTGGTTGGGAGAAAATTCCTCATCCACCTTATTCTCCCGATCTTGCTCCTTCAGACTACCATTTGTTTCGTAGCTTACAGAATCATTTGGAAGAAACAGCTTTTTTGTAACACAGGAAGAGGTTAAAACTGACATTTGTGAGTTCTTCGAATCAAAGCCAAAAGAATTTTACAGTAATGGAATTAGTAAGCTTGTTAATAGATGGAAGGAAGTCATAGATAATCAGGGAAAATACATTGTTGATTGAATCTGTAATTAAATGTAACATTTGGTCACTTGTTTTCTTTATTCAAAATTCGGACAGAACTTATGGGATGACCTGATATAATATATATATATATATATAATATATATATATATATGTATATATATTCATTCTATATATATATATATAATTTATATACAAATGTGAAAATAGGTCAGAGTTTTAAAATTTGTAAATTGCAGATGATATGGTTAAAAATTATATTTTTTAAAAAGTTTTATTTTATATAATGATTTATTAATTATTTTATTTTTTATAAAAAATTTTTTAATTTTTGAAAATTTTTTTACATGCTATTGAAAGAAAATTTCAAATTTATTTATATATATATATATATATATATAAATACTATTTAAAAAATTGATTCTATTGAATTGTTCATTAATTTTAAATGTTAAATATGAAACATGATAAGTTAAAATTAAAACATCAATGCCTGATGAAAATTGAAAAAAAATTTTTTTTTGGCTTTTAAGATAAGTCATTTGAACTTTTTAAAAATTTATTAAAATATTATAGATCTAATCTGGTATTGAATTTATTTTAGAATCAATAAATTCTTAATTTTAATTGAAACAAAATAATAATATATTTTGTTATATATAGGTTAAAAATATTTTTTTTTCAAAAAATGGATGGAAAATATGATTGGCTGAAAAAATTTTAAAAAGTCATTGTTTTTTTAAAAAATTTTTTTTAAAAAAAATTTTCAAAATCACCTAGTTTCTCAAAAAAAAATTGTTAGCTTTGATTTTTTTTTTTATTTTTTAAATTGAAAAAGATTTAAAAAAAATTTATAGTTTGAAAAGAGTTTTATTTTTATTTATAATTTTTATAAAAGTTAACATTACCTAAAAATTTTAAAAATGTTTTTTATTTTTTTTTATATATATATATATATATATATATATATATATAATAAAAATAAATATTTTTTACTTAAGTAAAAAAAAATTTTAACTTCAGCATTTATATATTTTTTGCAGATCCTGGTTTTCCAGCAAAACTCCATCCACTCATCAAAAATATATATATATATATATATATATATATATATTTATATATATTTTGGAAAATTATGAAAACAAAACCAAAATGACAATCTGTTTTAGATTTTTCTTGAAAATTTTTCAATAAGAAGTCTTGCATTCAAATTTTTTGTTAAAATGTTTTAAAATATTGAAATTTTGTTCAAAAAATGTTTAAAAATTTTATTACTGATAATTGAGTACTTTATAATTTATATATATATATATATATATATATATATTGAAACATATTTAAAAATATATTTTTAGGAATATGTTTTTTTTAACAGATTAAAATTTAGCAATAAATACTATTATTTTTTTTATTTTGAATCAATTTTCATTGTTACCATTTTTAAAAATTTTAAAATTTTAAAAAATAAAATCAGTGAAATAAATGAAATATAATATCCATATTTTTATGATAAACATTCATTAGAATAATTTTTTTCCTTATGTGTCCTTGTGCCAGACTATTATGAATTTATTCTAGAAAAAAATAAAGATTTGGAAATTGAACCATAAATGATTAAAAATATGATTTATTTAAAGCAAAACAGTGATTTTAAGAATGCAAATTAGTTTCCAAATTTCCGAATTAATCTTTAAATTTGAAAAATCACATGAACACAAAATTTTATGCTGAAAAAAAGAAATATAAATTTTAAATATAAAATATAACTTTTTGATATCATTTAAAAATATATATTAAAAAAATTTTCTTGATTGGTGTAATTTTAATTAATTAAAAAAAATAAATATTTTAAATAATTTATTTTGGCCCCTTAAATAAAATTGTATCCACAAAATCAATTATCAATAATCAAGAAGATATTCCATTTTTAAATGATATTTATCAAAAATCATGAAAATTTGATTTTTCTTTTTATCATTTTTAGAATGTAAATTCCTGTTCAAATTGCTGTATTGTCAAATGATTTTTTTTTCTTTTAAAAAAAAAAATTCTGAATTGAATTTGGCCAAAATACAAATAATATATTCATTCAATTTAAATTCTTATTATATTTAATTTTTCAATTTTTTTTTTTTTTGATCATATTAATTTTTTCAAAAATCAATTAATTAAATCAAGGGCTTTTTAGAAATTTAATGCATAAAAAATTTTAAAATGTCAAAAAATTTTAAAAATTTTTTAAATAACTATTATTTTAAAAAAATTTCATTTTTTTAATGTTTATATTTTTAAAAAGCAATAAAAAATATTGGAATAAAAATTAAAAATGAAAATGAATATAATATTTATAGAAAAAAATTTAAAAATTTGATTTTTAAATATATTAAACCTTGTATTAGATTTATTAAAATGTTTATTTCTAAAAAAGAATAATTTTATATTTTCAAATTTTAAATATCTAAATCTAAAACAAAAATTTAATAATTTAAAAAAATAAATTTTTTTTTTTTTTTTCAAAACAATTAAAAAAAAAAAAATTTTTGGAATGAAAATTCTTTTTTAAAAATTTAAATTTATTTTTTTTATTAAAACATAAATTAAATAAATGGAAAATCTTTTTGTGTGAACCAATAAAATAAGGATAAATATTATTTTTAGCTCTCACTTTTGATTCATTAGAAATATATTATTATTTAAATTCTACAAACCATATCTAGAATATTTGAATGTTCAAATATGCATGAAAACAGTCCAAATCATTAACCATGAAAAGAAATCAAAATAAATCCCATATTTAGTGGAAGATCACCAAAATGATTTTTAAGATTTCAAAAAAGCATAAGTAAAACAATTTTAAAATTTTAAAAGAAAATATTTCTGGAAATATTTGAATTTAAGCCTCCATCTTTGATTTTAACTCAACATTAGAAAAAGAAAAAGAAAAGAAGTTGAAAATCTCAAAAAAATATCTTTAAATTACCATCACAGCATGAGAATTTTAAATATAAAAAAAAAAATTAAAAAGAATGGTTTTTAAAAAAAAAATAGTGGTTTTTATTCATCAAGACATTTCAACCTAAAAATTAAATCCAAATATGAAAAAATTTTATGATAGAATTAATTTTGAATTTTTTTAAATTTACAATTTTTATATAAGGATTTATTTTTAATATATAAAATTTTTAAGATCTTAATAAAAATTATTTATACATAATAATTAAAAGAACATATTTTAAATTTATTTAAATCAATAATTTTGATAATAATATTAAAAAATAATAAAATTTTTATATACAAATATTTTTAAACAGAAATAAAGAACAAAAGTAAATGAATAATTTTATTTTTTAAAAATTTATGCTGGAAATTTATAAATAATAATATTTATAAACAGAAAATGAGGCTATAGATATTTTTTATTCAATGACATTTTTATAAAAATATCTTTATTTTTAAAAGAAATATAATGATACTTTTTTTTTATATAAATTTAAAAGAAAATTGGAATTATTAGGAATATCTTAAAATCAAAATAATTGATTCTTTCCTAAAAAAGTTTGAGTTTTAAAAGATGTTAAATTTTATTCCTTATATATATAATAATATATTTAAAAATATAATAGTAATAAAAATTGATTAAAAAATTTGATTAAACCATAATCACATTTAAAAAAAGAAAATGAAATTTAGATCATTTAAAAACATAAATTCAAAAAATGAATAATACAATATATACAAAAATTCAAAAAATAATATCTTAAGAAAATTATTTTATGAAATTTTCCGATTTTGCAAAAAATAAATAATAAATTGTTCCATTTCAAATTTACATTCCATCATTTAAATTTGATCTTGAAAACCAAAATAGAATGGGAATAAATATATATATAAAAAATATAAAGATAAATATTATATAAATTTTAAAAAAAATTTGAAATTTACAATGAATAATATATAATAATCAGGATGAAGGTAAAACTTTCTGTAAATGAAAATCAATTTAGATATATTTAAATTTTTGTTTTATTTATAATATCTGATGATTTACAATACAAGATAAATTTTAAATAAAAAAATATAAATACCAAATATATTTAAAAATATAAAAATTTATATAATAAAATTAATAAGAGAATAATCTTAAATATAAAAATGAAAAAAAAAATGCATAAAAAATTTTGATGAATTAAAAAAATTTTATTTCCCATATTTGGGATATGAATTTTTGAGATTTAATGAAATTAAATATTTTGTTGAAATTGTTTGGAAATTTTTCACATAAAGAAAGTCTTGCAATGATAAAGGGTTCACAGCAAAACAAATAGTAAAAATAGAATAAATTCAAATCAGATTACACTGTTAGTGAGAAATAATATTGAAATTTTTTAAAAAAAAAGAATTTTATTTTCATGAAACTGAAATGAATACAGGATGTTTTCAATATAAGATTAACCTTATTCAATAATTTTAATAATTTTTTTCACCTGTAAACAAAAATGGAAATCCAAATGTAAAATAAAAATACCAAAATATGGCCCCATTGAAAATAAATGTGAACCTCATTGTAAAAAAAAAAAATTTTTTTTAATAAAGTTTGAATCAAACATTAGAAATATTTTGTCATCAGAAACCAAAATAAACAATCAAAAAAATTAAAATGAAAACTATTTTTTGTTTTCAAATATTTCAAAGAAGAAAGAAAATAAATAAATTCATTTTCAAATTTTGGTTTTAATCCAGTTTTAGATTGATTCCAAAAAACAATAAACAATGCCAAGTATTGAAAATAGTTAAAATTATAAACAAAGAAAAAATTGAAAAAAAGTCCTTTTTTATTTGTTATGGCAGTGAATGCTGGACAATCTTTTCACAGATGAAAAAGAGACTTGAAGCAACAGAAATATGGTTCTACAGAAGGATGCTGAGAATACCATGGACCAGAAACATGTGAGCAACAACAAAGTTTTAGAGAAAATGGAAAAAAAAGGAAACTTATATTTAACATCAGAAAGTCAGAGTTGAAATTTCTAGGGCACATAATGAGGAAAGAGGGCTTGGAAAATTTGATACTCACAGGACAGATTGAAGGCAAATATATTTAGAGAGCTTGAGTAAATGGATGGCAGAACAGGGTTTAGGAGAAATAACAAAAGACAAAAATTTATTAAGAGCTACAAAGGACAGGAAATTGTGGAGAGCCATGATTAATTATGTCCTGAAGGGTATTGCATAGAACATAAAGAAAGAAGGACAAAACATGTTCATCAAAAAAGACAATAAAGAAAAAACATTCAGGGTATGAATAAACTACAAGAAAAATAAGGCCTTTGATAAAAGGAGGTTTTGAAAAAAAAACCTTTGTTAAAGCAAAAAATATCCAAGGTAAATTAAATTGACCAAGATTATAAACTTACTCAGGGGCCCAAAATTGCTCAAATGAAATGTAAAAAATGGTTTCAAATAACATATCAATACATTTTACTTAAAATTTATTACCAGCAATGAATTTTTTTAGACCAAATTGCCATTACAATAATTAAAAAATAAAACCTTTTACATTTGTTTAAAAAAATTTTTACAGAAAATTTAATTGCAATGAATTTTTGAAGATTTTTTTTTGCCAGCATTTTAAATTTTAATTAGATAAAATTTGAAGAACAAATTTCAATATTTGAAAAAATTTGTTGCTTTTACAAAAAAATTTTTGAAGAAAAATTTACCCAGCAATGAATTTTTAAGACAAAAAGCAAAAAATTTTTGAAGACAAAATTTGTTGCCAAAATGATATTTTTTTTTAAAATTTGTTGCCATAATGAATTTTATGCAAAATTTGTTAAAGCAATACTTTAAATTTGGGCATTAAATAATTACAATTTAAGGGTGAAATGCCATGAACATAAATCAAACAAAAAACAAATATATAAAAAGAACCATGATCACCATTCATCCTGAATAATCATGGCATATTCTTTAATTAGGGATTTATATTAAGCTTCCAAAAACTTATTTCTCATTTTAAAAAAGATTTGTTTTTTTTTTTAGAGATAAATTTCAGTTGATGTCAATTTAAAAAAAAGAAATGAGAGTTTTTGTAACAAAAGAATAGGAAAAAATTTTTACTTCATTTCATTGAGCAGACGATCAGTAACTTTATCACAAATCCTCCAAAAAAATTGTCATCTAAGATTTTGGTATGATTTTGGTTTTCCTTCAAAATAAGTAGATTAGATCAGAGGCTTTTGATTTGACATTCCCTTTCCAGTTTACTTAAATTTAAATTGTTTAGAAAATTTATTTGGTTCAAAGAATTTTTTGCTTTTGTATCTCAATAATCAAACTTTGTTTCAAAAGGTTTTTTAAATCATTTTAGATCCTTGTTAAAAAAAAAAATCAAATATACAAATTTACAACATTTCTCTCTTTAATTCTCTTTCTTTCTATTTTATATAATTTCTTCCTTTCTCTCTCTCTCATATATTTCATTTTTTATTAGTCCTTTGTTATTTTCTTAATTTTCTTTCATATTTTCTTTTTTTTATATAAGAGAATTTCCTAATTCTGAATGTGTCATTCAATTTTTATCTGTCAACTAATTCTTTTTCTCTTAAATATTTTCTAGAAAAAAAACCTTTTTCATTAAATGTTGGAAAAAAAAAGGTTAATTGGGAAATATAAAAATTCTTTTATATTTTTTCTTTCTTGAAAAATCTTTCCATTATCTACAGATCAAGAAATCAATGATGTTCTAAATTTTGATGTTCATTTTCCTCTCACCAAAAAAATTTTTTTCTTTTTTCTTAAAAATCAAAAATCACTTATCATGTGTTCTTTCTTAAAAAACAAATTTTCTCATGTGTTAATGTTTCCATAGTCTCAAAAACACCTTTTTATTAAAATTTTGTCATTTTTTTTTCTTTTTAATTGAAATACAAAAATCATTTTTTCAATCTCTCTTTAAAATTTGAATATATCAAAGGTTCTTTTTTTTTTGTGGAATTTTAAGGTTATCTATATTTAAATTATATCCATTTGTTATCTATCCTTTATATAATAATCTCTCTCATTTTTTCTTTATTTTAATCAAAAATCATTTTTATGTTTTGTCCTTAAATAAAAATTCTTTGATTTAAAAAAGAATTTGTGATTCTCTCATGTTTACTTTGAAATTTGAAATAATTTAATTCATGAATATCGATAATTTTCCATCACTGGGGAAAAATCATTCATAAATTTTTATTCTTACTTTTTAAAAAAATTCTCTTAAAATTTTCCTTTCTATTGAACTCAAAATTGCATCAACTTTTTATTTTTTTACTGGTTTATTTAATTCCAATTTTTTCCATCATTATGAATCCTTTACTTTTTAAAAAAAATTTATTCAAATCATATTTCTAATGTTTTTAATTTTCCTATCATCATTTCATATTATGAAGATTTTCATCTTTCATTTTTGATTTTTCCCCATCATTTTTTTATCCCAAGAATCAAACATAAAAATGAAGACAAAAAAATATTTATTATCGCAAATTAAAATTTAAAAATAAAATCTATACAAATATTCTCCTTGCATTAAAAATTCTTTCATTAAAAATATTAAGTCAATCTCTCTTTTATTTCTTTTTCTTTTGAATTTTGTCAAAGGCCACAAGACAACAATTTATCTTTTTATTCTAATATTTTCAATGTTTATATTTCCCTTTCTAATTGTTTTCAAATCTTTTTATATTTATATTTATATAAGGAAAATTTATTTAAATATGCCGGAACCAATATTTTTTTCTGAAAATGGCTTCTTATCCATTTTCTAAATTTGGAAAAATTTTTTATATTCTTTAATTATTTCTTTAAATTTATAAAATATTCCTTAATATAACAGATACATCCTATATTATTTCAAAATAATTTTCTTATAATAAATTCTTTTAAAATTTATATATTTCTTAATAAAAAAATAATTTTTCTTTTTTTTTTATATAAAAAATATTTCTTTTAATTAACTTATATTTATTTTTTTCTTTTAAATTTTAAATTATATATATTCTTTCTTACTTATATGTAATAATTTTAAAAAAAATTTTTCTTTCTTTTTTAGTCTCTATATTCATTTAAAATTAATAATTTCCTTCTTTTTTCTTATTTTCTTTTTTATTTTAAATTGAAATTTATAAATTTCTTCTAGAACATATTTTTTCCCTCTCTATATATTTAAAAAAAAAAAAAAAATCTTCATTTTAAATTTTCTCCTTAAATTTATCAAAAAACTCTTTAAAACTCCATTCATGTTGATATTTGAAAAATTTAAAACTTATATTTTAAAATTTTCCCTTTCTTAATTTTCTCATCTTTCCCATCTTTATTTTTCTTTTTTTTTTTTCTTTCTTTTAATTTTTTTTATATAAAAAGGAATTTACTATAAATTTTATTTTACTTTCCCTCTCTTATATTTTTTATTTATTCATAACAAGTTTTTTTCCAAATTTAAACAATTGCTTCACCTTCTTTTAAATTTTCTTTTTTCAAATCTCTATTTTTTAAAAATTTTGAAAATAAATATCAATTTCTTTAAATAATTTCAAAAAAACTCGAAAAATGATTGAAGAAAATTAATTTAAAATTTTTACTATAAAGACAGGAGAGAAATATCAAAAAATATGTTTAAGAAATAGTCAATGATAACATATTTATAATGTTTTAATTTGTTGCTTTGGTTTACTTCTTATTTATAAATTTCAAGAGTTTGAATATATATTTTATAAATATCTTGATATAAATGAAATGTGTTTTGGTTTGCTTTCTGAAGTGGGGAGCAATATTTGATTCATATATAAAAATTTGTAAAATAAATGATAAAAAAATTATTTGCAAAAACCTTCTTTATATCAGTGTGATTTTATAAAGAGAAATATTATAAATAAAAAGAAAGTGTGGGTCCATTTACTTTTCATTTTTTTACTATGTAACAAATAATCAAAACAGGAAATGTTTCTTACCAAAAGTCAAGAGGCCAATTATTTTTCCATTTTAAAAAAAAATTCCAGATCATTCCATAATAAAAAAAATTTTTAAATTTTTAAATTTTAAGAGGAAAAGAAAAAGAAAGAAAATGAGAGAGAAAAAGAAAGAAAATGAGAGCAAGAAAGAAATTAAAATTAAAGATAGAAAAATTAGAAAATTTTTTCAGAACTACAAAACAGCAATTTAATAAATTTTTAATTTTAAATGTGGCAAAAAAAACAGTGAGGAAATTTTCTCTTTAATCTGTTCTAATTGGTTAATGAGACATGCTTAAATAGAAGTGCTCTAAATATATATGCATATAATGTGGAACATTAAATTTACCTTTTTTTTAAAAGATTTAAATAAAATTATTTTGATCTGGGTAAAATAAGTTTGTAAAAATGTCTCAATCTGAATCTATGTTATATAATAAAATTCCAAAATATCTCAATTTTCAATTTTTTTTATTTATAAAAAACAAATTTTATTGTAACATAACTGTTTATATAATCTTACTTATTATAAAATGCAATTGTGTGTGTGTGTGTGTGTGTGTGTGTGTGTGTCTGTAACGTTTATATATTGGATCAGATTTACTACATTTTTCAACCGATTCCAACAAAACTTCACAGGACTACATAAAATTACCTTGTGGTGGTTCTAACAGCGCCAAAAATGGGAAAAATATAATTGTTTTTGCACAAAATCAATTTGAAAAAACACGATTAAGAGACATCGTGAAAATGGAAGGGGACAACTCACATCAGGTTGTTTGTGTGTGTGGGTTCCTTTTAAATATGGGATCGGATTTCCTATATTTTTTCAGCCGATAAAACAAAACTTTTTTTTTTTTTTTTTTTTTTGGCAGATAGTGTTTCTTATTCTCTTGCACACTTTTTTCTTTATTTTTAACATTCAGAATGCTTTAAAATTCCATTTACAAGACAATTATTTATAATAAAATTCTATTCAATCAGAGACTCATAACGATCCAAAAACAATGTTTTTGTTTGAGTTTTGGGTTTGACCAATTCGTAAAAAAAAAAAAAAAAAAACTAATTAAGACATGCGTGTCCATCAACCTTAAACAATAATCTTTGTCAATTTTATTTTTTCAGTCTTTATGATGGTGGATATTTGATCTATCTCTAATTATGTTATAATAATGGATCATATGCAATATAGGTAAACAATTTAACTAGAAAAACTGAAAATAAATACAATGTATCTAAATTAGACACATGTCATAATAGATCATTCCATCTTAAATAAATCAAGAATGGTTTTCTGTAATTTTAACATCAACTTGAGATTTTTCTTGTTAAAAGTTGTATAATTTTAACACATTCAACATTATGGATGAAAAATAGTGAATTTTATATTTTTTTTTTTCACTTAAAAAGCAAAATGAAAAATTTAAATGAAAAAAAAATGACCCCAGAATGATGTCAAAATCTTCAGAAATATTTTCATCCTTTAATAGTCAGTTGTGCTTAGTTTAATTTGTAAAAGTATTAAAAGTAGGTAGAAAAATGTTGGTTTAAAAAAAATTTCCGGGGCCTTTAATCAATCTTCCTCCCTTGTTGTTTCTGTCAAACAATTGAAAATTATTTCAAACCAGCCATGTAATATAAATTTAAAACCTATAATTCCCTACCTTTCCGTTTATTATTATTTCCATTATTTACCTTTTATTTTATTTGCTTTGTTTTACAGAACATCAACATCTCAATGGGTTATTTAATGCCAACAAGATTTTTAGGATAGTTTCATATGAATAGAAATCAGTTTGGGGATCAGGTTTCATTAATGTGTTTCTGTAAAGAGGATTCTTGTTGAAATTCAAATGTACTGCAGGTAATTTTTTTTTTTTTTTTAAATATATGCCTAGAATTTTTGCTATAATAATCGATTTTTATACTTTCATAAATTTTGATCCAAGTTTAGGGGTTAACTATTTGCTCATAGTTGGGACCCTAAATTGAAATGCTACCATTGAATAAGGTGGACCTAGAAAAGAACAGCAATTAAAAGGTGGTTCCATACACTTCAAAACCTCCTGATCAGAGGCCCTGTTGCTGGATGTAGTTTATTGTCATACCCGGGACGGATTTTATTTTGTGCTTTTTGGCTTGCATATGGAGATCAAGGTGCAATGAACTTACATGGCAACTTGAATCCCTTCTTGAAACTTAAAAAAAAAATATATTTTATATATATCTGATCTGGAGAGCTTAATCAGTTGGAAGATGATAATAATTTTTTCCTATATTAGTATTTTTAGTATAATGTCAATTTATCAAAAAAAAAATTAAGTATTTTTTTTTTTTTGGGAATCATCAACCCCATGCAAGGCAGTAGATACAAATCACTAAGACATAAGTGCAATTGATTGCAAATAAAAGTGAAGAATAAGAAAAAGAGACACATTATTAAGGAATTTAAAAAGAAAACTAGATTGGCAGTGAAGGTCTCATAATTTGGCAGTTGAAATGGCTAGATGTAGCCATAAGTTCTATGCTAACAGTTTGTTTTCTGAAACTTCCTTATTTTGGAAGATTAATCAGGGAACTCAGAAATTGAAAAAGGACATTTGGCACTGACAAAGAAGATTAATAATGAGAAATTTTTACAATGTTTCATATGATGAAAAACTGGTTGTTGTGTCTTGGAATATATACTCGGCATGTATGAAAGGAGATGACTGTATATTTTGTTATATCTTCTTTTTTTAAATGTTTATTTTCCTGGCAAATTTTTTTTTTTAAAATGGTTAGAAGTAGCCATAAGTTCTATGCTAAAGTTTCTTCTAATATTGAAACAAAAAAAACTCTATTCCTAAGCTGACATTTTTTCGTCAACTTTGATTAATCAAGTAATCAAAAGATGCTAGAAAAAAAAAATAATCACTGTAAAATATATATAATATATACATAGCAATATGCAAAAACCAATATAAAAAATATTTACATTTAAATGATTTCATAAATTTAGTTTCCATTTATTAAAACATTGTTTAACTGTTCTCCTCATTTTATTGTCATGAAAAACATTTCAGCCATTGAATAAATTGTTCCTTCAAAAGGATCTGTCTATGGTTGAGATGAGGTATTGTAATTATTTATATTTTTTTACATTGTTAAGAAATTATTCCTAATTGATCGGACTCCAATTGCAACATTTCAGCCATTTATACAAACCTTCTTCAGGAAATTTTATTTCTGAGATGTTTTATTAAAATTTAAATGTTTATAAAACATTGTTCAACACTGTACATCTCATCTTTTATTCTCATGCCATTCACAATATTTCAGCCATTGTATACTAAGGCCTTCTTCAGGTGAGAGTCTATATTTCTGAGATGAAAATAAAATTATTTATATGTTATTTACAATTTCAGACACTTATCCTCATCTTTATCCTTCATATTAATAATAAACTGGAAGCAAATTGTATACTAAGGCCTTTAAAGGATCTGTCTATATATTTGAGATGATATTTTTTAATTATTTATGTTATTTTCATTGTATGACTCTTTATCCTCATCTTTGTCATATTCATTGAACATTTCAGCCAATTAAAATATAAAGGCCTTCTTCAGGAAGTCTGTCTATATATCTGAAATGAGGTATTGTAATTATTTATGTTATTTTCATTGTGCTATCTTATCCTCATGGAAGAATATGGGAAAATTTGTTCCACAATATTTCAAGGATCTGTCTATATTGAACTGAGATGGGAAAATTGAAAAAATTGTTTATTCGTTTTACATTGTTCAGACTCTTATTTTTTTATTGTCATTCAAAAAAGTTTAAAAATGTTTGGAAGAGGCTATTAAAATTTTTTGGTTGGAATTTCAAACAGAATCATTTATTTCATCCACAGGTTTGAAAATATTCACATGCCATGCATTTTTATAAAAAAGATGTCTTGGTTATATCCCTTTGACACAACTCTCCAAGTTTTTTCACAGTAGCCAGATATTGAACCTGTTTTACATTTTAACATGAAAATCCTCTGTTAAAAATCAGTAAAATTTTAAGCAAATCAGGCTATATGATGGTTTTATTTCTTCCTATAAATTTACATTTTCTAAATAGTTTTTGACATTCAGGCGGTAAATGTTATTTTAAACTGTTTATTATAAATTTGCATTTAACACTTTGTATCTATAAAAAAAGAATGTATAAACATAAAATAATTGTCATCATTTTGTCCATTTCAAAACTTTGTATAAATCCACCTAAATAATGTGTAAATAATTTGTATTTAAAAGAATGCATAAACATAAAAATAGTTTTCAGACTTTGTCCATCCAAATAATTTCAAAAAATCCGCCTAAATAATGTGTAAATAATTTTTATCTGAAAAAAAAGAATGCATAAAAATAAAAATAGTTGTCAGACTTTGTCCATTTCATAATGTGTATAAAAGAAAAAAAATAATGTGAAAATATTTGTATCTAAAAAAATGCATAAACATAAAATAATTTCTGACTTTTGTCCATTTTAATTTATAAATTATTAAATAATGTAAAAAATAATTTGTATCTATAAAAAGAACTTATAAACATAAAAATAGTTATTCAGATTTTGTCCATTTCATAATTCATTAAATAAATCCATAAAGCATAGAAAATAATGTGTGTAAATTTTTGTATGTATAAATCTGATCCAAAACATAAAAATATTGTTGTAAAGACTTTGTCCATTTCATGTGTATAAAAATTGCCTAATTAATTTGTAAATAATTTTATCTATAAAAAAGAATGCATAAACATAAAATAGTTGTCAGACTTTTTCCATTTCATAATGTGTATAAATCAAATAAATAATGTGTAAATAATTTGTATCTATAAAAAAGAATGCATAAACATAAAAATAGTTGTCAGACTTTGTCCATTTCATAATGTGTATAAATCCACCTAAATAATGTGTAAATAATTTGTATCTATAAAAAAGAATGCATAAACATAAAAATAGTTGTCAGACTTTGTCCATTTCATAATGTGTATAAATCCACCTAAATAATGTGTAAATAATTTGTATCTATAAAAAAGAATGCATAAACATAAAAATAGTTGTCAGACTTTGTCCATTTCATACAATGTATAAATCCACCTAAATAATGTGTAAATAATTTGTATCTATAAAAAAGAATGCATAAACACAGAAAAAATAGTTGTCAGACTTTGTCCATTTCATAATGTGTATAAATCCACCTAAATAATTTGATAAATAATTTGTATCTATAAAAAGAATGTATAAACATAAAAATAGTTGTCAGACTTTGTCCATTTCATAATGTGTATAAATCCACCTAAATAATGTGTAAATAATTTGTATGTATAAAAAAAGAATGCATAAACATAAAAATAGTTGTCAGACTTTGTCCATTTCATAATGTGTATAAATCCACCTAAATAATGTAAATAATTTGTATCTATAAAAAGAATGCATAAACATAAAAATAAATCAGACTTTGTCCATTTCATAATGTGTATAAATCCACCTAAATAATGTGTAAATAATTTGTATCTATAAAAAGAATGCATAAACATAAAAAATAGTTGTCATGTTTTTGTCCATTTCATAATTGTATAAATAAAAACCTAAATAATGAATAAAATAATTTGTATCTATAAAAAGAATGCATAAACATAAAAATAGTTGTCAGACTTTGTCCATTTCATAATGTGTATAAATCCACCTAAATAATTAATAAATAATTTGTATCTATAAAAAAGAATGTATAAACATAAAAAATAGTTGTCAGACTTTGTCCATTTCATAAAAAATATAAATCCACCTAAATAATGTGTAAATAATTTGTATCTATAAAAAAGAATGCATAAACATAAAAATAGTTGTCAGACTTTGTCCATTTCATAATGTGAATAAATCCACCTAAATAAAAGAAAAATAATTTGTATCTATAAAAAAGAATGTATAAACATAAAAATAGTTGTCAGACTTTTTGTCCATTTCATAATGTGTATAAATACCCTAAATAATGTGTAAATAATTTGTATCTATAAAAAGAATGCATAAACATAAAAATAGTTGTCAGACTTTGTCCATTTCATAATGTGTATAAATCCACCTAAATAATGTGTAAATAATTTGTATCTATAAAAAAAGAATGCATAAACAAAAAATAGTTGTCAGACTTTGTCCATTTCAAAATGTGAATAAATCCACCTAAATAATGTGTAAATAATTTGTATCTATAAAAAAGAATGCATAAACATAAAAATAGTTGTCAGACTTTGTCCATTTCAGAATGTGTATAAGAACCTAAATAATGTGTAAATAATTTGTATCTATAAAAAAGAATGCATAAACATAAAAAATAGTTATCAGACTTTGTCCATTTCATAATGTGTATAAATAAACCTAAATAATGTAAAAATAATTTGTATCTATAAAAAAGAATGCATAAAGATAAAAATAGAATAAAGACTTTGTCCATTTCATAATGTGTAAATCCACCTAAATAAAAATAATTTGTATCTATAAAAAAGAATGCATAAACAGAAAAAATAGTTGTCAGACTTTGTCCATTTCATAATGTGTATAAATCCACCTAAATAATGTGTAAATAATTTGTATCTATAAAAAAAGAATGCATAAACATAAAAATAGTTGTCAGACTTTGTCCATTTCATAATAAAATAATAAATCCACCTAAATAATGTGTAAATAATTTGTATCTATAAAAAAGAATGCATAAACATAAAAATAGTTGTCAGACTTTGTCCATTTCATAATGTGTATAAATCCACCTAAATAATGAATAAAATAATTTGTATCTATAAAAAGAATGCATAAACATAAAAATAGTTGTCAGACTTTGTCCATTTCATAATGTATAAATCCACCTAAATAATGTGTAAATAATTTGTATCTATAAAAAGAATGCATAAACATAAAAATAGTTAAAGACTTTGTCCATTTCATAATGTGTATAAATCCACCTAAATAATGAATAAATAATTTGTATCTATAAAAAAGAATGCATAAACATAAAATAGTTGTCAGACTTTGTCCATTTCATAATGTGTATAAATCCACCTAAATAATGTGTAAATAATTTGTATCTATAAAAAGAATGCATAAACATAAAAATAGTTGTCAGACTTTGTCCATAAAAGAATAATGTGTATAAATCCACCTAAATAATGTGTAAATAATTTGTATCTATAAAAAAGAATGCATAAACATAAAAATAGTTGTCAGACTTTGTCCATAAAATAATGTGTATAAATCCACCTAAATAATGTGTAAATAATTTGTATCTATAAAAAGAATGCATAAACATAAAAATAGTTGTCAGAGAATTTGTCCATTTCATAATGTGTATAAATCCACCTAAATAATGTGTAAATAATTTGTATCTATAAAAAAAAGAATGCATAAACATAAAAATAGTTGTCAGACTTTGTCCATTTCATAATGTGTATATATCTATAAAATAATGTGTAAATAATTTGTATCTATAAAAAAGAATGCATAAACATAAAAATAGTTGTCAGACTTTGTCCATTTCATAATGTGTATAAATCCACCTAAATAATGTGTAAATAATTTGTATCTATAAAAAAGAATGCATAAACATAAAAAATAGTTGAATAAAAGAATGTTTATATCTATTTAATAATGTATGTAAAAAAATCCATCTAAATAAGAATAAAGAAAATAAAATTTGTATCTATAAAAAAGAATGCATAAACAGAAAAAAAAATAGTTATATCAAAAAGAATCCATTTCATAATGTATATAAATCCAAAAAATAATGTGTAAATAATTTGTATCTATAAAAAAAGAATGCATAAAGAATAAAAATAGTTGTAAAAGAATTTGTCTATTTATAAAGAATAAGAGAATAAAAGAGTAGAATAAAAGAATGTGTATATCTATAAAAAGAATTTGTAGAATAAAAGAATGCATAAACTATAAAAATAGTTGTCAGACTTTGTCCATTTCATAAGAGAAGTATAAATCCAATAAAATAATGTGTAAATAATTTGAATATCTAAAAAAAGAATGCATAAACAAAAAATAGTTGTCAGACTTTGTCCATTTCATAATGTGTATAAAAAGAATAAATAATGTGTAAATAATTTGTATCTATAAAAAGAATGCATAAAGAAGAAAAATAGGAGAAGACTTTGTCCATTTCATAATGTATATAAAGAATACCTAAATAATGAATAAATAATTTGTATCTAAAAAAAAGAATGCATAAACATAAAAATAGTTGTCAGATCTATTGTCCAGAATAAAAGATAATCTATAAAAATAAAACCTAAATAATGTTGTAAATAATTTGTATATGTATATAAAAAGAATGCAAAATAAAAAATAGTTATCAGACTTTGAATCCATAAAATAATAAAAGAATGTATCATATCTATAAAAAGAATAAATAAGAATAAAATAATTTGTATCTATAAAAAGAATGAATAAACATAAAAAATAGTTGTCAGACTTTGTCCATTTCATAATCTATAAAAAAGAACCTAAATAATAAGTGTAAAAATTTGTATCTATAAAAAAAGAATGAATAAAAAGAACATAAACATAAAATAGTTGAAGATTTGTCCATAAAAGAATGTATAAAGAACCTAAATAAATGTGTAAATAATTTGTATCTATAAAAAAGAATGCATAAAGAATAAAAAATAGTTGTCAGACTTTGTCCATTTCATAATAAGAGTATAAAAAGAATGTAAATATCTATAAAAGAATAAGAGATAAAAAAAAGAATTTTGTATCTATAAAAGAAAAGAGAAGAATAAACATATAAAAAAAAAGTTGTCAGACTTTTGTCCATTTCATAAAAGAATGTATAAATCCACCTAAATAATGTGTAAATAAAATTTGTATCTATAAAAAGAATAATAAACATAAAAAATAGACTTTGTCCAGAAATAATGTAAAGAATCCATTTAAATATTTAAAAAAAAAAGATGCAAAACATAAAATAAAATGTATTTATCCATAAAAAATAAGAGTGTATAAATAATAAATTGTGTAAAGAAGAAAAAAGAATGCATAAACATAAAAATAGTTGTAAAAGAATGTTTGTCCATTTATAAAAAGAATAAATAATAAATAATTTGTATCTATAAAAAATAAGAGAAGAAACAAAAAATATAAAAGAATGTATATATCTATAAATGTGTAAATAAGAGAAGAATAAAAAGAATGCATAAACATAAAAATAGTTGTCAGACTTTGTAATTTCATAATGTGTATAAATCCACCTAAATAAAATAAAATAATTTGTATCTATAAAAAGAAATAAACATAAAAATAGTTGTCAGACTTTGTCCATTTCATAATGTGTATAAATCCATAAAATAATGTGAAAATAATTTGTATCTATAAAAAGAATGCATAAACATAAAAAAATCAGACTTTATCTATTTCATAATATAAAAAAATTAAGAGAAGAATTGTCCATTTCATAATGTCCATTTCATAAGAATAAATCCACCTAAATAATGTGTAAATAATTTGTATCTATAAAAAAGAATGCATAAACATAAAAATAGAATAAGACTTTGAATAAAATAATGTGTATAAAGAATAAAATAATGTGAATAAATAATTTGTATCTATAAAAAGAAAATAAAATAATCAGACTATCCAAATAATAGTTGTCAGAATTTGTAAATATTTCTATAAAAGAATAAGATAAAAATAGTTGTCAAATCTACCTAAAATAAAGAATAAAGAGAAGAATAAAATAATTTGTATCTATAAAAAAAGAATGCATAAACATAAAAATAGTTGTCAGTATTTGTCCATAAAATAATGTGTATAAATCCACCTAAATAATGTGTAAATAATTTGTATCTATAAAAAGAATGCATAAACATAAAAAAAGTTGTCAGACTTTTTGTCCATTTAAATAAAAAGAATAAGATAGAATAAAAGAAATAAATATATCTAAAAAATTTGTATCTATAAAAAAGAATGAATAAACATAAAAAAGTTGTCAGAAAAACTTTGTCCTATTTAAAAAAATAATGTGTATAAATCCACCTAAATAATGTGTAAATAATTTGTATCTATAAAAAGAATGCATAAACATAAAAATAGTTGTCAGACTTTGTCCATAAATAATGTGTATAAATCCACCTAAAAAAAAGAATGCATAAACATAAAAAATTTGTATCTATCTATAAAAGAATAAAGATAAGAATAAAATAATGTGTAAAAGAATTTTTGTCTATTTCATAAATAAAAAGAGTAAAAGAATAAATCCAATAAGAGACCTAGAATAAAAAATAAATAATTTGTATCTATAAAAAAAAGAATGCATAAACATAAAAATAATGTCAGACTTTGTCCAAAGAATAATGAGTAAAAAATAATGTGTAAATAATTTGTATCTAGAAAAATAATGAATAAACAGAGAATAAAGAATTTGTATCTATAAAAAAGAAATAAGAGAACATAAAAGGAGAATAAAAGAATTTATATCTATAAAAGAATAAGAGAAGAAAATAAAGAATTTGTCCATTTATAAAAGAATAAATCCACCTAAATAATGTGTAAATAATTTGTATCTATAAAAAAAAAGAAATGCATAAACATAAAAATAGTTGTCAGACTTTGTCCATTTCATAATGTGTATAAATGAACCTAAATAATGTGTAAATAATTTGATCTATAAAAAAGAATGCATAAACATAAAATAGTTGTCAGAATTTGTCCATTTCATAATGTGTATAAATCCAAGAAAATAATGTGTAAAATAATTTGTATCTATAAAAAGAATAAGAAAGAATAAAAGAAAAGTTGTCAACTTTGCATAATGTGTATAAAATAAATAAGAAGAATAAAATAATTTGTATCTATAAAAAGAAGCAGAAGAATAAAAGGAGAATAAAAGATTCCATTTCATAATGTGTATAAATCCACCTAAATAATGTGTAAATAATTTGTATCTATAAAAAAGAATGCATAAACATAAAAATAGTTGTCAGACTTTGTCCATTTCATAATGTGTATAAATGTACCTAAATAATGTGTAAAATAATTTGTATCTAAAAAAAAGAATGCATAAACATAAAAATAGTTGTCAGACTTTGTCCATTTCATAATGTGTATAAAAAGAACCTAAATAATGTGTAAATAATTTGTATCTATAAAAAGAATGCATAAACATAAAAATAGTTGTCAGACTTTGTCCATTTCTATAATGTGTATAAAGAAGAATAAATAATGTATAAATAAATTTATATCTAGAAAAAAGAATGCATAAACAAGAAAAATAGTTGTAAGACTTTGTCCATTTCATAATGAAAATAAAGAGAATAAAAATAATGTGTCCATTAAATAATTTGTATCTAAAAAAGAATGCATAAACATAAAAATAAAATAATAAAAGACTTTGTCCATTTCATAATGTGTATAAATCCACCTAAATAATGTGTAAATAATTTGTATCTATAAAAAGAATGCATAAACATAAAAATAGTTGTCAGATATTTGTCCAAAAGAATAATAATGTATAAAAAAAGAATGTAAATAATGTAAAAAATAATTTGTATGTATATAAAAAGAAATAAAAATATAAAATAGTTGTCAGACTTTGTCCATTTCATAATGTGTATAAGAACCTAAATAATGTGTAAATAATTTGTATCTATAAAAAAGAATGCATAAACATAAAAGAATGTATTGTCATAAAAGAATAAGAGAAGAATTTTATCTATAAAAGAATGTATGTGTATAACTTTCCACCTAAATAATGAATAAATAATTTGTATCTATAAAAAAAAAGAATGCATAAACATAAAAATAGTTGTCAGACTTTGTCCATTTCATAATGTGTATAAATCCGCCCCTAAATAAAAAGAATAATTTGTATCTATAAAAGAATGCATAAACATAAAAATAGTTGTCATCTATAAAAAGAATAATTGTATAAATCCACCTAAATATAAAAATAATTTGTATCTAAGAATTTGTAAATTAAAATAAAAGACTTTAAGAGAAGAATGTAAATAATCCGCCTAAAGTAAATATATATCTATAAAAAGAATAACATAAAAATAGTTGAAACTTTTGTCCATTTATCTATAAAAGCCTAAAAATGAATAAAAATTTGTATCTATAAAAAAGAATGCATAAACATAAAAATAGTTGTCAGACTTTGTCCATTTCATAATGTGTATAAATCCACCTAAATAATGTGTAAATAATTTGTATCTATAAAAAAGAATGCATAAACATAAAAATAGTTGTCAGACTTTGTCCATTTCATAATGTGTATAAATCCACCTAAATAATGTGTAAATAATTTGTATGTATAAAAAAGAATGCATAAACATAAAAATAGTTGTCAGACTTTGTCCATTTCATAATGTGTATAAATCCACCTAAATAATGTGTAAATAATTTGTATCTATAAAAAAGAATGCATAAACATAAAAATAGTTGTCAGACTTTGTCCATTTCATAATGTGTATAAATCCACCTAAATAATGTGTAAATAATTTGTATCTAAAAAAGAATGCATAAACATAAAAATAGTTGTCAGATTTTGTCCATTTCATAATGTGTATAAATCCACCTAAATAATGTGTAAATAATTTGTATGTATAAAAAAGAATGCATAAACATAAAAATAGTTGTCAGACTTTGTCCATTTCATAATGTGTATAAATCCACCTAAATAATGTGTAAATAATTTGTATCTATAAAAAAGAATGCATAAACATAAAAATAGTTGTCAGACTTTGTCCATTTCATAATGTGTATAAATCCACCTAAAAAGTGGAACATGTATCTGGAATGTTAATATAATATTCACTCACAAAAAAAAAGAATTATTCTCACAATCCAGAATGTTTTAGTTTTAAATGATCGACAAAGGGTTGATAAGCCATAAATAAAAAACAAAAAAAAAAAAAATGAAAAATTTGCATGTAGATGATACATTTATTTAAGAGTCAAAGACTTTCTGATCAATATTTTAGATATGATTTCTTTCTTTTTTCGTGCCTTCTTTTCAACTTTGCACCACAGACACATTTGTCTTTATCATACTTCAAGTATTATCGCACATTAAAATGAAATGTTAGAAACTTGCTTACAACATTCTCCAACCAAACCCTGTTTTATACGCTTAATAAAAAAAAAAAGTAAACAAAAAGTATACATCTATCTATTATCATGTACTTTTTGGCTTTTTCTTTTTAAAATGAGATCTTTTATTTTGTTTTGAATAAAGCAAAAAAATAGATTTTGACTGTTGGAAGAAAAAATGAAAGTGTATAAATGAATAAACTCATATGGAACATCAGTTGTTATACAATGGTCATTTATGGTTGCCAGAAAATTGTAATAGTATTATTCACCATTTCCCTATAAGGAAATATTCAGCATTCACTGACTGAGCAGCCAGTACTGATGTCAGTTGAAATTTATAAAATTTTAAAATGCTTTTTTTCTCAAGTCCAGTAGCTGTTATCACTCTTTCCAATGCTGATGGGAGTTTCCTTCCTAACCTTTTGTTTGAAGTCATGTGGAATGTCAACATCTTTATTATATCATTATTTTTTCTTCTCAAGCGCAGTAGCTGTTACCAATCTTTCCAGTATTGATGGGGTTTTCCTTCTTCTATTTGAAGTAGTATGGAATGTTAACATCTTGATTATGTTATTTTCTCTTCAAGTTCCCTCTGCTATCCATTTTAGTTGTTGCTGCTGTTGGTAGTCCTCAAGTTTCTGTTATTTGGTACAGTTCTTTGTGTTTTTGTAGCACTAGTTCACAATGTTCAAAGACAAACGGTTTTTGCCAAGACCATCAGTCTTCACTTGCTTGAAGTCATTTTTAACCATTGTTCTTAGGAAGCAGTTGTATAAAGCTGAGAGTTTAAGTATTTCTCAACAGGTTTAGCACTATGCTTGACATCAATATGGTGTCAATTGTCGGTTAAAATTTATAAAATCTGTCTCTTAAAACATTTTTTCAGGAAAACCGGTTTCTCAAGTCCAATCGCTATAAAATTCTTTTACTATGAAAATGCATTGTTGGTATTTTTTACTATAAAAATGTAATTTTATAAGTTCATAGTGTTTTGACCCCAATTTTGGTGTTCACTAATTGTCATAGTTAGGACCCTAACAGATGCTACCACCCTGGGTCAGGGTGCACCTGGGAACAACAGCAATTAAGAGGTGGTTCCACGGTCCTCAACACCTTCCAATTAGAGGCCTTGTTGCCAGATGTATTTTATCGTCATACCCAGGATGATCAAGGTGAGAGATCAATAAAAGAACAAGAATTAAGAAGACTGAGTTAATGATTGATATTGTATTTATATATTTTATTACTGGCATAATCTCAATTGACATTAATAAATATATTTTGTAAGACAAGTTGATTCCATTCTGTTAGAATTCATTTGGAACAGAAAAAAATCAACTTGTGAGATTGTCTTGATAGTAAGTATCTTCATTATCGCCAGTTTTATGTCCAATTGTAGTTGTGGAGTTGTGGCACAGGTGATCACCTGACCAGTTTCTTCTACATATCTGATCTGAAAGCTGGAGAATTATTCATGTATTGCCTGTATTTGGTAAGTCAATTGGGTAGATTGGATCCCATCCCACTCCAGAAGCCACACCCGATATGTTGTCAAAAGAAATTAGCAACTCTGTTTTGGGACATAATTTCAGATTGGGCATTTCTTTCCTCTTCACTATTTTTTTGGTATTTATCATTGTTCTTTTCCCTGTATCCGCTTTGTCATTCGTTTGTTCATCTGTCTTATGTCAACTGCATGTATCGTACAACGTACCCAGACAGAAGACCCCTCTCATCTCCACGATGGTCTATTTATAATCTCAAGTCACCAATCATTTGCCTAGATGATAAAACTACTAGACATACGGGCAGCTCAGAATGGAGCACTAACACACCCGGATATCCCTCTTTGATTCCGTCCAACTACACTAATATTATGTAAAGTTGCCAATGACCCAATTTCTTGTTTGATGGAATGATGCACTTGCCTTCTTTCAAATTGAAGTCTACATGCGAGACAATTTTCAAACTTGATTTTTTTTTTTTTTTTTATAAAACTCATTTAAATTTTACCCGCATAAGAACTTTTTTTTTAAAAAATACTCAAAGAAAAATACTTCCAATTCCCTAGCTGTGGTCAAAAGAAATTAGCAACTCTGTTTTGGGACGTAATTTCAGATTGGGTATTTCTTCACTCTTCACCAGTTTCTTGGTATTTATCATTGTTCTCTTCTGTGTATCTGCTTCATCGTTCATTCCTCCTATCACAACTGTACGTATAGTATGATGTATCCTGACAGAAGACCTCTCTCATCTTCACAATGGTCTACTTATAATGCGGAATCATCAATCACTTGCCCGGATGATAGACGTACTTAAGATACAGGTACCTCGGAATAGAGCACTAACACACCTGGATGTCTCTCCTCGATTCCGTCTAACCATGCTACTATTACAGTTGCTAATAAACCAATTTCTTGTGGGACAACAAAGAAGAAGGGTCTCTTTGGATGGAACAACACCCTCACCTTCTCTCAAATTGAAGTCCTACATTCCAGACAAAGACAAAATATTTTTTGTCAAGAATCAGGCAAGTCCTGTTCACCTTTTCTGCCATTTAACATTGGCTCTGATTCATTATGTCTTCCACATGATGTTCTTCAACTTAAAGGTTATTGTTGGTCACAGACACATGGCTATTATTCCATAAAGGGAAGAATTTTAAAGAGCGGAAAAGAATGAATTTTGAAAATTGAAAAAGAAGAATTAATATGGAAGAACAGAAAGGAAGAAATTGAAAGAACGGAAAAGAATGAATCTGGTAGAGAAGAAAAAGAAGAATTTGAAAGAAAAAAGAATGAATTTAGAAAGAAAGATTAATGAAGATGGGAAGGATTAAATCTGATAGATCAGAAAGGAAGAATTTAAAAGAGATTAGAATGAATTTGGAAGATCAGAAAGGAAGAATTTAAAAGAGATTAGAATGAATTTGGAAGATCAGAAAGGAAGAATTTAAAAGAGATTAGAATGAATTTGGAAGATCAGAAAGGAAGAATTTAAAAGAGATTAGAATGAATTTGGAAGATCAGAAAGGAAGAATTTAAAAGAGATTAGAATGAATTTGGAAGATCAGAAAGGAAGAATTTAAAAGACTAAAGAATGAATTTGGAAGATCAGAAAGGAAGAATTTAAAAGAGAAAAGAATGAATTTGGAAGATCAGAAAGGAAGAATTTAAAAGAGATTAGAATGAATTTGGAAGATCAGAAAGGAAGAATTTAAAAGAGAAAAGAATGAATTTGGAAGATCAGAAAGGAAGAATTTAAAGAGAAAAGAATGAATTTGGAAGATCAGAAAGAAAGAATTAAAAAGAGAAAAAGAATGAATTTGGAAGATCAGAAAGGAAGAATTTAAAAGAGAAAAGAATGAATTTGGAAGATCAGAAAGGAAGAATTTAAAAGAGAAAAGAATGAATTTGGAAGATCAGAAAGAAAGAATTTAAAAGAGATAAGAATGAATTTGGAAGATCAGAAAGGAAGAATTTAAAAGAGATAAGAATGAATTTGGAAGATCAGAAATGAAGAATTTAAAAGAGATAAGAATGAATTTTGAAGATCAGAAAGGAAGAATTTAAAAGAGAAAAGAATGAATTTGGAAGATCAGAAAGGAAGAATTTAAAAGAGATAAGAATGAATTTTGAAGATCAGAAAGGAAGAATTTAAAAGAGATAAGAATGAATTTGGAAGATCAGAAAGGAAGAATTTAAAAGACAAAAGAATGAATTTGGAAGATCAGAAAGGAAGAATTTAAAAGACAAAAGAATGAATTTGGAAAGGAAGATTTTTGAAGAGAGAAAAGAATGAATTTGGAAAGGAAGATTTTTGAAGAGAGAAAAGAATGAATTTGGAAAGGAAGATTTTTGAAGAGAGAAAAGAATGAATTTGGGAGATCAGAAGGGAAGAATTTGTAAGTGCAAAGAATGAATTTGAAAAGCTGGAAAGGATGAATTTGAAAATGAAAACAATGAATTTGGAAAGGCGTAAGGATAGAATTTGAAAGAGTGAAAAGAAAGATGCAAGGAAAGGAACCATTGGTAAGCTGGCATGAATTTGGATTATAGAAATGAAAAAAATCTTGAAGAAAATAAATTTTCAAGTGAGAATAGAGAATTTGGAACATGGAATGAATCTAATAGGAAAGGAAGAATTTGGTAAATATAACACATTTGGAAGAAATTATAAACTAAACGGAAAAGAAAGAAAAATTGGGAAGACAGAATTTGAAAGAAAATAGAATTTGATTGAATGAATTTTGAAGATGGAATAAAAAAAAAAGAAAGGTATTTGGAAAATAAAAATGGAAGAATTTTGAAGAGAAATGAAGGGAATAGAAAATCAATGAATGAAAAAGAAATTTAATAAAAGAAGAAAGCTATAGATTAAGATTAGAGACAAAGTTTACAAGAAAAAGGTGTTGTAAATTGGAGAAAAAGAATAAAGGGAAAATATTAGAAAAAAAAAATCCTGCTAAAACAGAAGTTAAAATTGAATGAAAACATTTTTAAAAATCCAGTTAATATAAGAAAAACTGAAATTTGTTTGTGTTATGTTATTGTTAAAGGCTTATTTGAGAACTGCAAAGCCATTATTGAAAATAAATTCTTGCACCAAGCCATAAGTCTTAAAATTTGTTTATTTTCCTCTTAGGTAATTTTACTTCTCATGATTCCCAGTTTTTATTCAAATCTTTTCATTGTAGTCTTATTTCTTTCCATTCTTCAAAATAACTGCTTGTTTGTTTTTGCATTTTATTTTAAAGCAATGATGGAGGCATCTTCTCACTAGTGTGTCCTTTTTCTTTTACTTCTCATGTCAACAAGCTGCTCCTATCAAAATACTATTTCTCACCTATCTAGTGTTAAATCTGATCATTTGTGAATATTTTTCAAAAATAATCTGTCAAGCAGATTTGCATGAGAAAAAAAATTTGCATATATTTATTATTCTTCCTTTCCTATAAAATAACAAAGAAAAACAAGCCTATTTTCTTGGTTTCCTTTTTAAATAATTTCATCTTTATTCTCGAAGAAGAAAAACCTTGAGAATGCTTTCAAGAAAAAAAAAAAAAAAGAAAAAAAAACAATTGCCAAAAATAAGTTTTACCCTCATAATAGATTACTTGGCCCATAGCCAATGGGGAATTCAGGAGTCATACCGACTTAAAAAAAAACAAAAAAAAAAAACTCTTTATAAAAATATCTATATATTATAAAGCTAGAAATATTGAAATAAGGTACCCCCAGGAAACTGCAGGAAATCCTAGACAAGATAGTATAGGAAAGAAGAAGAAAGGACTAGCTGTCTGTAGCTGAGTTATTGCAATTTGCTCCTATCACACCGGTGGCGTCCCTTCAAGTAATTGCCCGGTGTTAACAAGTGTTGGCTTTTATGGCATCTGGTGAGGTTACTACACAGATTTTTTGTCACATGAGACATCACCTAGTCTACACAGTCTTCCATACACAGCACTGGTGATCTTATGTTGCTTACACAGGAGGTGGGGGAACAGCCTACATCCACTACTCTATCAATTGTAAACAGACAGAAGGTATGGTTGTCAGTAAAAGAAACAGCATAGAGTGTGCCTTATGGAATGGAGATGTCAAAATCAAATATCTGGGAAGTCTTTTTAACAGAAAATGTAAAATGTAAGACCAAAATCAAAAGTAAAAGCTAAGCAAAGTATTAAGAAACAGGAAAATATTATCTGTCTATATTTCTGAGATGAGGTATTGTAACTATTTACATTATTTGAACTGTTGTCCTCAACTTAGTTGTCGAAATTCACTACATTTCGGTCATTGTACACTCCGGCCTTCTTCAGGTTCTGTCTATATTTCTGAGATGAGGTATTGTAACTATTCACATTGTTTGGATATATTCTTTGTTGCCATATTCACAACGTTTCATCTGTTGTACACTCCAACCTTTTTTCAGGTGATATACATTAGAATCATCACTCACTGATGTCCCCAAGGAAAACTTGGAGAGCTGAATTACTAAAGGGAATTCATTGAAATTGAGATATCCCAAAAAAATATGAAACAGCTGAGGATTTCTCTTGTTCTAAATCTACAACCATGGACTAAATAAAGGGTTCAGTTTGAAATTCAAATGTATATAACCTGAAGACAGAGCATATAACTGCCGAAACGTGAATATGGCAATAAAGATGAGGACAACATTGGCGTTGTGGAGATGTTGGTTACTCTCCTTCTTGTAGTCGAGGGGGTTTAAACAGTGAAATTGTCCAGCAGAGATTCCACTCTCAACAAATGATTAGAAGCTCTTATGGAAAAGAGTGGGCTGATTTTTAATTAGCAGGTGGGACTGTCAACAATATTTGTTAGCCAAGGATTTAGAGTTCAATCCTTGGGAGGATTAGCATTAACAATCTCTGTAATAGTCATCTGAAAGAACATAGTTAACAAAAGATATTAAAAATCATATGAAAAGAAATCATATTTATGTAGGCATGGATAGCAGCTCAGATTGAGGAATTGGGGAGCCGAGTTTGAATTCCAGTCAAGTTCATTACTTTTGTAATGCCCGTTTGTAGGAGAGCCATTGTAAATCACAGATACAACAATAGTGACACCTTTTAACAAATACTGGGTCAGGTGCCACTAATTCCCATATATATATTTTTCCTTTACCTGTCATGTGATCTAATTATTTCAAAATGAGGTCGACTATCCATGTTCAATCCCAAATGTGAGCAGTGACACTTTATTCCTATATGACAATTACATTCACATTTGTGCTAATACTTTTAGGAGAATTTATAAATCCATCTCTTATCCCCCAGCTATGGGTAAAATAGTGGGACAGACTAGGCCGTATAGCCTTAAGTGGCAACCACTCTAGGAGGATAACAACTCCTAATTCAAAACATGAAAAACTAGCATATGGACTGAAGGCAGCCCAGACCATAATCCTGTGGTCTTTGGTTTTCGGTTAAGAGCTTGGAAAGAAGATGTGTGCTGTCAAGCTATCTGAAACCCACTGAAAGAATCAGGCAGAAGAAAAGTCAAAGTCTGTTCCTTCTGCCTTCGGGTACCATCCCTCCACCCCTGCCTGTTGATTGTAGCCATCCAGGGACTGATGATGATGAAAAATTTAGAATGCCAATTCTTTGCATGTGACAGATCATGGATCACTGGCCATTTTAATTTCTTCCACTTTATTAGAAATGAGAAAAAATTGATGGAACTTGTTAGCATGGGAACATGTGGTCATTTAAAGGAAAGAAAACTCCAAGAGAAAAGCCAAACCTTCCTTGGAGTACAGATGTTGCATGTGGGGGTTAAGCACTTCACCTCAACCAGTGAGCAAACAGATCATTTTTGTTATTATAGACACAACAGATGAAAATTAAGAAGACAGAAGATAAAAAGTGACATTGTGTTTAAATTTTTGATGATTGATATTGACTGGGAAACAAGTAGCCAGAAAAGAGTTCCACATGTGAGAAGTGATTGAAGAAACTGTTAGCATAGGACTTATGGCAACATCTAACCATTTCAACTGTAAGATGATGAGATGTTTCCAGAAACCTAGTACTGTGCTTAAATTCATAAAGTTTTGGTATCATAGGGGAAAGTTCATCGAAACAATTACCATGGAAATATTTATAGAAAAGGCATAGGGAAGATGCATTATAGATGCAGGAAAGTGACCAAAGCCGTGATGTCAGTGCCAATAACATTGCAGATTCTTCTTTAGATTTTACCAAAAATCTGTAAATACATAGCAGAAGAATTGGACAAGATGTGGGAGTAATATTCAGGCAAGAAAAAAATGGTAGAAATGTCATTTAACAGAAATTGAAAACTGGAATTAGTTGGTGAGAGTTCAATTTTTTTTTATCTATTTGTATTTTTTAATCAGTTCATCCACAAACAAAATAATAAAGCCACTAAGACGCAAGGGTTTATAATGTTTGAGAGAATATGAGAAAAAGAAAACATTATTAAGAAGAGAGAACAATAAAAGAACAGGAATTAAGAAGACCGAAGATAACGATTAACATTATATTAACACTTTTAAAGATCAAAGTTGGCAGGAAAGCCCAAAGAGTTCCACAAGAGAGGGAAGAAACTGTGAGCATAGAATATGTCATTACATCTAACCATTACAACTGTAAAATGATGATGATAACAGATATACATATTTATATATATATATATATATATATATATATATATATATATATATATGGTTGAATTGATGTGATTATGTGACCCTGGGTTTCACGCTTTTGCGATCGTCAGACAAACTGATTAATTTTTTAAAACTTTGGGTTTATGTAGATTGCGTGTATTGGTGTTATTATGGGAGTGGAGGAAATTATCGTTGTGATGTCATCGTGCTAACGCAAACATAGATGCATGTCATTGTTACACCCGATGAGGTACATGAACACACATACACACTTGCTTGTTTGAAGGGACTCATACATATATAAACATATCTGGACAGTTTGGGATTTGACATATGTATGTAATGGGTGGTGTTGTGTCTATACATAAGCATTTATATGTTGAAATTCAAAGATTGGAAGTGTAGCAAAAATTTCTCGTGAATGTATACATGTCAGCAATCAGTGCATTTTTCTATTTTTTCGCAGAATAATATAGAGAGCTGTATATATGTGGGGTCTGTGTAAAATTATCATAGGTAAAAATTACTATTATTTTTATTTTTAATTTTTAAAAAAAGTTTATTTGTTATTATTTTAAATCTGGTTATTTGCTTGTTTTTGATGACTGTGTATATGTAACTGGTAGAAATTTTGTTTTTTTCAGAAATTTTATATATATATATATATATATATATATATATATACACACACACATTACAGACAAAAAGTTTGGTCAACTTGGATTTTAAAAAAAAACATCTTAAAATGCAATATTCTGGTGCCTTTGCTGTACATCTCAAGGTCCTGACCAAAATCCAGACAAATATGCAATGTGATAGGTCCTAATCTGGCATCTCATCTACAGTTGCTTTCTCACAGATGTGCCATGGCTTTCTTCTGTCTATTCTACAAGTATTTTCATGGTAACTGTTCAATGAGCTACTTTGGCTGTTTCCCAGACTGCATGAATTTAAGCAAGCTACTAGGCTTGCATCTCAGTCCCACCCTTTCATTGTCCAAATGGTTAAATGTAACTCTCTTCTACTCAAACAGCTTCTTCTCTCACACTTCCCCTCTGTGGAACTCCCTTCCTTTTGCTTGCTTCCCTGATAACTATAATCTTCAAATATTCAAGTGTAATGTCAATCGACATCTTCTGATACCTTGACCTTGTTTCCCATCCTTCTCTATATCCTTTCCTCAAACACACCTCTTTGCTCTTGGTCTCAATCCTCTGTAACCCCTTGCATGCTAGTGGCACTCTCGCCTTGCCTGGGGTGAATTGCTTAGAAAAAAAAAAAAAACTTTCATGGTAATTATAAAATGTAATCCAAGTATCCTGGTGAAGGGCCAGACAAGCTCTTTGCCAGGATACCTGAGTTTTATAAATTTAAGCATAATACTAGACTAGAATCAAGGTCTCATTGATTTACGGTCAAGCTCACTAGATGTAGCATAAATTCTATGCTAACAGTTTCTTTTCACTTGAGGAAATCTCTTCTGACTACATGTTTTCCAGCCATCTTTATTCTTCAAAAATTTAAATGCAATGTCAATTGCTATCGACTATACTCATGATTACACTTTTTGTTCCAGCTCACTAGTAATATTTCTGTTTCTAATTCTTCAGCACCCTATAACCCCTTGTGTCTTAGTGGCTTTATTGCCTTGCGTGGAGTGTAATTGATTGAAAAAAAAGAAGAGGATTCAAAAAGACAAAACATATCAATTGGCATTGCATTTAGATTTTTGAAAATTAAAGCTGACTGGGAAGCCAGAAGAAAATCCGCAATGTTATAGGTCCTGATCAGTCATTTACCCACCACCGTAAGGTTACCTTCTGGTGCCTTTTTTATAAATACTTTCATGATAATTCTTCTGAGGAGTTCTTTGCTATTGTCCCTAGATTTCATGAATTTAAGCACAGTACTAGATTAACAATAAGGTCTCATTAATTTACATTTGAATTGGCTAGATGTAACTGTAAGTTCCATGCTAACTGTTTCTTTTCTCACACTTCTCGCTTGTGGAACTTCCTTCAAGCTCCATGCTTTCCAGCCACCTTTAATCTGCAAAAATTTAAATGCAAATGTCAATTGCTATCTATTGTCTTCTTGATTCCTCTTTTCTCTTTCCGCTAATTAGTAATGTTTCTATTCCTAATTCTTCCACACCCTGTAACCCCCTTGTGTCTTAGTGGCTTTAATGCCTTGCTTGGGGTGAAATTGACTAAAAAGAACATTTTTAAAGTAAAAGATAAAATTTCAGCAACTCTAGTGTCTTTGCTTTTATTTTTCAGTCTTTCTCAAGGCTTCTCTTACTACCCACAAACATTTGGCCTGTAATGTGTTATAACTCACTCCTAGCAGTTATAATATTATGTCTCAATTTGACTACACACTGTGCCATCATTAGAACTGTCTCTGACTGACTCCAATGTACTTCTACTCTCATTGGAGTTCTTTATTTAAGGCATCTTGCCTTGTTCATTTGTGTTACTGGGGATGTGTTACTCAACAACATCTGTGCTTTTGAGTTTTTTTTTTTAATTTTTTACTAAATATTTTATTTTATTCCTAAACATTCACTCTTTCCTCTTTCTGTCAAGTTCTCCAATGTACTGAACTTTGTATTTCTTTCATTTTGGATCAAACTCTAGTTTTTCCATGTTTCCTTTTTCTGGTAATCATACTCGTGCATTCAACAAATTCTTGAAGTGTTGGTACATCAAAAACATCACACTGTACTTGTATAGATTCTTCTTGCTGGCATTTCTTCAATAAACCTTTTCTTTAACAGATTCCAATACCTTTTGTGTCGTATTTTTTCCTCTCACCATATATATCATTTTTCCAATTTGTGATTTTATTACACCATCTTCCCACGTTTCTTTTTCATTTTTATGTACTCAGAAAAAACACTTTTTCACCAACTTTGAAAAATATTGTGTTGTTTTGTTACCTCTTCTTCTTATTCTTTTTTGACCTGGTAACAATTTGTCAAACACCAATATAATTTTCTTGTGAACATCACTTCTGCCGGTGACATGCCTGCCGGTGTATTGCGATTTAGCGTTATCTGGTATACTTTTTGTATTACTTCTTTGTTCACTTTTTCATTACTTGCTTTTTTCCAAAACTCTCTTAAAAGCACCCACATATCGTTCAGCTTGTCCGTTTGACAGGGTAGAAATATATTCAATCAAGAACATTTTATAAAATTCTTTAAATTTTTAAAAGCATTGGAATTTTAAAATGAAATTATTTTAAATATATAAATATATATATATATATATATATACATACATACATAAATAAATAAATGTTAATTATGTTTTATGAATATGTCCTGAAGATGGTCTACCTGACCGAAACGTCTGACGTTGACATTATATTAACATTAAAACAGCATAATTGCATATTAGGATATTTGTTTGTTTTTTCCGTATATTTTTCTTCATATAGATACCTATATATATATATATATATATATATACACACACACACCCTGTAATGTATTATATATATATATATATATATATATATATATATATATATATATATATATGATGTAATTAATTATTATGAAGATGAATTAGATATAATGAATTTAAAGGTGTTTTTATATATATTATTTATTTTTTCACTTTTTTAAAAATACATGATGATTGTTATTATATTAACATAGATTAAATGATGAGGATATAAATTTTGATTTAATTTCACTGTATTTCACTAGCTGTCACTTGTACTTCCCCCACCTATCCCTGCTCATTGTGCTGACACCTTGCTTCTCCTTTTTCTTTCCCCTACTCCTTTCTTCAATAATGTAAGTCCCAGGAAAATTTTTCTAAATCACTTAATATAGACATTTACTTCCTTTACTCTTGTGATTTAAATTTAAAATAATTTTTAATAAGTTATCTGGATGAATTTAAACCATTTTGTAATTTGGGTCTGATGAGGCAGATATTAAAAACTTATCTGTCGAAATAAATTTATTACTAAATTCTTTGATGATGTGTTTTTTTTCTCCTTGATGTTTATCATATTGCTCTGTATATAAATACATTGAGCTCTCTCCAAGGCTCTAGCATTTTAATATTTTATATTCAAATGACCTAGTTGGATTTTCCTTACCACTTACAGATTTAATATCATAATCTATATATATATATATATATAGTCATCCAGAGACAGACTGTTTTACTGTATCCTAGCTCATCAGTATGGTTATACTTCTTATCGCTGCAGGCTGGGACTGAAACCCAACCGATTTCATATCAGTCGAAAGATTCTAACCCTGCACATGTGCAGTCACATCAACTTAAACATCACTTTAGTATAATGAAGTCATAAAGGGTGAAACGTGTCACTTAAAACTTTGACATAGTTTTTCTTTCACTATACAATAATGTATATATTGTTTTTATATATATAATGGACTCTCCCGTCGGTTTCGACATATGAGGATCTGACAGCTTATTGATTCAGTTATGAAAGTTTGTGCGATAATCTTAAGTGGCATTTAAGACCCACTAATGATTTACAAAGGAGGCCACATATGGAGCAAGTGTGAGGAATGTGAAATGAGATCACTGTTAGATTAGCTGATCTTTTAGATCTTGCTCTCGCTTCTTGAAGATGATTCAGACAAGCAGATTGAAAATTACTGAGTCCACTAAAACACGTTGATCTCCATTCTACCCGCTCCAAGGCTTATGTTATGTGGTATATTAACTGCTGACAAGTTGCTTTTTAGCTTGTCTTTGTATCTTAGACATGGGCGTCCTACATTCCTGTAGCCCTGATCTAACTGGCTGTATATTAGGATCTTGGTTATCCTGCCATCAGACATTCTATATCTCTCTCTCTCTCTCTCTATATATTATATATATATATATATATATATATTCATGTCTATCTATCAGTTCATATATATCTATTCATATCTGTCTATCTATCTGTCTATCTATCTATCTATCTATCAGTTCATATCAATTGATTACTTACTATGATCTGTTGGTGAATCTTGTATGTCGTTTCTGTTATAAATATTATCGTTCCATTTCCAACCTTTGTTTTGGTTATTCTTATTCAGTAACCTTTTCCTAGGTTACAACAATTATAAATTATGAACACTTCAACTTCATGGCTCTCCACAACCTCCAGTTACATGTATATCTAAGCAATGTCAGACTCTTTACAATCCCTCTTTGTTTCTGCTTTGTCATCCATTAACCACTTCTTTGTGGTCTGTGTTACTTCAGGCGATGGAAAATTACGGCTCTCCACAACTTCCTTTTGCTTGTATCAATAAGCAATGTTCGCTTAACATCCCTCTTTATCCCAGCTCTGTTATCCACTCACACAAACTCATCAGACAAGTTAATTGCGGTTTCCTTCTTCCTCTCCTTTATCAATATGTCATGTGGGTATTATGTTTTCCAAGCCATCCTTCCTCATAATGTGATCCAAAAATTTCAACTGTCTTTTTCTGATTTTAACTTTCTAGTTTCTGTTTTCTTTAGAACTTCCTTGTTATGGATGTGCTGAGTACATAGATGTAAATGTATTTTATTGGGAAAATTAATGACAAAATAGAAAAAAGTGGGATGATTCATTCTTTTGGACTTCATTGAACAAAAACCAAATACTGATATTGATGTAAATGCACATATGCATGAAGGAGAGGAGACCCTGAAATTTTAAACTTTGAAATTGTTTCTGTTTTTTCAAATATGTCTTTAAGTATAGCAATTTCATTTAGTTTTTTTTTGTTTCTAATTTTATTTTCACTTTTCTTATGAAATATCCCCTATTGTGATAATAGAAAATCTGCCAAGAATGACAAAATGTTGCAAGAACCTGAACACAAATTTACTGTGGATGATCTCGTGATTAAATCACTTTCTAAACACATTTGTTTTAGTAAATTCATTTCTCTTTTAATTAGATTACTGTTATACTGTACCTATGGGCGATAATGGGTATGTCCCAATTCCTATAAATACTGTGGTATATACTGCATGTTGTCTTCCACTTGGGATTCACTTGCGACTCACCTTGATTCACTTCTAGCTCACCACAAGCAGTCGATTACTTACTATGAGCCACTGATGAATCTTGTATGTTGTTTTTGTTTTAAATATTATTGTTCCATCTCCAACTTTCGTTTTGGTTATTCTTGTTCAGTAACCTTTTCCTAGGTTACAACTTTGAGTGAAAATAATTTAATGATCAAAGTGCAATACATCAGCCATATTGAATGATATTTATTGCTTGGAATTTGTCGACAAATTCATGAAACATTATCTGCATCAGCAGTATGAGTGGGAGGGGGACTACAAAAGAAATGTCTTTCAAATCTATTTCCTACAACAGATACAGAGAGCACAATGACACTGTTGGATAGAGCATTTCCGCTCTGAATGTAATGCATCTATATATTTGTATATAAACTAGAACAGAAACAGGAAACACCATAGCATTGTTGGATAGAGCAAGGTTTCAGCTACAAAACACTATTTTTCCATATAGGCACCACCATTGGCTATAAATCTTTGAAAATAAAGCACTCAGGTAACAGATACAGGGAGCATAATAACACCACTGGATAGAGCAAGTATTTAGTAAGAAAACATTATTTTTTTAACATATTTGGTTATGGATTTGCAAGGCACTGTTCATTTCATAGGTTGATAGCTGTCCAGGACAGCACAGAATATAGAACTTCACACACATCACTTTTGAAATACACACTACCCACCAATAACTGTGCTCACATCCACTGTTTGGTCTTCATAAATATTCAAGAATGGTAGAAATTTTTTTCTACATACAAGAATTCAGTGACGCACCTCTACTTTGTATAAACTTTCATGTCAGACACCATATTCCAGATGAGTGTCTGTAACAAGATAAAAAGGTAATCCTTATTATTTACCATTTTATAAAGTTTGAATCAATTGTCAATTAGCCATTGTTTTGCCAATCATTCGAATAAAGGAAATAATAATGCAAATTCAAATTTTTAGCAGTCATGCTCACAAGATGATGTGTGAAAAGACAGTTTTTCTCCCGAGACCACTATTATTTTAACTATACATTTCAACTTCAAAATGGACTTATTTTCAGGTAAAAAAATTAATCAACTCCAAATTGGATTAATCAACTTCAAATTGAGAATTAATATAATACTAATAAATTTAATATTTATTCTTTTATTTTTACTTAAAAGGGATATAAAAAAATATAAACATTCGTAAGAAATTTATTTAAAAGATTACATCATCTAAGTTAATTACAGAGGGAAGTAATCTCTGTATTCCAGATACGAAGTTAGTGCAAGTCTCAGGTGAAATATTATTAATTGCCTCGGAGATCATCGCTTCTAACTTGCTGAGGTGGAATTCTTTAGTAGTTAAAGATCTCTGGCCATCACTTCTTAAAATCCCAACAATTGATTCTGCCATACTTCTTTTTACGTCAGCTTTAATGACTGACCAAACCTTTTCAATGGGATTTAACATCGGACTATAGGGGGCAAGTCTGAAAATTTGGTGTTGCCTAAATTCATCCTCCTCCACAACTTCAACTGAAGTATAGCAAGGATCGTTATCAATAACTAAGACAACTCTCCTTTCATAAATTTCATTTGCCTTTCTAAGGCACTCCCTGGTCTATTCTTTCGCATCCTCTTTTTTGAATGAACCTAATTTAATTTTATGATGAATTAATCCATTATTACTAATACATCTAATAACATGGATGTTATTTCCCCTGGATCCGGCCACGACTGCAGTGCACCTTGTGTGACCTTCTCTTCTTGAAATATGGAGATTAAAATTGGTTTCATCCATATAAAGAATTGGCACACTTTGGGACTGAAATTCTAATAAAGCTACTGCGTACTCCTTACGTTTCGCCTTATTGACATTTTTATTGGCACCCTGGTCTAACCGACGGTACACTGTTGGCAGAGGCACACCAATTGTTCTTGCCAGGTCTTTCCAATTTCCTGCTGCGGCATGTGCAGCTAAAATCTGGGCATTTTTTTCACCAGCCACAGTTTTCCTGGGTAAGTCCTCTTTGGAGTTGTTACTAATTCTTCTTCAGCTTCTTTTGTAGAGGTTTCTCCAGCATCATCAATCATCATTTTTGCCCACACGGGACTTTCTCCTCCTACTTTTTCTGTAGGCTCACCCAATGCTTTCTTGGCCTCTAAGTTGTTTGTATTTTGGTTTTTTCTTCATGTATATAATGAAGACGAACTGTCAATTTCCTTACTCATGGGGTAAATTAATTGAAAAAATAATTTTCAATTTACCAAAAAAAATATCTCAATTTGAAGTTGTTTATTCCAATTTTGAAGTTGTTTATTCCAATTTTGAAGTTGTTTATTCCAATTTTGAAGTTGTTTATTCCAATTTTGAAGTTGTTTATTCTTATTTTGATGTTGTTTATTCTTATTTTGAAGTTGATTGTTTTTAGGTTTTTGACATTTTCTCAATTTGAAGTTGATTGATCCATTTTGGAGTCGATTAATTTTTTTACTTGAAAATAAGTCCATTTTGAAGTGGATTATTATCATTTTGAAGTTGAAAAGGTATAGATTCACTGTTAATGTTTACTTTTTTAAAAAATGGTGTTTAGAATTGTAATAAAACCTTATCAAGTGATAGTGACTTTATACATTTTGTTTGTTTTTGAAAAAAGAAAGATAATAAACACTATGTTTTTATTAGATTATTTATTTTCACTATTTATTGATTAGATTGTTCATAGGAATGGTTGGTAACACATCAGCTAATTACCAATTGATTCAAACTTTATAAAATGGTAAAAAAAGATTTCCTTAACATTAGTTCACATATTTGAATAATTTAGTAAATGTTTATAAATTTATGAATAAAAAATTATTTCACATTTATATCTTTATAAACTAGTAAAGGATAAATATTGCATTATATTAGTTTTTTTTTTTTTAGAATGTTGCAAATATGAAATTATTCTTGGAAATAAACAATCTAATAGTATTTAATATTTTTGTTGCAAATTCTCATGAACAAAGAAAATGTATAAATTAACTTCCATCATATGTTTAAATTTTATTGCAATTCTAATCCTGTTTTTTAAAGCAAACATTGTTGAGGAGTGAAGGTAGTTAAAAAAAAGTGTTATGAGTGAAAAAAAAACAAAAAAAACGTCCTTTTGACATTACATCTGTGGGCATGTTTATCTGTTTGCCTACTCATAAGAAATAGATAAAACCTTCTCATTTCTAATATATAACCTAAACATATGATGAAAGTGAATGTATATACTGTCTGCATTCTCAAGAATTGACAACAAAAATAATAAGCATTTATTTATTAGATTGTTTATTGGAATGGTTGGTAAAACAATGGCTAATTGCCAATTGATTAAAACTTTATAAAATGGCAAATAAGGATTTCTTTATTGTTGGTTCACATATTCTCATAATTTAGTAAATGTTTATAAATTTATGAGCAAAAAAATTGTTTTCATATTTATTTCTTTATAAATTGATAAATGATAAATATTACATTAGTTTTAATACAGTTGTATTACTTTTCAAAATGTTGTAAATATAAAATTATTCATGTAAATAAACAATCCCAATCTAATAAATAAATAATATTTATTATTTTTGTTGTCAATTATCAGGATCAAAGAAAATGTATAAATTCACTTTCATCATATGATTAGGTTTTATTACAATTCTAATCATTGTTTATGAAAAGAAGAAACGTTGCCAAGGAGTGAAGGTAGTTACAATAATAGTTTGTGTTGAGGGAAAAACCATCCTTTTCACACACCATCATGAAGGTGCAATTTGAATTTATGCTATTATATTCTTTATTTGAATGGTTGGCAAAACATGAGCTAATTAAAGTAGAAAATGTGAAGAATGTAAGAGAAGTTAAGGTAGTTAAAATAATAGTGATGCCAAGGGAAAAATGTTTAACTTACATATTTATAAGTCTACTATTCATATTTACTTTGAATATTGCTGCCATATCTGGTCGGATGTTTTTGCTATGTATTTAGAGATTCTTGATAAAATCCAAGAATCTAAAGAAGAACCTGCAATGTTATTGGTCCTGATCTGGCATCTCAGCCTCAGTCACTTTCTCACCACCATAATGTAGCTTCCCTGTGCCTTTTCTATAAATACTTTCATGGCAATTGTTCTGATGAACTTTCATCCATGGTACCTAGACTTTATGAATTTAAGTGTAGTACCAGATTGGTGGTAAGGTCTCATCATTTCAGTTGAAATGGCTTGATGTAACCATAAGTCCTAAGCAAGCAGTTTTTTTGATTACACTACCCACTTGTGAAACACTCTTCCAGCTTCTTGCTTTCCAGTCAAGTTTTCTCTTCAAAAATTTAAATGCAACGTCAATCGTTATCTTCTGTCGTCTTAATGCTTGTTATTTTATTGTTCTCTCTCCCAAATAATGTTCTTTTTCCTTATATTCTCTTAAGACTCAGTAAGCCCTTGAATCTTAGTGGCTTTATTGCTTTGCTTGGGGTGAAATGATGAAAAAAAAGAGAGGTAAGCAATAAAATGAATATCCATATATTTTTATTTTTGGGCTGAAATTCTAAAGCAAGACATTTGTAATTTTGGGGACATTTCCCAAGCAATGTGTGATAAGTCTCATCTAAAATAGACAGTCTCAAGATTTTGCAACTAGTCTAAACCCATTCCACCTCAAAGTATTTGTCATGGCCAAATTGGTCTAAACATTATTACTGAATGGTGAGTTTGATTCTCATTGAGTATCACAACATTTTACATTAAATAACCCAGCAAGGGTTGAAATGTGATGAAATATCATTCAACTTACCCAAAAAACATTTGCAATTCATTTTCATATTAAAAATAATTTGCAATGCATTTTCATATTAAAAATAATTTGCAATGCATTTTCATAGTAAAATCATTGGCAATGCATTTTTCATAGTAAAATCTTTTTGAATGCATTTTCGTAGTAAAATCGTTAGCAATGCATTTTCATAGTAAAATCATTCACAATGCATTTTTGTAGTAAAATCATTGGCAATGCATTTTCGTAGTAAAATCGTTGGCAATGCATTTTTCGTAATAAAATCATTGGCAATGCATTTTCATAGTAAAATCATTTACAATACATTTTCATAGTAAAATCGTTGGCAATGGATTTTCATAGTAAAATCGTTGGCAATGAATTTGCATAGTAAAATTGTTGGCAATGCATTTTCATAGTAAAATCATTGGCAATGCATTTTCATAGTAAAATCATTGGCAATGCATTTTCATAGTAAAATCATTGGCAATGCATTTTCATAGTAAAATCATTGGCAATGCATTTTCATAGTAAAATCATTGGCAATGCATTTTCATAGTAAAATCATTGGCAATGCATTTTCATAGTAAAATCATTGGCAATGCATTTTCATAGTAAAATCATTGGCAATGCATTTTCATAGTAAAATCATTGGCAATGCATTTTCATAGTAAAATCATTGGCAATGCATTTTCATAGTAAAATCATTGGCAATGCATTTTCATAGTAAAATCCTTTTCAATATGTGATACAACACATCTGAAACAAACACAGTATTTCATAACTAATCTAAATCTGCCCAAGCTCAAAGGAGCCAAGTTTGTGGCCAAGTTCGTCTAAAGTACTTTTGATTTAATGATGCTTCTCAAATCCTACTTGAGGGCACATCATGTCTTTAATAAGATTTTGTGAATACTCAAGTTAGTAGATGAAAATAAATATACATAACTTTTAAGAAATATATGGAGCATCTACTTAAATATTGGTATCCACTAAAAATAATGTTTCAGTAATAATATCTGTGTATATCTCTTCGATGAGGTATGTTGATTACTTACAGTATTTACATTATTTGGGCTGTTGTCCTCATCTTAATTGCCATATTCACAATGTTTCAGCCATTCTATGCTCTGGCCTTTTTCAGATAATTGAAATTTTGAACCAAACCCTTTATTTCATTCACTGGGATAGATTGTTCTAGTTCCACATGCCATGTCACTTCTGCATGTCTCAGTTATTTCCCTTTAACTCAACTCTCCAATTTTTTGGTTCACCACTGCTGTAAACTGGTATTGAACTCAGAACTCTTTGGATCTAGTCACCGGATCTAACCAACATTAAAACTTGGAGAATTGAGTTGAAGGAAATTTTTCATAGTAAAATCAGTTGCAATTAATTCATTGTCATAGTATAAGCACTTGCAATGCATTTTCATATTAAAATCATTGGCAATGTATTTTCATGGTAAAATCATTTCCAATGCATTTTCATAATAAAATCATTTGCAATACATTTTCATAGTAAATTCACCACTGCTGTAGCCTGGTATTGAACTCACAACTCTTTGGGTCTAGTCACTTGATCAAACTAATGCCAAAAGTTGGAGAGTTGAGTTAGAGGGAAATAACTGAGATATCTGGAAGAGGTATGGCACGTGGAACTAGAATAATCTACCCTGGTGGATGAAATAAAGGGTCCATTTCAAAATTCCAATCACCTGAAGAAGGCCAGAGCATACGTTCTGAATATGGCAGTGAAGGCGAGGATAATAGTTCGAATAATGTAAATAAAATCTGTTGGATTAATAAATGAAAAATCCATTACTTCTTTAGAAATAGCAAGTTATGATAGTTTGAAGTTGATCAAAACATGCACTCGGTTGATCGCTTACTATTTAGACAATCAGTTTTGGATACTTTTATGGCCTCTTGTTTGCTTGGAAAGTCATTGTAAACTTGTCGAAATGAATGTTAAATGTGATAGGTTTAATTTGAGACTCTTTTTAAAAATGATCTATATTGAGTGGCTTTTGAAGGCCCTACAAAACAAAATTCGCAATTATTTGCTATATTTTGCCTTTTTTTTTTTTTTTTTTTCACCACCCATCTTCAAATAATACTAACAAAAAGGCCTGAGGCAATATAGGTGAGCAATTCAATGAGAAAAATTGAAAATAAATATAATGGACCTAAATCAACAATGTTTCGTGGGAATTTTTAACATCAACTTGTACAGGATGAATTTTTTTATAAAAAGGCAGTCTTAGAATTTCTGAAGTCGTCTAGTTGTGTCCTAACTCCAAATATTTGGCAAGTTATGATTGTTTGATTTCAATACAAACATAGACATGTTTAATCATTTGCCTTTTGACACTCAGTTTAGTAGAGTTGCTTTTTCTGACTCTGTTTTTGCTTGGAAAATCAATGGAATTTTGTCGAAATTAGTGTTAAAAGTGATAGGTTTAACTTGACAAGATTTTCATAAAATGACTTATATCATACAGATTTGGGGCCCTACATTTTCAGCCTGATCTGGCTCTTGTTAATTTTAGAGCAAACCAGGAGGAGTCAGGTACTGGAAACCAATCATTTTTCCAGCATCTTTAGTGATGGATTGTATATCTAAATTCCACTTGAGATGTGGGGTGAGCTTAAGTCTCGATAGTCATTCAAGGCAAGGGACCTCATACGAGAGAACACCTGTTTATTGCAATAGATAGAAATTTAAGGATTGCACGGTGATGATGAAATGTTAGACATTTGGTTTTTGAGGTACTGAATATGACCAGCAAGTTCTACCCTGGTCTGTTAAAGGCGAGTTCAGCTTCCAGCCTCTGAACATCTACATTTTTGAAGGTGAACACATATACCATTGTATCATATGCATAGATATTAACAGATTAGAGTTACTTTGTGTTGCTACTTGTATGTGTGTGAAATTAGTAAATGTCTGTAATAAATGAAAATAATTTGATACACTCTAACAATAATAATGTAAGTTAATAGTTCTTAGATATGTGCATGAAATAATCTTTGGAGTTAGTCAGTCAGTTATGTGCCATGCGTGATACACAGTTAGGCGATCATGTATCTTTCAATACATGACTGACGAGGCAGATTTTTTCCCATAATAGGTTGCCATTTCTATCTGCAGTAGACCAGTTGCCATCCAAGGCTATAGAACCCGGTCTTTTCTGCTATTTAGCTATAGCTGGAGGGAGAAGAAGAGGATTCATACCTTTCCCAATGGGTCTTAGCACATAAATGAATGTAATGAATCTGGAGTAGAGGTCTGTAAAAAATGAAGATACTTTTAATACAAACTAATATATAATAAGAAATCATTTTTAAGGTACAAATATTTACCTAATACAAGACACAAGAGCCACTTAAGGTAGAGGTTTACTGTGTAATGTTGTATGACCATAAGAAACAGCAAGAAATGAAGTTCAGTGGAGCCTCTAGCTGTGTAAATAAGCTTTGGAATAAAGGTGTCAAAAAAATCCATGATTATCCATGATAATGAAAAAGCAGAAAAGAAACAAGACCAATAAAGGAAAAAAAAGAAGCTATTTAATAAAAAAAAAAAAGAATATTTTTAAAGTGCATATGAGATAAATATCCCCCATTAATCAAGTAGCCAACTAAGGAATCAATTAACTTTTATTAATATTACCTTTATTTATTTATCTCTCTCTCACACACACACATATATATATATATATATATATATATATATATATATATAGGGGTGAATGATATGTTTGTTTACCATTTGTTATTAGTGTTGTTTTTGATGTCTTTGAAGTTGTCTGAGTAAGGGACTTTGAAAACATTCTGTTGAGTACAAACTTTTGTTAGAAAAGCTTGCAGAGCTATTGTTGCCACTAATAATTCTCATGAATAAATAAGTATAGTTGCTATTGCTCATGAGGCTGGGTCAGGGTTTTACATGCCAGAGGGTGTTGAAAAGATTTCACTACTGTTCCAAAGGCAGTGTTTCAATTCCAGTAAAGTTGACCATTACTACTGAATGGTGAATTTGATTCTCAATCGGTGCCTCTTAAAAATGTTTATATTAAATAACCCAGCAAGGGTTGAAATGTCATAAAATCAAGCAACTTAAAATCATTTGGAATGCATTTCCATAACAAAGTCACTGGCAATGCATTTTTCATAGTAGAATCATTTGTAATGCATTTTTCATAGTAGAATCATTTGTAATGCATTTTTCATAGTAAAATCAATTGCAATGCATTTTCATTTTTTTTTCACTCTTCTGTCAAGTTCATCCTATGTTAATTCTGGGGGTGGCTTCAAACCTTTGAACTGTAGTGTGTGTGTGTGTGTGTGTGTATATATATATATATATATATATATATATATAATACATACATATATATATATATATATATATATATATAGCTGGCCACTCATTCGAGGATACCTGTCTACTTAGATGGCTAGCCAATTCCTATTGCAGATGCTTGCTCAGGTGCATTTGAGTTTATTCAACACCCACAGAGCCCACCTGTGGTTTATATTGCAATTATGCTGAGCAGACCTTAGTTACAGTTTCTGGGAAAGAGCGCGTTATCTTGCATGATGAACAATTTAAACAAGGCCAGCATGATCAAGCCCTTGGCCATGATGACTTGTGACTTTGTGCTAGCACAGCTATTGATGGCCCCTAAAGATTCCATCTACTCAATTTCACTCACAAGGCTTGGGGCAACCCATGGTATGGTTTTCAGACACTTTCTAAAGGTGCCACACGCTGGGATTGATCCCTCCAGTATGATAACATCAGGAAGTTTCCTTCCAGCAAATTGACTATGGTGAGATACAAACCTGGGTCTCATGGTCAGAATGCAAATGTTCTAGCCACTCGGTCACTTACCTATATATATATATATATATATATATATAGGTACAAAGTAAGTGATGCTTCATATTTCAAGATTTAAACATGCAACTTTAACAGTCCAAGCAATGGTGCTTTTCGAAATGAACAACTGTCTGAGAAAGAATTTTCTTCATTATTTTGTCCAAAACTTTCCCTGGCTTTTCATTCCTTCTCTTTCTTTTTCATTCCTTCTCTTTCTTTTTCATTCCTTCTCTTTTCTTTTTCATTCCTTCTCTTTTCTTTTTCATTCCTTCTCTTTCTTTTTCCTTCTTTTTCTTTTTCTTTCTCTTTCTTTTTTTCATTCCTTCTAAAAATTTTTCATTCCTTCTCTTTTCTTTTTCATTCTTTCTTTTTTCATTCCTTCTCTTTCTTTTTTCATTCCTTCTTTTTTTTCACTCCTTCGTTTTTTTTTTTTTTCTTTTCTTTCCCCCCCCTTCTTTTTTTTTCACTCCTTTTCTTTCTTTTACATTCATTCTTTTATTTTTCATTTTTTTCTTTCTTTTCATTCCTTCTCTTTCTTTTTTTTTCTTCTTTTCAGTCATTTCTTTTCTTTTTCACTTTTTCTTCCCCCCTCTATCATTTTTCATTCCTTCTCAGTCTTTTCAAAAGCAACCTTTTTTTTTTTCATTCCTTCTTTCTTTTTTCATTAAACTTTTTCATTCCTTTTTCATTCCTTCAATAGCTTTTAAATTTCCTTCTCTTTTCTTTTCATTCTTTTCTATTTCTTTTTATATCCCCTTTTCATTCCATCCCATTCATTCTCTTTTCTTTTTCATTCCTTCTTTTCTTTTGCTCCTTCAATTTCTTTTTCATTATTTCTCTTTTCATATCATTCCTTCTCTTTAAATTTTTTCCTTTTCTACTTTCATTATTCTTTCTTCTCATTCCTGTTTCCTCACCCTGATTTCCTACTCCCCTTTTTGTTTTTTTTTTTTTCACTGTTTCCAATTGGTTCTCTGTCTTTTAATCTTTTCTTTACCAGGGGAATATGATTTGTTTTTTTTTTTTCTTCATTAGAGTTAGGGGTTTTCCTTCTTTAATAATCATTTCTTTTTTTGGGATATTGTAAATGTTAGAGTGTCTGAAAAGATGGTAGTTGAACTAATTTCAAAGACAGAAACTAGTTACATCCCCATAAACCTGTGCTATAAGTCATATATAGGAAATGAAACTGGAGACAAAAATGAGGCCATTCTGTCAAATATAAAAAATAGTAAAAAAGGAAAATCCCATTACCCCATATAAAAAATGATAACCAATTCCTTGCCCTACTGAATTTCAAAAAAAAATGGTTAAAAGCCTTTATCATGGCCAAAGGATTTTGTGTAAAATGATAAGAGGAGCCTTTTTGCCGGCAAAAAAAAACATATTTCAATTGGTTAGTCTCTGGTTAATCAAAAAATTACCAGAAGGAATAGGAGGAAAAATAAAAAAAATAGTAAAAATTAGGAGGAGGATAATGGGCTCTGTTGTTGGGATATTGTAAAGTTAGAAAAAAATATATAAAGAGTAATTAATAGGAGGATAAAAATGATAAAAAGAAAAATGAGGAAATACTAAAAAAAAAAAAAAAATATTATAAAGGAGGAGGATAAAATGAAAGATGAGGCAGAGAAGGGAAATAAAAAATAGTAAAGGAAAATAGGAGGAGTATAAAAATGATAAGAGGAAGGAGGACGAAAGTAAAAAAAAAATAGTAAAGGGTATTAGGAGGAGGATAAAAATAAGAGGAAGGAGGAGGAAAGTAAAAAAAATAGTAAAGGTATTAGGAGGAGGATAAAATGATAAGAGGAAGGAGGAAGAAAGTAAAAAAAATGTAACATTATAAATATTATTGACTAGGACAAGGAATGGCTTGTTAATTTTAACACCTCCAAACTACTCTCTTTCATTTGCTCACTTCTGATGTTTATAGCAGTGCTTGGAAGGAAGGTGTGTAGAGTGTGGTAATCCTACCACATCACAGAGGTTCATCAATGACCATAGCTTGTACAACAGTTTCTGGTCAAGTACAAGATTCCCCAGGTTGGGAAACCTCTGTAGTCCCCAGCTTTTGCTGCTTGTGACTTTTCCCTCTTCAATAATCAAATCCAATTTAAAATGAACAAGATTTCAAGACATCAAAGAAATCCAAGAGAATGTGATGAAGCAACTGCTCACTATCTCAAAAATGAAGTTCAAGGAATTGCCTCCATCGATGGAAATGATAGTGGATTAGGTGCATGGTTTTAGAAGGCAGAGAATGCTTTTGAAAGTGATTAAATGCTGAATTTGCATGTGTTGTAGCATTCTTTCTATAACACAAGTTCTCAATAATTTTTAGTCATTCCTCATATATATATATATATATATATATAATATTTTTATTTTAAGAGGCTATAATAAGTTTTAAATCGCTACACAAAAGCTTTCATGTTTCATTACTGTGATTGTACTTCCTCAGGAGATGGTAGGTAACTGGTTATAAAATGATTTCTTAGGGAAATTTCAAAACAAAACATTACCGCTTTCCCTAAAATTAAGGGTTGGGCCATAAGGTCAGAAATTAAAAATAAACTTGTGGGTATTAACCAATTAAATGTCAGGTCGATGTTAAATAGAAAAATAAGGTCAGAGGGTGGAGGTGGGTAACTTATTTTTTCTTGTCATTATAAACTGATATGAAGACATATATATATATATATATATATATATAGAGAGAGAGAGAGAGAGAGCAATCAATACATATATATATATATATATATAATATAGCAACAAAAAAAAAAAAATATATATATATATATATAGGTTGTAATGCATTGGTATAATCCAAGCGAGCCCTATTAACACAATATAGAATTTGAAATATTCAATGTTCAAACTGATTCACTAAGAGCACTCAATGTTTATTTTCATTAAACAGAACAAAATCTTTTTGTACAATTGGAATTAAGTATCTTAATTCCAATTGTATGAGATATATATATATATAGAGAGAGAGAGAGAGGAGCCACAGTGGAGAAATGGATAGCAGCTCAGATTGAGGAGTCAGATAGTCGAGTCCATTATGTTTACTTACATGCTAATACCCTTGGGAAAGGTATGAATCCTCTTTTTCTACCCCAGCTATGGGTTAAATAGCAGGACAGATCGGGTTCTATAGCCTTGCATGGCAACTAGTCTACCGCAGAAAGAAATGGCAACCTACTGTGGAAAAAAATCTGCCTCATCAGTCATGTATCAAAAGATATATGATTGTCTAAGTGTCTATCAGGCATGGCACATAACTGACTGACTGACTGATATATTTTGTATTGCTCGTTTGTAAGAGAAACTATGTAAATCCCAGATACAATAATAGTAATGTCTTGAAACAATACGCAGTCAGACACTACTAATTCCCATACATATATCTTTCCTTTATCTGTCACAGGATCTAATGATTTCAAGATGAGGTTGACTGTGCTTGCTCTCTGGTGATCCATGTTCAAACCCAAATATCAGCAGTGACACTTTATTCCTACATGACATATATATATATATATATTCTCACTCTCTTCTCATTTTCTTTTCCTCTTTTTATCTTTCTCCCTTTCTCTTCTCTTTCCCTATTTTCATTTATTTTTCTTTCACACTTTCTTTTCTCTTAACCAATTTCTTTTATTTTTTTAACATTTTTCCTTTGGTTTTCAGTTTCTCCTTTTCAATTTTCCCGTTCCTTTTCAATTTTGAATTTTATTTTCCATTTCTCCTTTCCTTCTCTTTCCCTTTCCCACCAAATCTACATATCAGTCTCTCTCTCGCTCACACACTTTTCTAATTGTGTTTTTGTCCTTTTTACTCCCACTTTCTTTGACGATGTCATTAGTGACGTCTACCTACAGACTGGGCAGTGTAAATCTTTCCACAATTCATGAGTGAAAATAATAAAATCTGCATAAAACAAATAAAAAATTTGCAGAACGAACATAATGATAAAGCACGTAAGATTGTCAAACCTTAAAAAAAAAATAAAAACATGGCATACACAGATGAAAAAAAAAAAAAAACTGAAATTAAACGGCAGACCAGGCACTTTGCTACTCCCCACCACCCACCAACAATCCCACTCCCCCCACCACTACGAATAAGAACCACAGCTCAAAAAATAAATAAAATGATAGATAAAAAAAAAAAATCAAATGTTAACTCTATTGTCAACTAAAAAGCCTTTAGAATATAATATCCTGTAAGCGACAAGGAAGGGGTGGCAGAAAAAAAAAATGTTTTAAAAAAGTTTTTTTTTAATTTTTCTTGTTACATTAAATTTTTCAAAATTTTTTTTTTATTTTCTTAAATCAGTTTTTTTTTCTCATTTCTTAGTAAATTTTCTTTAGTACCTACTTAGTACTTACCGCTGTTTACTTCTTTCCGCACTTACATGTGTATATTCATACATACCTATATCAACCGATGTGTTTTCAAGATGTTTTTACAGTTAATAGCCTTAGGTGGAAAGTGGTGGTGAAGACTTGCATTTTAAAATCTCAAGTCAGATTTTAGATTTGTTTTAAGAACATAATCCTAAAAAATGTGTGAACGAATTCAAGGAGAAGTGAGTTGCTATGAAGTGACAGCATCACAATGCAGTTTCTCATGTGGAAATATAGAAAAATCTGCAATGCTATCAGTCCTGACCTGGCATCTCAGCTTCAGTGACATTCTCGTGGTTGTAATATAGCTTTCCTGTGCCTTTTCTATAAATTCTTTCATGGTAATTGTTCTGATGAACTTTCCTCTTTGGTACCTAGACTCTATGAATTTAAGCACACTATTAGACTGGCAACTAAATCTCATCATTTTACAATTAAAGTTGCTGGATGTAACCGTAAGTTCTATGCTAACAGTTTCTTCTCTCACTTTTCTCACTTGTGGAACTCTCTTCAGCCTTCTTGCTTTCCAGTCAACTTTGACCTTAAATAATTTTAAATCAATGTTAATCGTCGTCTTCTCTCTTAATTCCTGTTCTTTTATTATTCTTGCTCCTTAATGATTTTTTTCTCATATTCTTTCACTCAGAGTAACCCCCTGTATGTTAGTGGCTTTGTTGCCTTGCCTGGGGTGAAATGATTAAAAAAATAACAAGAAGATGCACTTCAGCTCGTAATTAATATCATATCCTAGTGAGGAGAAAACTCAGTAATATTTTCTTGTTGATTGTTTTAATTCACTTTCATCTTTGGTACTATGACTTTATGAATTTAAGCACCGTACTAGATTGATAGATAAGTCTCTTCATTTTACTGTTGAAATTGCAAGATATAACTAAGTTCTATGCAAAAAGTCAATTCTTTTGCACTTCTTACTTCCAGAACTCAATTTCAGTTTCTTGCTTCCCAATCAAATTTATCTTCAAGAATTTAAATGCAATGTCAATCATTATCTTCTGTCTTATTAATTTCAGTCTCATTAATAGTAGTTTTTCTCATATTCTCTAATACTCAGTAACCCCTTTGCATCCTAGTGGCTTTATTGCCTTAGATCTTCAAATATTTAAATACAATGACAATCATTATCTTTGGTCTTAACTCCAGATTTTTTTTTTGTTCTCTCTCCTTAATAGTAGTTTTTCTCATTCTCTAACACTCAGTAACCCCTTGCATCTTAGTGGCTTTATTGCCTTTGATCTTAATAGATTTAAATAAGATGTCAGTCTTTATCATCTATCTTAATTCTTGTTCTTTTATTGTCCTCTCTCCTTAATAGTAGTTTTTCTCATATTCTCTAACACTCAGTAACCCCTTTGCATCCTGGTGGCTTTATTGCCTTTGATCTTCAAATATTTAAATACAATGGCGATCATTATCTTCTGTCTTCTTAACTCCAGATTTTTATTTATTGTTCTCTCACCTTAATAGTAGTTTTTCTCATTCTCTAACACTCAGTAACCCCTTGCATCATAGTGGCTTTATTACCTTTGACCTTCAAAAATTTAAATGCAATGTCAGTCATTATCTTCTTGATTCCTGTTCTTTTATTGACCTCTCTCCTTAATAGTAGTTTTTCTCATATTTTCTAACACTCAGTAACCTCTTTGGTCTTAGTAGCTTTATTGCCTTGCTTGGGGGGAAATGATTAAAAAAAAAAAAAGGTAACTCTTCAGGTAGGTGATGAAAGAATATGCAAAAGGTGGAGCAAATTTTCTAAAGTATACCTTAAGAGGGACTAGAACAGACTCTCTTGACCTTAAAATTGATTCTCTCTCTGTTTGCACTTGGTAGCTTCATATTGATATGTATGGAATATGTGAAAGACACATTTATTTATTAAAATTTGACAAAAATATTATTCACAAAAATGGTTCCCTGCAGAAAAGGTAATGCGAGGGGCCATGTGTTTGAGAACCTGGATCTACAGTCAATGAGTAAATAAAAAATTAATTCAACATTGGCACAGGGCAACAGTATTTGAAACATAATGGTTGACTACACCATTTTAGTAATGTCATTTTAAATGAATTTTTGACAAAATTTTTGTTTCTTTTTAAAGACATTTTTCGCTGTTCCAATGTATCTAGAGATTTCTCTGATGCATTTTCCATCATCTGTTAAAATACTTCCCGAAAAATAAAAAAGTTTCAAACTTCTCCACAAAGTTTTGCAGATATTAACCACTCATCAGAAGGTTATATAGTTCAATATAGGAAATTCATTTGAACTTGCTAACCCCCCTATGAGTGGATCTTCTTCTCTTCTCTTCTTTGTAGCCCTTAGCAATGTTAGTCTTTTTACTATCCCTCCAAAGGCTTACAGTCACTTCATGTTGAAACAACAGTTCCCATCCAATCACTGAATTTAAAGCACTATTTTCACCAAGAAAAATGTTAGTCATTCCAATATAATTTGAATTTGAATTTCTTGGCTGTGTCATCATATCCTTCTATGGCAACACCTAAAACAAACTAGACTGAAAGTAAGAGCCAGGCTAATGCAATTTCAAATATATAGAACTAATATATAAAACACCATATTTTGAAGGGATTCCATATACAGTAAAAGAAGTAATATTTATATATGATGCAGGGTGTTATATGTTAAGCAATATCGAGCTTGGTCAGAACCTAGATGGGTGACCACTTGGAATACCAGGTGCTAAAGGTTTGGATGTGCAGATAGTGTAATGGATAATGGCTTGGAATTGTGTTGAGTTTCAATTCCAGTTGAGTTTGTTATATTCACTCGCATGCAAATATCCTTGGGAAAGGTATGACTCCACCTCTTCTCCCCCATCTATGGGTTAATTAGTAAGATTTGTATCACTAAACCATTATCTCAAAAAAAAAAAATCTTAGAACCCAAAAATATTTTCTGGCTTTAAATAACCCACAGAAAATGAATTAATCAATACACAACATCCAACTCTGTTCTGCCATCCATTTACACAAACTCTTTAAGTTACTTGCTGTTTCTTTTTGTCCCTCTTGCCTTCAATATGTTCCATGAGTGTTAGATTCTCCAAGCCCTCTTTCCTCATTATATATCCCAGAAATTTAATCAAGTTTTTTTAAGTAAGTTACTCACTGTTTCTCTTGTGTACAATGTCCTGTAGGTATTGAATTTTCCAAGCCTTCTTTCCTCATTAAGTGTCTCAGAAGTTTCAACTGACTCTCTCTGTTATAAATATAAGTAATCTTCTTGTTTCCATTTTCCTTACAGCTTCCTTGTTGCTTAAATGCTCAGTTCATGGTATTCTCAACATCCTTTTGTAATCTGTAGCCTCAAACCTCTTTTTCATCTGTGAGGATATTAATCAGTATTCACTGCCTTATAGAAGGATTGATATTACATAGCTGTTAAGCATTCTTTTATTTATTTACACTATTTATATTTGGACTATTGTTCACATCTTAGTTGTTATTATCTGTTGTAAAGTAGTACTGAATGCACCTTCATTACTACTGTGACAATGAACTGCTCTTATTTATAAATATGGCAAGTAGCTATATTAGAGTAGGGTTTGAGTAGTATTTGATTTACTCATTTCTGTTCTCTGACTGAGTATTTAATAAACCTCTTCTTCTATGTTTCCCTTACCTAGCCTTCTGTTCCTTTGATGCGCTCTCTATGGGCTTCCTAATTCTCAGTTATTTTGAACAAAGAGAGCATTGCAACAGGATTGAAATCACTACTGATTGAGTTTTAAACTACCTTACAGCACCTGGTATTACCAAGTGGCAATCTATCGCAGAGTAGGACTCGGCGTACTTCCTTCTCTCTCTTACTACTGTTACAATGGACTGCTCCTAATTACAAATATGGCAAGTAGCTACATTAGTGTAGGATTTGAGTAGTATCTGATTTACTCATGTTTATTCATTCTATTTATATTTAATAAACTACTTCTATGTTTCCCCTACCTCGCCTTCTGTTCCTTTGATACTCTAACTATGGCCTTCCTAATTCTCAGCTATTTTGGACAATGACAACATTGCTACTGGTTAGCTTAGGTTGGTGGGTTTTATGACATGTCAACCTTGTTCAGTTATTTAATGCAGAATTTGGTATGGGGACACCTAGTGAGGATCAAATTTCTTAGTCACCAAGATTAGCATCATTAACCATAACCCAACACAACAGTTTCTATTCAGCAACTTCGTCTAATTTTACATGTCAGCACTTGCTGGGCTATTTAATGTCAAATTTTACATGTACCATGCAGTGAGAATCAAAGCCACAGCTCAATAATAATACTCAACAAGACTAGCCTCGTTAATCATTACCCAACACCTAAACCAATGCCACCTGTAGTTGTTGCATTGGACCCTAATCTAGGAATGTCTCTTTTGCATTTCATACTTTCCTACAATGATTGCAGTTCGGTTTGTGAAATGATTCAAAGAATGCTCTAGTTTTGGATAAACCCAACTGGATCAAAAACCCCTGAAATATGTATTACTTCTGATTGACTTTTAAATACAGGAGAGTTTCTATTAGTTAAACAACCTGATTGCTTACAGCACCTGGTTTCCCAAACGGTAATTTATGGCAGAATAAGACTCAGCATACTTCCTTCTACTACTGTGATAATGGACTGATCCTAATTATAAATATGGCAAGTAGCCACATTAGTGTAGGATTTGAGTAGTATTTGATTTACTAAAGCATTTCTGTTCTATGTCTGAGTAATTAATAATCCTCTTCTTCTTTGTTTCCTTTACCTTGCTTTTTGTTTCTGTGATATTCTAACTGTGGCCTTCCTAATTCTCAGCTATTTTGAACGAAGGAAACATTACATTATCACAATGTTTCAGTGGTTGTGCCATCAAGGCTTCCTTATGCTTACATCAATCTGGGTAACTGACAGAGAAATCTGAACTGAACCCTTTATTTAATCTATAGGGGTAGGCTTTTCTCCTACAACTGCCTGTCTAGGAATAGTGTCTAGTTCTTGCTTTTATTTAGTATTGTTCAGTAATCACTTAACCGTATCTGCTGAGTGCAAGTACACACTGCCAGACCCAGGGATTGAACTGTCATATATAAAGACAATGAGTAACTACTGACACTGAGGTTCAAGCATAACACTATGTACTTATGAATATATATTTTTCCCCAGGTGTATAAATAGCAGTGTCAGGTTACTGACTGGAGTGATTATTGAGTGGAACTATCCAGTTGAATAAGTGTGAATTATTGTGCATTGATGATTTGGCATTTGATTTAGGATTTACCAGACATTAAGTTGAGCCGTGCTACTAACATGGTATACACCAAAATGGTTAATTATCTTTGATTGACTTTTTAGTTCTTAGTTATTGTTTGCAGTTGTAATTAAATACTGTTTTATCTTACCTTTGAATCTTAAGTTATACTTAATTATTAACAGACAATGTACTTCACAAAACAAACACTATGTCACCAAATTCACAAACTGATGAGTTTATCCACTTGGTCACTGTCCTGATGAATGGCGCAACAGCTGAAACGTTGTGAAAATAACAACAAAGATGAGGCTACTAGTTCAAATGCAAATAATGTAAATATACACCTGATGAAGGCTGGAAGGTACAATGGCCGAAACATTGTGATAACAACAACAAAGATGAGGATACTAGTCTGAATATAAATAGTGTAAATAATGATAACTCTTCATCCCAGAAATTCAGACAGTAATTTTTTTTTTTTTTTTTTTTTCTTAATAATTTGCTTAGTGTTTGAAAGGTATGTTCTTATGTACTGGCAATGCATTGACCTTATCTGAATGATATTTTCTTTCGATGTGAATTTTTTTTTTTTTTAGGATTAATAAAGAAAATCTCTGGATCACAACGGGATTACGATATGACAAACAAAATCGTATATGAAATACAACATATTAAGCATAGACAAAAACAATAAAATATTTCAGTGTACATTTCAGAGAAATGATTCTACATTTTAAAGAACATATATATCTATACAGGATGAAATTCAAATGTAACAGAATATCTACACTTGGCATGTTTACTTGATGGAATCTTTGACCAAATGTAAAGAAATGTGACTAGAAAATTTGATTCGATACTATAGTTGGATTTTAATTTCCGAGCCAGGTCAAGATCCCCCTCCCATTAACATGGCAATGGGGTAGGCTAGCTTTTGATTTCTTTCCTTTCCATATTTTGGGATCAAGATCTCATTTAGTTCTACAGAAAGATCCTGAGGATGGACCAAAAAAGTGAGCCACAAGATTTTGGAGAAAATGGAAACAAAAAGGAAACTTAACATCAAGAAGAGACATTTGAAATTTCTGGGGTATGTAATGAGGAAAGTAGGCTTGGAGAACCGGATACTCTTAGGGCAGATTGAGGGACAGAGGAAAGCAGTGTGTAACTTACTTGATAAGCTTGAGCAAATGGATGGTAGTACAGGGTTTGGGAGAAATAACAAAAAGACAAAAGAGCTCCAAGGGATAGGAAGATGTGGACGGCCATGATCACCTTGTTCTGAAGGGACACGGCACATAAAAGGAAGATATGTATACAGAAATGTTGCTTTTCTGTTGGTGGCAACATGTTTTCCTGAGAATGTCCAAAATGGTTGCCTTCTTTTTTGATTTTTATTTCTTTTGATGGTAAAATACTTGTCCTGATGCATCATGGGAGTATTCTATATTTTACTGAATTTTTTTTAATACTATGACTTTTCCTTTCTTTATTGTTAATTACCATTCTTAGCTGCATTTTAAAGTAATTTTTATTGCTTAACTTGTATTTTTTTTATTGTTCTTAATTATTTAGGTTCCAAACTACTAGTCTAGTAATATGAGTTGATTATTTACACACACACACACACACATATATATGTATAGAGCGAGATATATATATATATATATATATATATATATATATATATATATATATATATAATCGACTCTCCTGTCGTTCGACGACGTATGAGGGTCAGGCCGATAAGTCCCCAGGAAACCGACATCCCGACACCGGCACATGAGATTTGTTTATAGTGGTGAAGGCCTTGTGCAGGACCAGCCACACTTTTTGGAGGGACGAATACAGAAACCTGGTGCACCGAATGCATGCCACAAGGTTCCCAAACGACCCTCCACAGGTTTTGAATTCAGAGTTGTCCTTCTCCTAGACCAGTTGCCATCCAAGGCTATAGAACCTAGTCTGTCCTGCTATTTTACCCATAGCTGGAGGGAGATGAAGAGGATACATACCTTTCCCAAGGGTATTAGCATGTAAGTGAATGCAGTGGATTCGACTGAATTCAAACTCGGCTCTGATTCCTCAATCCAAGCCGCTAACCACTGCTCCACCGTGTCTCCTATATATATATATATATATATATATATATATATATATATATATATATATATATATATATATATATATATAATACTATATATATATGTATATTAATATATTTGTTATATATATATAATAATTTTTATATATTTTATTAAAAAAATACAGAAATATCACATTTTAAGGTGTTTTTTTTTTTTTAAAGAAATGCATGATTTCTTCCCACAAACTCTTTTAGTATAGTGTAAATTCACATGACAATTTATTAGACATAATATATATATTTATTTTACATCTGCATATAGCAAAATCTATGGAATATTTTAATACTTGCTGATGATCTCCCATCAAGACTCAACCTGAGCAGCCAAATCACCACTAAATCTACCTTGACACTTTGTAATCTCAGCAAATGGCTGAAAACCAAAAGAAAAGGAAATAACAATGCTTGGCCAAAATTTACTTATGCATTTTATGGTTTTAGGTAATTATTATTTCACTGTCTGGTTGCATCAATTTTGGCCAAAAATTGCCAGCCAAATTATTTCCTGTCTGGTTGCATATGAATTGGTATAACTTCGTGTCTTGAAAGCTTTTCTGTACAAATGATCTGGTTCAAGCCAACTAAATAGCACATTTTGATGTTAATTTCAATTTCATGACCATTGCTGAATGCCTAACTCAACATAAAAAAAAAGATCCTTACTTCATCTCACAGACTGAATTTTTGATATCAAGAATTAAAATTTTTATATGCTAAAGGCACGGTAGAGTAATGGATAGCAGCTCAAATTGAGGAATTTCAGAACCGAGTTTGAATTCCAGTTGTGTTTGTTGCATTCATTTACATGCTAATAACCTTGGGAAAGATGAATCCATCTCTTTCCCCCCAGCTGTGGATAAAATAGTAGGACACGTAGAGCCTCTATAGCTTTGGGTGGCAAAATGTCTAGGAGAAGGAAAACTCTGAATTCAAATGACCTGTGGCCTTGGAGGTCTTGCCTCTCTAACTTCTGAGAGGAAGGACAGGGTTACCTTAACATATCCGGTGCCAAAGCCGTTGCACTATTTTGTCTTGAATAGCACCATGAACCACAATTGCGAGATGACAGGGAGTGGTGACAATACAATTCATTACATCTACAAATTCAAAAAGCATTTTGAATTTATAGTCTGATGAATTGGATCGTGATCATGATTCCAAAACAATAAATTATAACCATAGAATATTAGTGTTTGAGCCTTTTATATTATATATATATATATAAGACTGAAGAATGACAAAGTGGAAAAATTCTGTGTAAAATATTTTACATGTCAGCACTTGCTGGGCTATTTAATGTTGAATTTTACGTGTACCACGCAGTGAGAATCAGTCACAGCTCAATAATAATACTCAACAAGACTAGCTAGACTTGTTAACTACCAACACCTAAACCAATGCAGCTTGTAGTTGTTGCATTGGACCCTAATCTAGGAATGTCTCTTTTTACATTTCATACTTTCCTACAATGATTGCAGTTTGGTTTGTGAAATGATTCAAAGAATGCTCTAGTTTTGGATAAACCCAACTGGATCAAAAACCCCTGAATTATGTATTACTTCTGATTGACTTTTAAATACAGGAGAGTTTCTATTAGTTAAACAACCTGATTGCTTACAGCACCTGGTATTCCCAAACGGTAATCTATGGCAGAATAAGACTCAGCGTACTTCCTTCTACTACAGTGACAATGGACTGATCCTAATTATAAATGAAAGATGAACTACGTTAAACAAAATTTTTTCACTTTGACCTTAAATTGCCTATCATTGTTGTGATATATAGAAATGTATATATATCATATTCTTCTTTCTCACTCTCTCTCTCTCACATACACACACATACATATATATATATATATATATATAATAAGGCTTAAACACTAATGTTCCATGGACATTATTTATTCCATTGGAATCGTAAATACAATCCAATTAGGTCTGATGAATTGTATCATATTTACGATTCCAATGGAATAAATTATGACCATGGAATATTAGTGTTTAAGCCTTTTTATTATATCCTTACTCTGTCCTGGACATTGAGTTCTACCTGGATTCTATCCTCTTGGATTTATTTTTTATACACATTATATATTTATATATATATATATATATATGATTGCATATGTATGTGTATATTTACACTAATATTATCTATGTATATATATATATATATATATATATATATATATATATCATTATAATTTCTTCAAAATATTAAATGACTGTCCCTAAATAAGTTATGTAAGTGATTTTCATAATATCTTTTTTGTGATTTATGCATTACATTTTAAATTCATCATAGAAGTGAAATGTGTTTTTGGTGTTTGGTCAGGATGGGTGTTGTCTGGGGAATGGGTCAGTTCCAAAGTAAGGACTTCATCCCTTACAAACACACACAAGTTCCTGCTTTGCCATTTCTACTGTCTCACTGTTTTCACTCAGTCACCGTGGTTGGATAGTTGAAGAGCAAACCAATTTTCTTGTGGCAGAGATTGTGGGTAGGGAATATGTAATGTTTTATTCTCCTCTTCCCTAAGTTGCATCTTCTCTTTCTTGATTTCTCCTATGTTCATCTCTCTTCTTCATTTTCTCTTTCCTTTTTTGCTTCTCTTTTTCTTTCCTTCTCAACTTTTCTTTTTTTTTTTTTCCTTTCAGTTTCCCTTTTTCTTTCTTTTTTCTCTCATTCTTCCGTTCCTTCTCAACTTTTCTTTTCTTTCCTTTTTGCTTCCCCTTTCCTTTCTTTCTTTCATTCTTTTTTTCTTTTTCCATCATCTTCATTTTTTTCTCAACTTTTCTTTTTTTTTTCCTTTCAGTTTCCCTTTTTCTTTCTTTCTTTCTTCTCTCATTCTTTCTTTCCTTCTCAACTTTTCTTTTTTTCCTTTCAGTTTCCCTTTTTCTTTCTTTCTTTCTTTCTTCTCTCATTCTTCTGTTCCGTCTCAACTTTTCTTTTTTCCTTTCTGCTTCCCCTTTCCTTTCTTTCATTCTTTCTTTCTTTTTCTATCATCTCCATTTTTTTTTTCTCAACTTTTCTTTTTTTCCTTTCAGTTTCCCCTTTTCTTTCTTTCATTCATCTTTATCTATTTATCCCCTCCTTTCCTTTCATTCTTTGCTTTTTCATTGTTCACTGTCTCCTTTGTTTCACATTTTTTTTTATTCACCTTTCATTATTTTTATACCCATTTTCTTTCATCTTTTGTCTTCTTTCTTTTTCTCTTTGTTCCTCTTTTATTAACCTTTCTTATTTTTTCTTCTTTCACTTTTTGTATTCATCTTTCATTTTCTTATTTCTTCTTTTGTTCATCTCACTTTTTCTTTCAGCTTCCCTCTTTTTCCTTTGCTTCCCTTTTTCTTTTTTCATTTTTCTTTTACCATTTTTCTTTCCTGTTCTTGTTTATTCCTTCACCTTTCTTCTTTCCTTTCTTTCCTTTTTTCTTTTCTTTCTATCACTTCTTTTGTCCATCCTTTTCTTTCATCCTTATTCTTTCTTTTTCTTCTATATCCTTCTTCTCTTCTTTGATCAATTTTCTTTTATTCTTTCCCTTTTTTTTGTTTTTCTTCATTTTTTTCATTTTTCTCTTTCTTTTACTCATATTTTTTCTTCTTTGTATATTCATCTTCTTTTTTCCTGCCATTCTTTCTGCCCCCATTTATTTTATTCATCTTTCCTCTTTCTTTCTTTTTATTCTATCACTTTTCTCTTTTTTCTTTCGTCTTTGCTTCTATTTTTTTTATTAAACTTTCTTTTTACTTTTTTCTTCACCTTTTCTCTCTCTATTTTTTTCTTCACTTCCCTCATTTATCCCACTCATTCCTTTTCCTTCTCTATTAATGGATTCATTCCAGGCAGTGAACTTCATTTCTTTTAAAGTCAGATATTAAAAATGGTCATCTGTCAAATTTTATATTATCTGGGAATATAGATAAATACATTGTAATTTTAGAAATTGCACTTTCTATTCGAATAAAAAAGAAAACATTTGACACAATAAGAAATAATTCATGTGAAAAATTGTCTGAACATATGTTAGCAGAAACTGCTAAACATTTTCATTTAAATAAAACAACAAACATTTTTTTAAAATAAAGATTAATAGTTGAAAATATGGAATATAGCTTACTTGTAATAAAAAAAAGACATCATCCTCTCAGTTATCTAAACAAAAATCCTCATCTTTGTTATTTGGATTGAAACATTGGTGTCTTCAAATAACAAAATGGATTGGGAAGCATTTTGACAGAGGATGGTAAGTGCAGCACTGAGATTCATAGATGTATTGGGATGGCCAAGAATGCATTCCAAAAGCTGGGCAGAGTATTGCAAGACAGGAGGATTTCTTTGGTAACAAAGAAAAGAGTACTGAACTATTACATGACATCTGTCCTCCTTTACGGCAGTGCATGTTGGATGGTCGCATCAAAGATGAAGAAGACTTAAGATGTGCTTCTACAGAAAGATGTTGAGGATATCATGAACTGAGCATGTGAGCAACAATAAGGTCTTAGAGAGGGTGCAAAACAAGGAGGAGTCATACTTAACATCAGGAAGAGGAGGCTGAATTTTCTAGGACATGTAAAGAGGAAGGAGGGCCTGGAGAATTTGATACTCATGGGTTGAATAGAGAGAAAGACAACTGAAAGCAATGTGTGACATATCTGGCAGGTTTAAGCAAGTGTATGATAGAACGTGGTCTGGAACGAGGGGTGGCAGAGGAACAAGACTTATTGAGAGCTACAAGGGATAGGGAGAAGTGGAGAGCTATGATCTCCTTCGTCCTGAAAGGACACACCACATAAAAAGAAAAATCTGAATACCTTATTGAATGATGATAATCCTTTATCTCAAACATTCAGACAATATTTCTCTGGAATTGAAAAGCAAGAAAGCAGAGATGGTAGATATCCTGAATCCATCATAATACTGATGACATAGATAATTATAATTGGGATAAGAATGATCTTGAACAAAATATCAACCTCCTCTAACAAGTATTCCAGGACTCATGACAAAGCATTCCATAACAAAAAATAGGATCTGGAATTGAAATGAAAAATTCAAGATATGAAATGAGTAAAAACTAAACTCTTCAAATAACTCAACATCTTGATCAATTGTAACAAATAAGCTATAATGCATTTTCTACAAAACTTGTAAATAAAGTAGTTATCCCTAACACTAGGATCTTTGCCACCACGTCCACATCAATTGGAGATAAATTAGGAAGAAAATAAATCCAACACCAATTCAAATACTGGTAGTTATCAAATAAATTGCTTACAATGTAAAATCATTTATATTGGAGAGACATCGCAAAATCTAAAAGCTTGTATCTATGAGCATAAAAAAAGATTTATGTTTAGACAAACATTCAAATTCACAAATAGTACACAGGAACAAAACTGGCCATAACTGATTTTACTATTAAAATTACAATTTAAAAAAGAACATAATTCTTTACATTGAAACGACTTTGAAAGATTACTAATATCAATATTATCAATTCTAAACACATGCCAAAAACATTATATCACCAACCATTATTGAATCCATTCTTAAAGAATATAATGTATGTTTATATAAAACAAATTGTATGTGTGTAAAAACGTTTCCAAATCAATATGTGAAAACCCATCAAGCATAATGTCTACTTGACACACACACATATTTACGAATATATGTTATCATCTGAATTCCACATAGACAAAAGTAGAATTATTTTACATTTACATACGTAAAGCAAATAGAAAACTTCTTCCTTGCTTTCCCTTGTAAGGCAAATGATTATGGAGGCTTCGCCAATAACTTACATATTCATAGTTGGGTAAGAATGATCTTAAACAAAATATCAATAACCTTTACCAAGTATTTCAAGAAACCTTTCCAAAAACAGAAATAATGATCTGGTATTGGAATGAAAGCACTGATGGTGCATATTCTGAATCCATCATAAAAGTTTACAATATGGAATTAGTAAATACTAAACACTTCAGATACCTCAGGGTATGGATCAGTTAGAACAAATTTAATATAGAAGATAAGGAAATTGAACATAGAATAGGCTGTGTGCCAAAAATTCCTAAACAAAATTTTGCTCCCAAATTGCAAAAGTTTTCTGCTTAATTGTCATTTTCTCCATATTGTCAGAAACATTTATTAATATAGTAAAGTCAATGAGTATCAATAAAGAAAGCTTAGACCTTAATTTTGTATTGCAGGTTCAAATGCAGTTTCTTCCCACCCTATAGAATTTGTTGTCACAATTTAATCATTAAAGTGAATGAAGAAGTTAATGTGTTTGCTTTAATATATATATATATATATATGTGTGTGTATATATATATATATATATATATATATATATATAGTTAAACCCAGAAGGCCAGACAAACCTACCACAGTTTCATCTTAGCAGATCGTCAGGGAAGGCTGAACGCTAAGGTGAAACCGTGGTAGGTTTGTCTGGCTCTCTAGGTTTAACTAGGTCTGCTGTACTTATTATATTGAGCACTTTATTTAGTTATTTCGTGTACTCGTATCAAGGTTTTTTTCTTTGGGCTTTGGACTTGAATGCTAGATGATTATTTTCGGCTAACGTACATGTTCTTGGTTCTTTCTTTTTTATACTTTTTTTTTCACTGAATGTTTTCCGAACAGTATAGTTTCTTATACTTATAAGATTATTACTACTACTAATAATGATAATATATATATATATATATATATATATATATATATATATTATTATTATTATAGCCGTAATAGAATATACCATACCCTGAATCCATCATAAAAATTCAGGATGTAGATTTAGTAAATATAAAACAGCTGAAATCCCTTGGTATAAGGATCAATTATCACAATAGCCTTCGATATAGATGTCATGAATGGTACCAAATACATTTAGAAATATCTAAATTGTCAGGTCTATTCAACTGCTTTCTCAGATAAATGATTAAAAATGGCTTCCAGTGAATGAACCTTGTTGGTCTTAGAGAGCATCATCCTTCTTCAGACCTTGCAGATTAGTACTACAGAATCACAAACAAAGAACTGTACCAAATGAAAGAAACATCATTTGAGGACTTTTAATAATGGTAACAATTAAAATGGATAGCACATGGAACTTAAAGAGAAAATAATGACATAATCAAGATGTTGATATTCCACATGACTTCAAAGAAAAGGTTAGGAAGGAAACTCTCATCAATACTGGAAAGAGTGATAACAGCTACTTGACTTGAGAAGAGAAAATAATGACATAATCAAGATGCTGACATTCTACACTACTTCAAATAAAAGGTTAGGAAGGAAATTCCCATCAATACTGGAAAGAGTGATAACAGCTACTGGGCTTGAGAAGAGAAAATAATGACATAATCAAGATGTTGACATTCCACATGACTTCAAATAAAAGGTTAGGAAGGAAATTCCCATCAATACTGGAAAGAGTGATAACAGCTACTGGGCTTGAGAAGAGAAAATAATGACATAATCAAGATGTTGACATTCCACATGACTTCAAATAAAAGGTTAGGAAGGAAACAATACCCATCAATACTGGAGAGACATAATCAAGATGTTGAGATTCCACAACTTCAAATAAAAGGTTAGGAAGGAAACTCCCATCAATACTGGAGAGAGGGATAACAACTATTAGACCTGAGACCCCTATTTTCCTGGAAAACTGTTTTAAGAGAAAGAGTCTATAAATTTCAAAAAAGGCATTGGTTGCTCAGTCAGTGAATGCTGAATATTTCCTTATAAGGAAACAGCTAATCTCACCATTACAATAGAAATATCTAAGTATTTAAAAAAAATAATAAAATCTATATTGGTTCTACTATAAAATCAACATCATCTACCAAGTGTTCTAAGAAATAGTACTCAAGATAAACCTTTCAAAAACCAATGCTATGATTTGAAATTGGAATTGATGTCACCTACCCTGAATTCATCATTAAAAAAATTAGTATGTGGAGATACCTTTATAACAAATTTAGTAAAAAAAAAAAAAAATGAAAATTGAACACATAATAGGCTGCTCTAAAGGCAATTTGAACTGTAAAAAGATGAAACCTTGAGCTAGGGTAACCCTAACCCTGCCTTGGTGTATATCACTTATAACAAATTTAGTATAGAAGATAAGGATATTGAACAGAGAATAGGTAGTTTCTCTCAACACTACCTGTTGCTGCAAAACCAAAATATTAACCTAAAAATTTGAGTCATGTCCTGCATCCATATGAAAGTCTCAATCTGACTTTCTAAATAGCCTTGTCAGATTGAGTCTTTATGGATGCAGTCCTGGGAGAGAGAATTTCTGAGGTTTGGTACTCAGATTATTTTGAGGGCCCCCAGTCAGAAAAGGAGATGCTTGGACAAACTTGATTTAGGGTGTCTTACAAGAGTCTTTTTTAAAGAGCATGTCTTACAAGACTTTTTAAAGAGTGTGTCTTACTTAGCAACCCTTGCGATCGAGTGTGATTTGGCATGAGAATTAGACTTTGAAGAACTTGTTGCACATTTTGCTTCAATGAAAGTTCAAAAAATGCACTTTTAAGTTGCTTTGGAACTGGTTTTAGTCTTTGTATTTTTTTCAATAAAATAGCGATTTGTAATTTTGCTCTCTACTTTCTGCAAAGAAGCCTCCCACCCCTAAACCCCTAAAGATATTTTCTTGAACCCTGGCACATTTCTGACAGGTGTCCCCTCTTCTCGCCACCACTTTATGGACATGGTGCTAGACTTGTTCAGAAATATCTAAACTCTCAGTTGTATATAATCACTTTCTTAGATCAATTGTTAAAATAGTTTGGGATTGCATGAAGCATGTGGATCTTGGTGACTGGTGTTGCAGAGTCTCAAAGAAATAACAGTCCAAAAAACAGAAACCACATCACTTGAGGACTACCAACAGCAGCAACAACTAAAACGGATATCACATATAATTCAAAGAGAAAATGATGACATAATGAAGATGTTGATGTTCCACATGACTTCAAACAAAAGATTAGGAAGGAAACCCCATGTCAGCGCATTTTCCAGGAAGACTGTATAACAGAATTACCATGTGTTATCAAGGATTTCTGTTCATGCTATTCATTGTTGTTTGAAATACGTTTGTTCTTGTTTGTGTTTCCGGTGTCTCGGCTGCATTCATCCCATACATGTGGTGTTCCCATGTAGAAGTCTTGTTTGTGCCCTGCTCATCGTGATCTAGAGTTCGGCATCTTTTGTGTTTGATTTCAGTGCTGCTGATATTTCTGTCCCTCCTCACTGGCAGATAAGCAAACAATAAGACAAAAATACTTCAAGATCTGTGGTATGACTTTCCCTCTGAAATTCAAAAGTTAACTCCAGGCCTCAAACGGAACTCAGATATACAATCCATTGTTAAAGATGCTGAAGAAAATGTTCACCTCATTCTGTTGCTCCAGGAAGTACCTGACTCCTTTGGCCATGCTTTATCTTTACAAGTGCCAGATTAGACCAAACTTGGAGCTGGAGATGCCCAATTCTCACCTCCCAGCTTTGATAGTGTCTTGTAGGTGATGACTCATTCTCCATTTGGCAGCCTCTTAACCATGGATGCAACATCACAAACCTATCACTACCTGAATGCTGTTTTCCTAGCAAATGTTCAGATAAGAGCTCCATTCTTCAGTTCAGCCAATTTAGTTTTTAATTTTCACTTTCTACCACCCATTCTTCCACTCATATCACACTTCCCTCATCATTACCATTTTAACAGTAACCTTCTACCTTAAGTTGCTCTCGAGCCTCATATCAAATTAAGTTTCAGACAGCACAAAGTAATTGAGCCACTCAAGGTAGAGACTGAATGAAGTGTGTTTTATGAACATAAAAGTGAAAATTAGAAAGGAAAGATTACTAGAATATGGCAGTTAGATAACGGTTGACTCTCGACTGGAAGGGGTTCAGATTGTAGAGTTCTAGAAAGATTGATCTGCTAAGTAGTGTTCTTGGGATTAATCTGTTGGAGTGGTATATTGTTCTTAGTGAAGGAATATGTAGGAAATGAAGGTGATTCCACCCTATGGATGCAGCAAAGTGAGCCTTGGCTGAAAAGATCTGAGCTGGTGGCACTAAAGAATGAAGCTTGTCTGAACATTTGCCATGGAAATAGCGATAGATATGGAACGTTTTGTAAAAGGGGAAAAAAGACTGAATAAATGGTATGGTGTTAACTGTGGTTTTAATCCGGTTCTGCACCTGATCTTAAAGAAGTCTACTGTTTCTTATTCCTATATATAGCAGTGTTTTAGAAATTATGGAAAAATCCATTCAAATATACAGTTAGATAACTATAGGTTTATTGAACTGTTTTTTTAATTAAAGACTGGATTTGCCAGAAAAGAAAAGAAATAAATAATAATGTCATTTGATATCACCCAAAATATAATTTATTTTGTTTTCCAACATTTTTTAAATCAATCTGAATGAGTTGGCAGAAACTTTGACTGAAACTTTGCATCAAGCCTGAATGGATAAAGTTGCAATGAGTTTATTCAAAAACTGATCACCAAATTCTGTCTATTTTAGTTTCAACTCAGGCATTGATCCCCGCAAAGTGTCTTGTGATTTGTCGATATTTCTGAGATGAGCTATTGTAATTATTTATGCTATTTATATTATTCAAGCTGCTGTCCTCTAATTCATTGACATATTCATGACGTTTCGGCCAGTGTACACTCAAGCCTTCTTCAGGATCTGTTTATATTTCTGAGATGAGGTATTGTAATTATTTATGCTATTTACATTATTCAGACTGTTGTCCTCATCTTTGTTGCCATATTCATGACGTTTCGGCTGTTGTACACTCTGGCCTTCTTCAGGATCTGTCTATATTTCTGAGATGAGGCATTGTAATTATTTACACTATTCAAATTGTTTGGACTGTTGTCCTCATCTTCATTGCCTTATTCACAATGTTTCAGCCGTTATATTTTGTCTCCTCCCATCTCTTTCCCTTCTCTGCCTGTTCCCCCATAATTCTTAACAGAATAGTTGGTTAAGTGTTTCCTCCTCAACCTCAACATACACTTGCCTTATTTTACAACACAAATATTCCTACACTGAGAAAACAAACTAGTTTCAATGTATCCAGTAATGATGATAGTTATCTTAGGTGGTTTAGATATTTCTTACTGCAGTCGCCTATCCAGTCGCTTGGGTTTCTTCAGCACCTATGGCTTGTACTGCAACTATGCCAAGCAAATCTTAGTTACAGTTTTTGTAAGAGAAAGCACATAATCTGGCCTAATCTGTAGTTAAATGAACAAGTGGACGAGGCTATTTAAATAGTGCCAACGTTTATTATGATCTTAAATTTAAAGCAACAGCTTCCATTCCTCTTTTTGAATGATTCAAAGACTCTGAATTTTATTAATTAAACTTTTTATTATTAATTTATTAACTTTAACATCTTAATAAGGTTTGGAGTTAATAACATCTTAATAACAACTGGGATTAATAAGGACTCAGGCTGACATGATCTTAATAAGGACTGTGTTTAATAAGATCTTAATAAGGACTGGGGTTAATAAGAGCTTAATATGGATTGGGATTGATAAGATCATAAGGATCGGGGTTAATAAGATCTTTATAATAACATGGATTAATAAGTTTTAATAAGTACTGGTATTGATAAGATCTCAATAAGTACTGGTATTGATAAGATCTCAATAAGGACTGGTACTGATAAGATCTCAATAAGGACTGGTATTGATAAGATCTTTTAGATCGCAACATCTATCAGAGAGATGGAAATTAAATTTTTATTCATGCATTATTCCAAAATTTCAACATATTAGCAGATAATTATTAATGTCAACAACTGAGCACAAATACTTATTAATTCAAAAGATTAGTAATTAATGGATAATATTATCCATAACTTTGTGTACAAGAATGCTGTTTTTGATAAAAGTTAAAAATAACCATAAATATGTAAAATTGTGTATATTTTTGAAAATTCCTTTTTTCCACAATATAGTTATTTGTGCTATGTCATAATGCTTATTACCTAAACAATAATAATATTGAATAAATTTTTTTTAAACATCAAAATATATTTAATCACATCTCCCTTATCGCTCTCGTGATCAGTTAATAAGAATTCTTAATCTGCATTCTTAAGTGACAGCAAGACTACACAATGAAATGACACAAAAGCCCTAAAACAAATGCAATATACCTTTGCAATGTCCCTTAAAATGTGTCATAAGATAAGAATAACATCATGTCAGAAAAGAGGGCAGCATTGGTTACATATGTCGACAGGGTGTGTAAATTGACTGAAAGCAACCGGTGTAAGGTGTAGCAAATCACAAAGGACACGGGATTTCTAAATTGGCACAAAACAAAGAATGCTAGTCATTTTAGGCTGGGTGATGTAGAATGGAATCTTCTGTTTGCAACTCATCATCTTTGCCGTTGATATCTGTTCAGTGAATTCAAATTTCACATCATTGAATTAACCTTTCATTGCTGGGAACACGGATGTCTGTGAACACTGAGTTGAAAGCTTGCAATAAAAGATGTAATCTATGATGAAGTTGCATTTTCATCAGCCTTTCCAAGTCTGTAAACAAAAATGAGAAACTGTCAGCTGATATCATGAGGTATAGTTGGGGTTGGGGAGGGGCTGGTTTAACGGTAATAATGTTTTGGTGCCTGGAATCTGGTGAAGGCTTTGCTAGTGATAGTTTTTTCAGCAACATGAGTATAAAATTAAATATAATATATGATTTTAAAAACTTTAAAACATTTGTGCATAAGAGTGTGAGTGTGTGTGTGTGTGAGTATAATCTACACTATGATTGGGGTAAATAAACATTGATATATATTCAAAATCATATGATTTGTCTGTTAATTGATGTTTGATTGCCTACAGAAAGTTTATGCATTTTCATTATGACTTCACTGTAAGAAAAAAAACAAAACATGGAAAGTCATATGAGATAAAGCTAAGGTACCCTAGCTTAATACTAATGATGCTTTGACTCTTAAATATGAGAGTAATTAGGTTCCACATGAACATTGAGTAGAAAATTAGGATTAACAAAGGAAATCTATGATAGAGCTGCATTTTTATCTACCATTCCCAGACTGTGACAAAAAATGATAAAATTTCATCTGACATCATGAGGTACAGCTGGGGTGCTCTGGCTTAATGGTAATGATGCTTTGGTTCCCAAAACTATGCTTGACACCCTTGTCATCATCAGATGAAGGCTTTGTTAGTGGTAAATGTTTTTTTCCACAAAATCTGTATAAAATATATATATATAATTTTAAAAAACTATGTTTGAGTATAATCTACACTGTGGTTGGAGTAAGTTAGCGTTGAAAAATAAAAATTAAATAAGCTTGAAAAAAATCATATGATTTATTAATTGTTTTTGTTATCGACATGAAATCTATGATAAGATTGCATTTTCATTTAGCATTTCCTTACTGTAAAGAAACAAAACAAAATCCTGGTGATATCATGGGGTACAACTGGGGGTACTCTGGCTTAATGCTTAATACTTTGGAGCCTTAAACATGATGACAATTAGGTTCATAAATAATGATTGGAAAATTGATAATAAAAGAAGAAATCTATTTTGAGGCTGCATTTTCATCTATCAGGGGTGCCCTGGTTAATGGTAATGATACTCTTAAAGCCCTAAACATGTAAAATATAAACAAGATAGTAGTGTATGGAATTTTGTATCAAAGATAAGATATTAACCTGAATATTTCTTTCTTTTTTAATTAAATAAATGCTTAGCTGTGGGTAGCAGTAATGTACATGTTGTAAGGTTCACATCAAGATGGGTGACAGTGGTGTAACAGTTATGTGGTTCAGATCAAGATATGTGGCAGTAATGTACCTGTTAAGATGGGTAGCAGTGGTGTACCTGTTGTAAAGGTTTAGGTCATGATGCATAGTAGTGTATGTGTTGTAAAATTAAAGCTGGGATGAGTGGCAGTAGAGAATCTGTTACGAGGTTCAGGTCAAAATGGGTGACAGTGGTGTACCTGCTATAAGATTCAGGTCAACATAGATGGCAGTGGTGTCCCTGTTAAAAAATTCAAGTCAAGATGGGTAGCAGTAAGAGCATTTCTTATGAAGTTAAAACCAAGATGGGTTGCAGTGATGTGCCTTTTCTAAGGTACAGGTTAAAAAGAATGCAAATGCTGTACCTGGTATAAAATTCAGGTAAGGATGGGTGGCAGTAGAGTATCTGTTATGTGGTTCAGGTCAAGATGGATGGCATTGTTATACCTGTTGTATGGTTCAGGTAATATAGGGGATAGTAGTATGCATGTTGTGGTGTTCAGCTCAAAATGAGTGCCAATGATATATCTGATATATGATTCAGATCAACAAAGGTGGCAGCAGAGTAAATCTCACAGCCAAATCAAGTTGAAATATCACTCCTATATACTCATTGAAGTTAAGCAACATTGAACCTGACCAATACCGAGATGAGTGATTGCTTGGAAATCTTTGAAGTACAGGCTATGTAATGGATAATGGCTCCAAATTGTTAATTCGAGAGCTGAGTTCCAATTTCTGTTGGGTTTTTTATATTCACTTAAAAGCAAATACCCTTGGGAAAGGTATGAATCCACTTCTTCTCCCTCAGCTATGGGTTAATTATTAAAACTTGTATCACTAAAATATTATTATCTAAAAAAAAACTGTTACAATCTAAAAATATTTTCTAGCTTTAAATAATCTGCAAAGGGTCGATAAGCCAGAGAAAACAAAACTATCTTTAATTTTATGAGGTTCAGGCCATGGTGTACCTGTTGTGAGGTTTCAGGTCAAGATGGGTGGCAGTGGTGTACCTGTTGTGAAATTTCAGGTCAAGATGGGTGGCAGTGGTGTACCTGTTGTGAGGTTTCAGGTCAAAATGAGTGTCAGTGGTGTACCTGTTGTGAGGTTTAGGTCAAGATAGATGGCAGTGAGCCTGGACAAAGAAATTACTGGATCTGTCTTTTCCAGTGACATCCAGAAATTCAATGCTGTCAGTAAATTTTTTTGCATCTAACAAAAATTCTGAGACAAGAAACAAATATGACTTAGTATATATTAAATGCTTTTTGTAAACTATATATATATATATATATATATATCCATGATCATCATCATCATGTTTTATATATATATATATATCCATGATGATGATCATCATCATGATGTTTTTTATATATATATATATATATATATATATATATATTCATGATGATGATCATCATCATCATGATGTTTTTATATATATATATATATATATATATATATATGATCATCATCATGATGATTTTTTTATATATATATATATATATATATAAATATATATCCATGATCATCATCATCATCATCATGTTTTTTATATATATATATATATATATATATATATAATATATATCCATGATGATGATCATCATCATGTTTTATATATATATATATATATATATCATCATCATGATGTTTTATATATATATATATATGATGATGATGATGATCATTTTTTTATATATATATATATATATATATATATATATATATTCTGTGTATTTAGGCAGTAAATGTTCTTCAAGACAACAGACATTTTGTGTCAATTTTATTAATCCACTTTTCCAAATTTACAAATAATCCTTCTCAGATAGGGAGGAGATTTCATTTCTAAATTTCCTTTTGGAAGAAATAAGGTTTAAGCTTTTCAACTTTCTTAAGTGATCATCAGGGTAGGTACAGACAAATGGTGAATTTTGTCTAACTAGTGAGTGTAGCGATGTAGGCAAGCTTATATATATATATATAAAAGAGAGAATAAGCTGTAAACATTTTTTATTATAATATGGATTTTTTATATACTTTATTTTATATATGTTTATAATGTATAAGGATTTAATGAAATGAAAGCTTTATCACTTAGAAGTTTTCTGGAGCTTGTACAAAAATCTGATAGATTTAAAGAAGCCAACCTCTTAAAACAAATGAAAAATGTTCCAGAGTAAAAGGCCAGTGTTGTGTGCAATTGGAAATTTCCACAGTAAGACACAAAGGATTGAACTTGAGGTGATAATAGCAGAACATCAAAATTCAAATAACAACAACTGGTAATAGGCTGTAGCTAATGGTCAAGCACTGATGTAAGCTGAAGATTTTTTTACTCTCATTCTTGCATGGAGATTATTAGTGATCAGTATTTTGGTATATATAATCCGTATATTGATAGTACCGATTTGATTAATTCTTTAAAGCTAACAGAATAAAAGTTTAAAGAACTTAGCAAGTATGTGTGTGCATGCGTTTTATGGCAATTTGACTGGAAATTGTCTCATTTGAAAAACAGGAAATAGAAATCTGACTTATCAAAGAGATCATACCGTTTTTATTGCATCTTTCGGAAGAGCAAGCGTGAAAGAAGAAATCAGACTGTTTTAAATATTAAAGAGAAGCCGATTCTTTCTGACTTTGCATTTACTCATATTTTTAATCTTAAGCAGTTTTCAGTGAACACATAGAGAGAGAGAGAGAGAGAGAGAGAGAGAGAGAGAAGAATTAAAACTTCAGCAAAAATCATGCTTCCTTCACTCCCGTTCCCCAAAGACTTTTGAGCTGAAATTGTTCAGTCTTTTGAAGAAGCCATAATGTCTGTCCCAGTCGGTGGAATGGCAAGGAATGTGTTAGGGGTGAGGAGAGTGGGAGTCAATGGTCAATCTGTGCAATGGATTGAAAAAGTGCAAGTCCTTGAATCTTTTTTGTATTTCTGTCTGTGCTTTCCTTGGTCACTTATTGATCCAGTCTGGCCTGTCAGCATCAATTATAGACAGTAAAAGAGCATTGCTGACCTCACTGACCACCAGATCATCATTGCCCTGACCAAAACTTCAGATACAGTTAGCTGCACTTGTATTTCTCACGAAGCATTTTCATTTCAACAACGTTGGTCACAGGCAGTGAATGGATTTTGTATGCAGACTTTATACTTTATGGTCCAACCTCATTTATTTTCCCATGATTCATTGCTCTACTTTATTTTTTTTTTCTTTATTTCCAAAGCCAACCAGTGCACTTCAAGTGTACTTTGTATACTTGTAGATTCTGCAAGTGGATTAAACTTAGGAATGGTCATTTTTCTCTCTCTCTCTCCTTTTTTCTTCTGCCTTAAATCAGTGTTTATAATTCTTCAGAAAGTTTGGTGTCATTAACGCCTGTTACAATGATCTTTCCTGTTACAAGGAAACTTCGTGAAATTCAGGAAATGAATATTGTCTTGAACCGGCTCTCTTCTAAGTCTTTCTATATAAATGCAGGTGTCTCCCAGGGATCTATCTTTGAACCTACTTACCTCTAGTCCTGGGTATAATGATAAATTACATCTGGCAGCATGGCTTCTGATCAGGAGATTGGATGGAGCTTTTGAGAATTGCGGATCCACCTCTTAAATAGCTGTTGCTCCCAGGGTGGTAGCACCTATTAGGACCCCAGCTATGGGCAAATAGTTAAACCCTCAAGCAAAAAGTATAAAAGTATAAAAATACAAGCAGTAAATACCAACAATACATATTTATAGTAAAGTGACTAACAATATATCAACCATTATGAAAGAACTCTTTCATGGCATTAGTCCATTTAATATCTAACAATTTCTTAAAGAAATCAAACTGTATTTCAAAATATAACTTCAACAAAACTACAACATAAAACATACATATAACTGCCTGTAGTAATCATGTCCACACAAACATGTACATGCATGAAAGCTGAGTATCGTCTACCATGTATTCAAATGTGAAAGCAGAATGACATGTATCATATTTTTCATACTTCCAAAATCCTGCTCTAACAAATTTCCTCTGTCGGTGTAGCTTTGTCACCCACAGCAAGGCTGGGCTAGTATCACACTTAAGAAAGTGCAAATGAAATATGGCTTTCTCTTACCTGATTTTCTCTACAATAGCTTCGACTAGTATGCATAAGTGTAAAATGAAAGGCACTATCCACTTCTGACCATCATTTATCATTCATGATAGAAGAGTTCATTATTATTATTATATATATATATATATATATATATATATACACACACACACACACACACACACACACACACACTCATCGTCATGGATATATATATATATATATATATATATATATATATTAGAAAATTTGTATTCTCACCACAAGACCCAGGTTTGAATCTCACCTTGGTTGATATTGAGCTGGAGGGTTGATCCCAGCGTGCTGCACCTTTTTGAAAGTGCCTGAAAACCATACCACGGGTCAACCCAAGCCTCATCAGTGAAATTGGGTAGATGGAACCCTTCATCATTAGCTGTGCTACTACAAAGTCACAAGTCGTCATGGCCAAGAGATTGAGTGTGCTGGCCTTGTTGAAATTGTTGATCACACTAGATAACACGCTCTTTCCCAGAAACGGTAACTAAAGTCTACTCAGTATAGTTGCAGTATAAACCACAGGAGAGCTCTGTGGGTGTTGAATAAACAAAAATATGACTGAGCAAGCCTCTGCAATAAGGATTAGCTAGCTACCCTAGTAGATGGGTATCCTCGAATATGAGTGGCCAGCTATTATATATATATATATATATATATATATATATATATATATATATAAAATTAGGAAATCAGCTGTTTCTACTACCTTGGTTTCAACCTTTTGATGTCTGCACATGATTTTGGTTAATTATTTTCTTCACACTTTATTTATTAAAAATAAAAAAATTATTAATGCTATATTTTTTTTTAAAAATAAATGAATAAACGCATAACGTGAGATGTGGTAGGTGAAGAAAAGTGTATTGGAAATGTATAGGTGGGGGATTAAGTTTAAATATACATACATTCTTTTCATCCCACTTAAAATGAAAACAAAAGAAAATTTTAGTATGAATACAACAGATCATAATTTACAGTTTCTCATTCAAAAGGGTTTTTCATTTAGTCTGGAAATGTTATTATAGCTTATTTTTCATGTTTACAAAGGTTGCAGATGTTGCTATGATTATTGTCATGTTTTGTATTTTTTTAAAATTTCCAGTTTACAATCGGATCTTTTTATTTTTTTCTTTTAATTTCCACATGTGTTTGGCGAGTTTAATAGACTTTCTAAGGCTTTCTAGCTTAAAAGATGATTTATGATTATACCACCTCTTTTTAATGTTACCCTTAGAAAACCCTATGTAGATATTTTCTGGACATTTGTATCTATTACTTCTGCTTTGTAAATTACTGCTTCAGTTTTGCAAACCCCATCTCATGGACATCTGCTTTTATTTCTACAATTACATATATCACTGTTAACAATGTTTTGCTGCATGTTAGTTTTGAAATTTCTGGTGTTTTGTCTTTTTATTGTGGCTTCTAAATTACTTGTGCAGCTGTAGCTTAATTTAAATGTGTTTTTATTAAATACTTTAATGTAATTCAGAATTTTTGGAAAGTGTTTATTGTGTACTTTGAAAAATGTTTTCCCTATTTTTTATACTTGACCTCTAAGTTAAAAAACAAACACCATCATTATGAAATATATATATATATATATATATATATATATATATATATATATATATATATATATATATATATAGGCATGTCTCATTGAATAAATTACATACATTATGGATCTATGGATTCTAATAAAAATAAAATTAATCATATATTATAAAAAAATACAATGCAACCAATTTAATTATTTGCAATAACTCCCCACTAACTGATGTATTATGTAAAACCAACATTATATACCAATTTAAATGTCCCTTGGGAGCATGCATCTCCAACAAAAAAATCAAATATATATGTTGGATATATAACAAATCCACTAACAAGAAGACTTACATTACATGTCTGACCATTCGTTCATTGTGAGACATCTACAACAACATTTCTGTCTGCATTCACAATATAAAAAATTACTAATCAACAACACAACTATCCTACACCATGAAAACAACAAATTCAGACCACAGATCCTAGAAACAATTTATATTAAAAAATTAAAGCCAGCACTGAACAGAATCAACTATGAACACTGCAGTAATGATCTGAAATGCCTGTAAAAGAACAGTTTTTTCACACTTTAATGTGTGCATGACCATGACATTATAACCTAGAGTGAAAAAATTCCATAATTCATAATTTCTTTGATATTCTAATGAATGCTCAGCATATTGTCAACCATATTGCATTTAAAAGCATAATGAAAAAATACAGTAATGGATAACAATGCACAACTTTGCACAAATACTTATATTAATAAACAAAATATACTTTTGTATGACTTGCACCCTGGAAGATGATCCTGGAAAAAGATTGAAAGTACTTTGGAAATGAAAATAAAAGAAATTTAAATAGCTATAGCACATTTCTCTCATCCTTTAACATCAATACATGGAAGGTTATTCGTGATTATGAATGGATTTTGTTAAAAATTAGCAGACATAATGTCTGTAATTTATTCAATCAGACATGCCTAAAAGAGAATTTGCTGCCTAAATACACAAACATATATCCAATGCAATGAGAACGAAAATAATATATAAATTCTAATGTTCACAGCATTAATTCAAAAGAGGGCTTGATACTGATAGTAGAGCAATAATTATTTATTATATTTTTATCATATCAACTAAAACAGTTTACTCACTACAAAGATGCAACTTCGTTTCAGTGCATTTCAATTGCACTTTGACTGGTGAGAACCAAAATGGTTATGAACAATTCTATTTTCAAACAAGCAGTATGTGAAATGTCACTTCCTTTTTTTCATTTGTTTGAGAAAAAAATATACATAAAGCAAAAAAGTGACACTGAAACAATAGTGCATGTTGATAGCAGTTTGGCGAAGGATGGGTGAGGTGTTAAAATGATGGCCAGACTGGAAAAATTATTTTTTGATAACAAAAGTTTAGGCACAGCATTTCCAAACATTCTAAGAGTGAGGGGTGGGGGAGGAAAAGTGGAAATAGATAGTAATACGATGAAAGAGATAGGAGGGATAAATTCAAATATATATATATATAAAAGCTTGCCTACATCACTACACTCACTAGTTATACAAAATTCATCATTTGTCTGTACCTAACCTGATTATCACTTAAGAAAGTTGAAAAGCTTAAACCTTATTTCTTCCAAAAGGAAATTTAGAAATGAAATCTCCTCCTTATCTGAGAAGGATTATTTGTAAATTTGGAAAAGTGGATCAATAAAATTAATTGACACAAAATGTCTGTTGTCTTTAATAACATTTGTCTTAAAGAACATTTTCTGCCTAAATACACAGAATAAAAAAATATATATATATATATATATATATATAAAACATCATGATCATCATAATCATGGAGATGTGTGTGTATATATATATATATATATATATATATAACATCATGATCATCATAATCATGGAGATGTGTGTGTTTGTGTGTGTGATGATTATCTGATGATTATGTTCCGGACCATTAAAATGAACCAAGTGTAAGATGAAGTTAATTACCTCAGAGTATAAACATTCCACGACAATTATCCTGATCTTTGAAGCACCATTTTGATCTCTGATCAGTTCCAACCGGCTTTAGCAACTTCTCTCCACATGCATATTAGCTCAAATCAAATCCCCACATATGTCAAAAAGGTGAGCCAGACTTTTGAACTAACACAATCGTGCCAAGACAACATAGAAATATATAACCGCAATTACAATTATCACCCTTACAATAATTGCCGATAATGGAGAATAGAGCATAGTGTTTGTAATTACACCTCCTCCTTCTTCTTCCTGTTTTCTGTTTTCTTACCTTTTCATGGCGACTACCATTAGTAATACCAATATGTATCATTTTACTGTGTCATTTTCAAGAATTAACTGTTGAGAAGGCTTGTACCATGCTGCATTTAAGTTTCTAAAGACTTGCTTTGTTCGTAGTTAAAGAGAATTCAATAAGCTTTAAATTGAAATGTTTGTCTATATAGAAAGATGTAAGTGCGTTGGAGGATATACTCGGATGTGCCAAAAGTTACAGGAGGACAGTATTTAAAAATGACAGTAAGTACAACCACTGTACCTTATACACTGACAAACATCAGAGTATATTAGAGCATACACTATGACGTGCCAAAAGTTACAGGAGAGCAGTATTTAAAAATGACAATAAGTACCACCACTGTACCTTATCCACAGACAAACATCAGGGTATATTAGAGCATACACTATGACGTGGCAAAAGTTACAGGAGAGCAGTATTTAAAAAAAATGACAATATGTGACAACACTGTACATTGACAATGTGTGTAGGTTTTTGAAAAGTTATTGTCGTTTTTGTAATTTTTTTGTGATTGGCTTCAAACAGAGCCTCCAGATGACTTCAGAATCTCATGCAACTCTTCTGGATGATCTCCAGGTTTAAGTTGGTCAATCCTGGCATAATCCTTGCTTTCAGTTTTTGTTAAAAACAACAAAATATGATCAAGATCTCAATATTATTGTTTATTTTAGTATTTACACTAAATTGATGCAATATATGTCATCAGGATAAGATAGTGGTAAGTGGCACCAATATATCTTTACACAATATCTAAGTTCCATAAGTGTTATTTAAATATACTTTTGTATTGGGGATCAAAAGTCCTCAATATATATATATATATATATATAAACGTAATAATTCTTCAGACTGACTCTTACACAGAAATATAAAAAAATTAATTAGTTATATATATATATATATATATATATATATATTTTTCAGTAAATATGTCAGACAACAAAGATTTTATCAATTTTTGTGTTTGTTTTTTTAGTTTTCCTCTCTGATCTATCATATCCCAAATGCCTACACCAGTATACCAGCTATCAAAAACTTTCAATGATATAATTTCTCCATACACACCCAAGAATGACAGTATCACATCAATATATATATAAGCTTGTCTACAGCACAATATATATATATATATACACATATACACACACGCAAAATACATCTGACATATATCTCCCACCTAATGGTAGTCCAGTAAAAGGTATAAGTGTGAGGTATTTTCAATGCACATAAACATACACACACGCACACATACATACATATATATATATATGGATAAATTGTTACCATTTTATATTTTTTATTTCATGCATCCATGTTATTTGTTTTTGATTTTGTCAACTGCACATTATAGTAGGGTCAATTGAGCATCATCTGTGAGAAAAAGAGCACCATGATGCAATTCACTCCAACAGAAATTTGTAAACAGCATGCTGTACAGCTTGACATTCATGATTGAAGCTCCAATATGAACATTTCAGAGAAGAAGACCATCCAGAAGAGTTGCAGGAGATCCCTAAGTCGTTTGGAGGATGTGGTTGAAGCCAATGGCAATTTTATTGAATAAATTTACTCTTTAGTATTTCAAGATATTTTTGTGGAATTTTGGCAGATATATCTGTTAAAATTAGATGTCAGTGTTCTTTTCATTTTTGGATAATTTAGACAATTCATCCATTGTTGCACCGTGTGTGTGTGTGTGTGTGTGTGTGTGTGTGTGTGTATAAACTGATTCCTTATAATGAGACAGTATATAAATATGGAGAAGGAATATCCATCCATATACTAGCAAAAACGCATACACAATACACAAAAATGGAGGTAGGTCTAACAAGATATAGGGGTCATAAAAAGATAAGAATGAAGACCTCCTTCCTTCACCCTTTCTTGAAACAATCCTAACTGTTTTATTATCCCTTAAGCAGAAGAATACTTTCATTATCAGTCCAAGAAAAACATTTGGGCTACTACTACTACAGACAAAAGACAATGGTTCAACATCGAAAACGTAAGGAAAATTAATTCCTTTTAATAATATGTGGAAATAACCACTCTTTGCCTGATGAAGGTCACAAGACCAGAAACCCGTGTAGCAAAAATATGGAAAATAAAGTATAATATATATTTTAAAAAATCCACATTATAACCAGAAATGTTTGCAGTTTCTCTCTCCTTTTTAATATATATATATATATATATATATAAATACATCAAAATTTTTAGAAAACCAGTCTGTCCGATAATACCTAATTGGTAGAAACTGTGGCAGCAAGAAGGTTGGTTTACTAAATTTTTATGTCTTAAATTGCTCCATTTTCTTTTTCTGAAAATTGTATTAATTGATCTTTCTTTAATTTAACCATTTTAACCAATTTGCTTTTTTCCCCACTACATCCCATAATTCCTCATATTCCTACTTCTGTATATAACTTACCTTAAACTTGAAAGAAACTGATCCAACCATAATAACTCAATACATGCATAATCATTTCCAAGCACACCTGTCTGCCAGAGTGACTAGTAAATCACTATTATGGATTCCTGCTCAACCGACTGTGTCCACCTGTGGTTTATACTGCAGCTATATTGAGCAGACCTCAGTTAAAGTTTCTGGGATCAATGTTTTGAAGAAAGCATTCTTAAACTCTTGGTCTTGGGAATCATTGATATATATATATATATATATATATAAATGTTTCCCAACATGGGGCACGGTAATATTTTTGTGGGTTATACATAGGATGTGCACCCTTCAGCTTACTATACCAACAGAATAAGGAGGCAATTCAAGAATGAGTTATTAACAGTTATTTACATTAATTTGTTGTTACCATTTCCATCTTTATATTTAGCTGAATGTGGCTTTAGTGCTGTAAATGATTTCTTATTGAAGAAAATAAATCGACTGAATATCACTAAATGAGGAGACTTGAGGTTTAAGCTGACTAAATTGGTACTGAATATAAAGTCTATCTGTAGCAGGAATGATGCATAAGGATTTCACTAACGCTCATTTTGTGATGAGTACAAATTTCATTTTGCATTATTATTTCATGATTAAAATGATCAAAGTATATCACAGAATAAACTTTCATTCAGATATTTTATATTTCTGCCTTTCAGTTCTCTGTTATGTTTTAAAACAATACATATATTGTTTTTTTAAATTTTTCTCTTTCATGGACACCATGTTATTTAGAGGCTTGTTTAGAGACTAAGTTAATGGCCTTTTAAGCTTCCTTCACGTGAATTGCAAAGAAATCTTGAATATGTAACAATCAAATATTAAGGGGAGCACAAGAATTTTAAAAATATCAAAGTGGGGTATGGCCCCAAATTATTTGGGAACCACTGCCCTTGACGTAATCTCTTCAAGATCATAATGTTCATGGAATCATCCATGTGGCAGTCTCTTCCACAAAGTATCGATTCTCTGGAAGAAGCATTCTGGGTGTAAGATACTTCTTACCAATGGAATATGTAAGGAATGATGGTGATGTTCGCTGTAAAGATCTGTGCTGACGGCATTATTTCATGATTAAAATGATCAAAGTATATTACAGAATAAGCTTTCATTCAAATATTTATATTTCTGTCCTTCACTTCTCTATTATATGTTTTGAAACATATATATATATATTTAACTGTCTTTTTTAATTTTTCTCTTTCATGGACGCAATGGTCTTTAGAGGCTTGTTTAGAGACCAAGTTTTTTTTTAAGCTTCCTTCACATGAATTGCAGTCGCATTTTTAATATGTAACAATTAAATATTACAGGGCGGGGCACCAGAATTTTAGAAATACCAAAGTGGGACATGTCACAAAATCCGTTGGGAACTACTGAGATATATATATATATATATATATATATATATATATATATATGTCACACATTGAGTGTTGTTGCTAATAAAATAGTGCTTAATTTATAATAACAGAGCTATAATTTAAAAATAATAATAAATATTTTTTCCTCACTGTTAACACAACTCTGAGTTTCATGCACAACACAATCATCAGGTGCTGTATGAAAACAGTTTTCAACTTGCACTGAATGACAGCATATTGTTACTAGTGAAGAAAAAAAGTATATTTATTATTTATTTATATATATATATATACATATATATGGACTGTCATTGCAAACGAGGCACAGTAAAATAAAGAGGTGGTCAACTGCTATGGACATGCATGTGTCTCTCAAGCCTGCAAGTGTTTTGAAAACTTTTTGATAAGTGGAACATGTGGCAGACCCATTTTGCTCTTGTGGTTGAGGATCAATTTCCACATATTTCCATGAATGGACAGCAAGACCTGCTTTAAAGCCACTGAGGCAGGTAAGGCTATCATTGATAGGAGCTGCATGCTGCCAACTTTATTTAATATTTGAACCCAAATTCAAGTCAGCCTTACTCAAACCTTTGTATAAATGAGAAGCCAGACAGGCACCAGCTCTTCACTCTGATGCTTTGTTTTCCCAGTAAGAATAGTGGTTACTGCATCAATTCAGATTGTCTTTGTGTTTATCTTTGTAATGCAAGAATGGCCTTCTAACTCACCTGCTTGTTTGAAGTTGACCAAAGAGAAGTTGTTTTGAAAGTCTGCTATCGCCCATACACGAAAGATGTCCTGACAACTTGAGTTGGATTTTCATTAAGATGGCTTCAATACCTGTCATGTTGTATTTAGTCAGAACTTCATTGTTTCTAATCTGAGCACACAGAAAAAGGGATTGCTTCTGATTGTCTTTGAGTTTGTCTTTGTAACTCAAGAGTGGCCTTCCAACTCACCTGCGTGTGTTTCTAATAAGATCACCCAGTTTTCTGTTGCAGATCGTATGTAGGCCACATACATGTGAAAAGCATTGTGTTGATTGATGTTTTATCAGTACAGAACCCAGGATTCTGCGCCATAGAGTAGGGATGCCAGTATTACTGACTTCTACACATCAATTTGCACCTTTAACAAAGCATCACAAGAATTCCAAAGCCTGTGATAATGATTACTGAAGACAGAACTAGCTTTCCAATCTTTCACTTAATTCATTTGGCCATATTAGCATTGTTGGATACAATGGTGCCAAGAGAGGTGAAAGAAGAAACAGCCTTCAAGAGTTTCCAATCAATGTAAACAGTGAGATCAACTGATGCAGTCACCACATAAATAAAATATAAAAAATTTACAGGAAGAAATTGTCATCCAAACTAAGGCAAAACAAAAGCAAAGTGCTTAATAAAATGGCCAAATATTTATTACTGGCAACAATCAACAAATTTTTGGCTCTTTTTTTTTAAGAACTTTGCCTTTGTTTTGTCTCAGTTTGAATGTCATGTCAATTTCTTCCTGTATATATTTTATTTACGTGGCAACTTCTCCATGGTTCGCTACAAAGTGGTGATCCCGACATGATAAAACTACTGTCAGTCAAGGGAGCTAATCCACTTTCAGTTGTCAAACTTCTTGATGCAACACAATACCTGTGGAATGGTTATAAATAGGCTGATGGACAAGTTCTGCATTTTTTTCTGGTGGTCAGACTGAAAGCGTTAGATTCATAAAAGAATTTGTTAAGGATCCATTCCATATCACTACTTTTCCAAAACTCAAATCTTACACCTTTAACATTTTCAAATGTCATTTCCAACATGATATAAAATACAAAGCAAATAAGAGGTGCAAGAACACAATCATATTTTTTCCATTAGAGACTATGAATGGGTCAGACACTTCTCCAATGGATCTAACTGAGGTCCACATCCTCTGATGGAAAGACATGATGACACTGTGCACTCTTTCAAAAAGAACTCAACTTGACAAGTATGACCCAAAGAGCATCCCTTGAAATAATATCAAATGCTTTAGTGAGATTGACGAAAGCAACAAAGAGATTCTTGTCACGCTCTTGTGCTTTCTCCTGTAGTATGCTTAAATTGAAAATAATGTCCACAGTTCTTCTGCTAGGCTGAAAGCCACACTGAGATTCAGACAAAACTGAATCAACCAGAGAAGAGTTGAGTTTGTTTAAGATGATCCTGCAAACAAGGGAGATACCTCTATGTTTGTCACAGTCCCATTTATTGTCTTTGTGCTTATAAAGATGGACAATAGAAGCATCTTTAAACTCCTGAGAAACTGATCCTGAATCCCAGATTAATAAAAAGAGATCAGAAACCTTACAAACCAGATTACTGCCACATTTGTATATCTCTGCCATTATGCCATCATTACAAGAGGACCTCCCATTTATCATTTCTTTTTGGCCTTATATACTTAACAAATACATACATACACACACACACACACACACATTCGTAATTATAATTTCTGCAATTGATTTTCACAAATAACTTTTTTTTGTGATTTATGCATTAAATTTTAAATTCATCATAGAAGTGAAATGTGTTTTTGGTGTTGGGTCAGGATGGGTGTTGTAAGGATTTTATTTTGCGAAATTTGCCTTGATAAAGTCCATCAGAGGATGAAACACATCAGTTTTTTTTTCATTATTCATTTTGTCCTTTAATAGATATATATTTTAGTGATATAACTGCTCTCCCCGCTCTCTCACACACACGCACACACACACACACACACACACACACACATATATATATATATATATATATATATATATATATATATATACATGATAAAAATATACATATACTTACACATACATATATACTTTTTCTCAGGTGTTATAAAAACATGAAACTCTGAGTTGTGCTATCGATGTTAAAGTTTGTGGCTCGGCTCCTGGAAGGTTTATAGTCTTGGAAATACTTGTAACAGCTAAGTACTGAGGTTACATCATATAAAAGGCTGAATAAGATAGATAGCTAATATTATAGTGTAATAACTCAACATATAAATCCACATCCCTATCAGTCAAGTCAATTAGGTGACCATCCAAGCTTACTTGAGCTTGGGCATTGCCTTACATTCATCTTTGAAGGCATGCACATATTTTTTAGGAAAAAAAGTGCATCATAAGCTGGAAAATACATGGTATATATATATGTATGTGTGTGTGTGTGTGTGTGTACACACACATATATATATAAGAATTCATACATAATATTATTTTTACATAGACTAGATTTTTAAGTTGCTGAATTATTTTTAAGAATTAGATGTTGACTTTTTTGCAATAAATGCTAAATTTAAGATATTAGGATCAATAACTTTTATATATTTTCAGTTTATTTATTTATATATATATATATATATATATATATATATATATATGTAAAATATTATATTATCAATAGCCTTTTTGGTGTTATTTATAATTCAGATGCATCTGTTTACAATAAAACAATTTAATATAATTCTTATTATTATTAATTCATTAATCTAATAATTTAAAAAAGCTTAAAGAAACGTTTGAAAGTAACTTTGTTATATAATCCACTTATGAACTGAGCATTAAATATATGTTCTTTTTCTTTTGCTTACCAACCCTTTGCGGGTTATTTAAAGCCAGAAAATATTTTTAGTTTGTCAGAATTTTTTCTTGTTTTGTTATCTTTTATTACATAATAGCAGGAATATAAAGTGAGGGATAAATTTTATGTTACAATCAGTATATAAACTGATCCCTGATTTTGTGGCCATGGTAGTTTCTATATATTTATATTCCAGAGAATGTAAATTAATCTAAATGACATGCCTCTGTAGCTAACAATATTTCATTCATGATTGATTCATTCATTTTCTACACTTTGCAGGTTATTTAAAGCCAGAAAATATGTTTAGATGGTTAGAATTTTTTTTTTTGACAATGATAATGATTTAGTGATACAGGTCTTACAAATTAACCCATAGCTGGGGGAGAAGTGGATTCATACCTTTCCCAATGGTATTTGCACGGAAGTGAATGTAATGAATTGAATTGAAATTTGGATCTCTGATTAACAATTCCGAGCCATTATCCATTGCACCACTTGCACATCCAAACTTACAGCACATGGTATTCCCAAGCAGTCACCCATCTAGGTACTGACAAGGTTTGATGTTGCTTAACTTTGGTGATCATATGAGAACCAGTGTTTCAACATATGGCTGTAAGCCTTGATAGAAAGTGGAATGCTAAAAACAAAAACAAAAAACAGTTTAATAAAATTTTGAATACTGATCCTTCCTTAGGGAGAGAGTTCAGTAGAACTATTATAGGGACATTTTACCGGGTTGCATATTATAGGGACATTTTACCGGGTTGCATGTTATAGGGACATTTTACCGGGTTGCATATTACAGGGACATTTTACCGGGTTGCATATTATAGGGACATTTTACCAGGTTGCCTATTATAGAGAGATTTGACTGTTTCCTATTATTGAAACATTTGACGCCATTGCCTATTATAGGGACATTTTATTCCATATTATTGGGACATTTTCCTTTATCACTAATGATTGGGTCATTTCCAATCTGCTAAGCAATGATTTTCTGCAAAAAAGAACATAAAGAATTAATTAATTCTTTTAAGATCTTTTTAAGTATGATACCCCCAAGCAAGGCTATAAAGCTGCTAAGACACAAAGGGTTACAAGGTGTGGAAGAATTAGGAATAGAAACATTAGTAATGAGTGGAAAGAGAAAAGAGTAATCGGGAGGAAAGTAGATAGCAATTGACATTGCATTTAAATATTTGAAAATTAAAGTTGGCTGGAAAGCATGGGGCCAGAAGGGAGTTCCACAAGCAAGAAGTGTGAGAAAAGAAACTGTTAGCATAGAATTTATGGTTATATCTATCCAACACAACTGTCAATTGGTGAGACCACCTCACTAGTCTAGTACAGTGCTTAAATTGTAAAAATCTAGGTACCATAGTGAAGAGCTCATCCAAACAATTACCATGAAAGTATTTATAGAAAAGGCACAGGGAGGCAACCTTACAGGGGTGGGAAAGTGACTGAAGCCAAGATTCCCAATTATGACCAATAATATTACTAAATTTTCTTTGGATTTTATCAAGGATCTCTAGATATAAAGCAAGAACTTATGACAAATTGGCAGGAATATTCTAAGCATGGACAAATGGTAGACTTATAGATATGCAGGATAGATTCAGGAGAGAAAAATTGTCTGGCACAACATGGTAAACCAATTTTCATAATTAAAAAGAACTGATTCAGTTAATGAATTAAATTTTTTAAAATTGATACTGAATTTTTCTGGTCCATTTATATTTGATTTTCGTCATTGCTAAATTTCTCCCACCTGAATGTTTTACAATTAACTGTTGGATGTGCAGCTGGTGTAATGAATAGTGGCTTGGATTGAGAATTCAGAGAGCTGAGTTCAAATTCCAGTTTAGTTCATTCTATTCATTTACATGCAAATACCATTGGAAAAGGTATGAATCTATTACCTCCTCCAGATATGGATTAAATAAGACTTTAATCTGAAGTATCTGAGAAGAATTGTTAAGGCAATATTCAGTATCTGCATATATTTCTGAGATGAGGTATTGTAATTATTGATATTATTTACATTGTTCAAACTGTTGTTCTCATCTTTATTATCATATTCACAACGTTTCAGCCATTGTACGCTCCAGCCTTCTTCAATATGTCTATATTTCTGAGATGACGGATTGTAATTATTTACAGTGTTTGGGCTGTTGTCCTCATCTTTATTGCCATATTCACAACCTGCTTCAGTTAATTAGAATTTCGAACTGAACCCTTTATTGCATCCACTAGGGTAGATTGTTCTAGTTCCACATACCATGCCTCTTCAGGATGTCTCGGTCACCTTTCCAAGTTTTTGTTCACTACTGCAGTAGCCAAGTATTGAACTCACAACTCTTTGGGTTGAGTCACTGAACCCAGCTGACACTTTTATTCACTGGGTCATGTGTCCAGGACATTAGAAGAGGAATGGTACGTGGAACTAGAACAATATACCACAGTGGACAAAATAAATGGTCCAGTTTGAAATTCCAGTCACTTAAAGAAGGGCAGAGCATACCATGGCTGAAATATTGTGAATATACAATAAAGATGAGGACAATAGTCCAAACAATGTAAATAATGTAAATTCAATGTTCACTTTGCAAAAAAAAATATTCTTATAATCCAAAATATATTTTGGTATTTAAATAACTCACAACAGGTTGATAAACCATGAACAATCAGATCAATTAGTAAGTTAAAATCAATGGTTTAAAGACCAATGAATGTTATCAAGAACATTCTTAAAATGTAAAATAATAACTCTTTGGGTTAACTCACTTTTTGGATTACTCAACTGACACTTTTATCCACTGAACCATGTGAGTTCAATACCTGGCCGCAGCTGAAGAAACAAAATCTTGGAGAATTAAATTACTAAAGAGAAATAACTGAAACTAAGATAGCCAAAAAAGGCATGGCACATGAAATTAGAACAATCTACCGCCAGGGACTAAATAAAGGGTTCAGTTCAAAATTCCAATGTATATCACCTGAAGAAGGTCAGAATATACAATGTCTAAAACATTATGAATATGGCAATAAAGATGAGGACAACTGATGCAAATATTTTAAATTTTTTCTTTTTCTCATATTCTTTCACCTCTTGCATCTTAGTGACTTTATTACCTTTCTTGAGGTGAAATGATAAAAAAAAACAATTATTAGGTTACTTTATTTCTTTATTTCTTAAGTAGGTCTACCTGTCAGCTGGTCTATAATCTTCCCTCACTTTTTTGAACAATAGTAGAGCTTTATCCTTTTTTTTTTTTTTTTTTTTTTTTTTTTTTTTTTGCTGTCTAGGATTCCAATTCCTCCTGCTGAGGTCTTGATAAGGATGTTTTATTCCAAGAGTTTCTTTTCTCAGGCTTCTGATTTCTTGCTTCCCTGCCATCTACTATCTTTAAAAATTTAAATGCAACTCCAATCACCATTTCTATTTTCCTGAATCCTGTTCTTTTTTTTTTTTTTTAATCTTTCTTTTCACTTCAATCTTTTCATTCTCTTTCACTCCAGTAACCCCATGCATCCTCATGGCATTATTGACTTGCTTAGAGTGAAGGGATTAAAAAAAAAAAAATTTAATAAAATTTAAAGTTCTTATCTATCAACTTCATCATTGGTTTGGTTTGGTTTGGTTTGGTTTATTTTGTTTTACAACATATCAATCTCAATGGGTTATTTAATGCTGACAAGATTTTTAAAAATATGATCGTATGAATAGAAAATGTATTAATTGTAAGTGGGGGATCATTTTTCTATTGTTATTAAGTAGCACAATTGATACCCTATTACTAATATATTTTAATATGTAAAAATGTATTTAAAGACAAACTTTGTTTGGTTTGGTTTATGGCATATCAAATTCAATGGGTTATTTAAGGCCAAAAAGATTTTTATTGCTGGTAATATTTTTTTAAAAAATATATTGCTGGTATTAAAACCTATTTTTACACTTTCATAATGCTTTGACCCCAGTTTGGGGGTTAATCATTTACACATAGCTGGGAACACCAGCAGTTAAAAGGTGGTTCCACACTTCTCAAAACCTCCTGATCAGAGACCTTGCTGCCGGATGTAGTTTATCTTCTTAACTAGGATGGTTCATCATTGCAATATCAATATTTTCTAAAATTCTCCATCTTGAAGGTTTTATCATTAACTTAGCTATTAAGTTAATATTAAACTAAAAACCATTTGAAGATATTTCTTGTTTCTTGTCTTCATGAATGAAACAAGTTGTGCGATTGTTTAATTTGACATTGAAGAATTTCTCTAGTTAAAGAGTGGTTAATTCATATCCTATTACAAACTGCGACTGATGCAGGCATATCAGAAATGCCATACTCGACTGGCACCTGAGAGAGGGAGCCAAAATGCAACTTTTGAATGTGTAGTGTTAGAATTAGAAAGGCAAATCAAAAGACAGAATGAAAGGAATGACGACCAAAGAATTAATCTGAAAACTGAGAGTGCAATTGGTGATAAGGAATATAATTATAATTGAATTACAGTATTTAGCGCTTGTCTGGCCGAGAGAATTGAGAAACAATGGCCAAATCCAGTTGCTTGCCAAGACAATTGATTTGTTTTCATGGGAATATACAATATCGTTCCAGAAATTGATCAGAGATCAAGTTTATAGCTGAACATAATAACAAATCTCTTATTATTAGGAGGTGGGGACTCAATAGATATATATTTTCGCAGACATATATATATATATACACACTAGTATGTAAATGTATGTATGTCTACATAAGTGTAAATGCCGTATTATGACTTTATGTATGTGTATATTAAACATCTCTCTCCTACTATCAACCTCACCTTATTTAACAGTGGAAATGGACTGTTAAAAGTTTTTTAAAAAAATAGAAAGATGCTCATGCCATTTCCAGCTGTATTCAACACATGAAGGTGTGGAATAAATGCTCCTACCAAAACAGCACAAAAATAAACTACAACTTAAACAGTCAAAACATGAAGAAAAACTAACAACACCAAAAAAATAAATCCCTTGAATAAATCCCTTGAAAATGGCTGAAGAAGTGGCCGAAAGTGCTTGGGACAATGAAAATTATGGAAAATTTCTGTGCGCCCTTATTCCTACAAAAATGTAAGGATGCTGGAAGAATGAAATAAAAAATGAATTAAATCTTCCTTTCTGCATTATTTTATGAAAGATGTTTAAAGGAAAGGTTGTTACACAAATATAAATTAATATATATATATATATATATATATATATAGGATTAATACAAATAAAAAATTTGTCACTGAGCTTGTTGATGTCATTTTCAGAATCTTGACTCTAGATTTTTATAGGTGGACCCTCCAGTAATCACTCTGTCCACTTGTCAGGAGATATCAGCAATTGTTTATTTTCACATTTTTCATCACTTTTATATTGAGTTAAAAAATTGTTGTGGAGTAAAGCGTATACCCCCCAGGGACTCTATGAACTCATCCAATACTATAAAGAGTTCCATGGTATGAAGTCATTATTAGTGATATATGGTTCAAAGAAAGGTTTACCTACCCATACAGCTAACAGATTAAAGCACTGGGGTACCATCCTGTTAAACTGTCTGAAAATGAAGACATGCAAATGAATTATCTAGGTTAATATCTAAAAATGTGGAACCATTGGAGATGACAGTCATAACAGCACTGAAAAGTTAGTTGGAAATTAAAAACAATGTAGTACAGCAAGTACAGAAAACTAAAGAAAAAGCAGAAAAGGACGTCTTTATTGCTAAAATAAAGAAGCAAATAAGAGGAACTAAAAAAGAATAGAATCAAGAATTGAAAGCATATTCAATATGCAATGGTGTTGTAACCTACCGACAAAGAACTGTAATACCGAGTGGGTTGCAGAAACATATATTAAATGATTTTTATTCTGGATATTTCAAGAATGAAATCTCTCGTGAAAATTTTTGTATATTGGAACAGAATGAACCGAGATAAAAAAAAAAACAGTAAAAGCATGTAGAGGTTATGCCCTAGAAACAGAACTACCTATCACAAAGATAGAACCTTGACCAAAGACTGACACTCCATGGTCAAGACTGTATATAGCTTTTGCTGGTCCTATAGATGGAGCATATTGTCTAGTGGTAGTTGATAGTTTTACAAAATGGATGGAAATTTACAAGTGCAAAAATCCTATATCCTCAGTAACAGTGAATTTCTTGCATGAACTGTTTGCAAAATATGGCATAACAGATACTATCGTATTGGATAACAGAACACAATTCAGTGGAAAAGAATTTCAAGACTCCTGCAAGTTTTTTCCTATAAAACATATTAAAATCTCTCTGTATCAGCCAGGGTCTAATGGATAAGTGGAATGGTTTGTGGGAAAGTTCAAAAGAGCATTGAAAAAAGCAAGTCTGGACAAATTAAATGAGGAGGCACTTCAAAATTTTTTGAGCGTGTACCGGTTGATACCTAACCCCAATACACTGTCAGACATGTCACCAGTGGAATTAATGTTTGCCAGAATTGTAAAATCAGTGTTTGACATGTTATTGCCAAGTCAAGAATCACAAATGGTTAATAAAAGTGATGCCAATACTTTCAAGGTTAGCAATAAAGTATTCTTTAGAGAATACAAGTGTTGAAAGGAAATACGAGAAGACAGCATAATAGCAGCTGGAATCGGAAAGTTGGTCTACATGGTGAAAGAAAAAAAATTACAACATAAAAGGCACCGAGATCAGCTGAAGGAAAGATTAACTGATGAAAGATCTGAAGAACTGGTTAAAATGCTGTACCAGTACCAAAACAAATTATGGAATCAACAAGAACAACTTCAAGAACAAACATTCCGAAGCACTAGAAGTGGATCCAAGACGGAAACACTACAAAGCAAAGTACGTTGGTGAACTCTCCAGAAAGAGGGGGAGATATTAATTCGAAATAAAAATATATTTATTTAATAAAGTAGTAATCTTGAAAGTGGAGATTCTGTAGAGTGAAGAGTAAGATCCGATGACTCTATGAACTTGTTTGGTACTATAGAGTTCTATGGTATGAGCTAGCAATTGTTTTGGACTAAGGTAGTCGGCTACATGGAGATTCTGTAGATTGTAGAGTACTACCCCACCACCGGTGACTCTATGAGCTCGTTCAGTACTCTAAAGAGTTCCAAGATATGAGTTCACTAGCAATTGTTTCGGTGTAAGGCAGTCAGTTACCAGGCTTGCAATAGACATGTCGAACTCTCTGCCTTTGGGCAGAGAGGAATCCAGATGAGGCTATACCTACAGGAAGAATCTAATCTGGGGAGGTAGAGAAACCTGACCCATGAATGTGGGGTCTAAGGCAAATTTTTGCCCGAGCCTACAGGTTTGTGCCACACTCTTCCTTGAGGGAAGGATTGGGTAAATACCAGTTGTACTGAAGTCAGTCTTCATACTAACTATACAGGCATTAGGGCAATAGCCTAAGCATTACACATGGAGAAAACTTAATGATAGGAAGTTACAATAAAAATAGTTTAGGCAATTCTCATTGGTGCAAGATTGATTTTTTTCTTCTTATTTATTTTTTTAATGAATAGTTAAAGTTTATTGATTTCATGTTAATGTATAATATAGGAATAAAGCGTCAACACATGAGTTTGAACATAGATCATCAGTGAGCAAACACAGGCAGTCCTATTATTAAATCAAGTAGACCACCTAACCATAGTGGAAACACATAAGTAGGAAGTCACATGGTGTCTAATTGATCGCTATTTCTATTCTATCCTCTATTACTATTCGGATCACCATTTCTAGTCTATCCTCTATTGCACTATTCTCTACTCTATTCCCTATACTATTTCTCTATTTGGATCACTATACAGATTACTTCTGAGCGAGTATTATTGAGTAAGTACTATTGGTGCATGTGTTATTCAAAGTCGTTTGACACCGGTTTTGTTCAACGCTGTACTATAGTTGTATCTGCAATTACAAAGTGTCTACTACAACGAGCATTTCAAAAGTGACAACAAGTATTCATTGACATTACAAAAATGGCAACAAGTCTTCTTTGACATCAAAAATAATGATAGTTTATTGATTTTTTTTTGAGAAAATAGCAGAAATGAATAGTACTCAAAGGAAAATGATTTTCAGAAGCTAAGGCATTAGTGATAATAAAGACATTTAAATCGAGCAGTTTTTGTAATAAAGTGCTCAATATCAGAGATAAAGCATTAAAACAAATATAAAATTTGTCACTTATCACCTTGATGTTATTTTCAGCATCTTTATTCTAGAGTTTCATAGACAGACACTCCGGTAATTGCTCTGTTCACTCCTCAGGAGATATCAGCAATTGACTGTTTATTTTCTAGTTTTTATCATCACTTTCCTATAATACTTAAAACATTACTTTTAGTGGATGCACCTATTTGAGTAGACATGCTGTTTATTTTAAATAGCATTTATTTTTGTCTGTTGGCCTGTGTACTTAACAAAACCGAATAAATACGCCTTCCATCAGAATTTGAACTTGCCTTTTTTATTCAGTTTTCTTATGTACACAAGTTACTAGTTGAAATCAATCCTGCGTATACCTTACATTGATTTGGACAACTCCAACTTTCATGCTGATGCAATTTTCAAGTGCTGGTATTTTTATTTTGGGTAATACCATTTTATAATATTTCTGGTTATTGTAAGATACTTTATTGTTGGGGTGGATTATTATTGTTGTTAAAATATTTAAATGAATTGTAGTTTAATTTTGAATTTGAATTTAGGCCCAGATTAACATTTAAGATTGAAAATAACATTGAGCACTGTTTTTTCTTACACTATAGAGTATTTTTATGTATTTGTATATGATCGCTCACTTATACATCTACCTAAATTTACCCCTTTGGTTATTTATATATATATATATATATATATACACACACACACACATATATATTTTGTGTATTTAGGCAGCTATCCTTCTTTCATCCATATTTCATTGAATATGACAAACAAGGTATTTTATTTAGTTTTTTTATACAATTTCTCATGCAATCTAATAACTTTTTTCTTTTCAGATGATAAATTATATAAAAACTGTCCAAATGTTCTTTTTATCCAAGTGCTTTCGGCTATACATTTAGCCATTTTCAAGAATTAAATATTTTAACTGTTAAATAAGAAATAGTTTGATGCATGTATGTTTTATAAAATGTTTTCATTTTTCAAAACACGGTCAAGACATTGTGTCCATGTTCATAGTTGATACTAGTAACTGTTGATTTTTTGTTTTATTACTAAGGCTTCCATTATTTTTAGCCTTTTTTTGCATGTAGATGATGCTATTATATTAGTGTTGTCAACAAGTATGTATATATATATATATATATATATATATATATATATATATATATATATATATATAATATATAGATAATATTAGTGGTAAATATACACATACATATGCAAAATATATAAATATATATACATACATACATATACATATATATTTGTATAAAAAAAATAATTCCAAGAGGATAGAATCCAGGTAGAACTCAATGTCCAGGACAGAGTAAGGATATAATAAAAAGGCTTAAACACTAATATTCCATGGTCATAATTTATTACATTGGAATCGTAAATACGATCCAATTCATCAGACCTACAAATTCAAAAAGAAAACAGAAAAATGAATTCGATTGTATTTACGATTCCAGTGGAATAAATTATGCCCATGGTGTTTAAGCCTTTTTATTATATATATATATATATATATATATATATATATATATATATAAGACGTGCCTCATTAAAAAATTTAGAAAAGTTTTGTCTACTTATTTTTAATAGGATCCTCTCTTGTAAATACGGATGAGTTTCTTAGTATCCTTATTAAAGGAAGAAAGAAAATTACAATGTTGGTGCATATTCATTTTATTTTAAGCACTTTCAACATTAGCACAATGTCATCATCAGGGTGTTGTTTTTTCTAAGACAAAAAAATTGTTGTGTTCATCTGAAAATTAGATTTTTATGTGTGAATTGAAAAACGCTAAGATTATGTACTTTACAATTTTAAAATTTTATCATGTAGACATGCATGCAAATGTCAAGGGAGGTAAGTTATTGAAATGTCTACATATTTAAAATATATATATATATATATATACACACACACACACTCAGGTTTTATATCAGTGTATGCATCTCTATCTCCCATAAGTAAATATATATAGATATTTAGATACATTTTCATTAAAAATATATAAACCTCCTACAATAAATTTCTATTTATTTCACTCTGTCCATTTCTCACTTTTTTTTTTTTCTCTTATATATATATATATATATATATATATATATATATATATATATATATATATATATATATATATATATATATATATATATATATATATATATATATATAATTTATATATATTAAAAAAAAAGAAATTATAAGGAAAAAGGTTGCTATATAGATAGGAAACAATATAAATATCAGAGATATAAAATATGGCACATGAGATTTGTTTACAGTGGTGAAGGATATGTGCAGGACCAGCCACACTTTGGAGGGACAAATATAGAAACCTGCATAAAGGAATGCATGCCACAAGGTTCCCAAAACACCCTCCAAAGGTTTTGAATTCAGAGTTGTCCTTCTCCTAGACCAGTTGCCATCCAAGGCTATAGAACCCATTTTCTGTCCTGCTATTTTACCCATAGCTGGAGGGAGATGAAGAGGATACATAGATTTTCCCAAGGGCCAATTTAATCAGAAAGTGAATGCAGTGGATTCAACTTGAATTGAAAACTCTTTTTTTGATTCCTCAATCCAAGCCGCTATGTCTTTGCTCCAGAATGCCTCCTCATACTTTCGGCCTATGTTGATTTGATTTCTATGTTCACTTATATATATATATATATATATACGCATGCACGCATGATAAAATGTATAAAGAGTAACTTGGAACATGAAATCAGAGCTGAGTTCAAATTCCAGTTGGGTTCTTTCCATTCACTTATGCACAAATACCATTGGGAAAGGTTTGAATATATCTCCTCTCTCCAGCTATGGTTTAAATAGTAAGTCCTGTATCCAGAAAAATCATCATTATTCTCTGAAACCTTCCATAATAATTATTGTCCAAGATGCTTTCAGCCATTCCGTAACCATTTTCAAGAGTTTTGTTGTTCATATGCTTTCTAGTTTGTGTTTGGTTGGAGATGTCTTTTAAAACATTATGTTGAAGGGGTCTTGGAACAATGGGCAATACAGACTATTTTTGGTAATGGTAATATTAGCCGTTTCCTTATAACAAAATATTTGGCATTTCCTGACTGAGCAGCCAGTGCCACTGTCTCTTATAAATCTCTCTCTTATAAAAGATTTTTCAAGAATATAGGTTTCTCAAGTTCAGTAACTGTTGCTCTTTCCAGCATTGATGGGGGTTTTCTTGCTAACCTTTTGTTTGAAGTAGTGTGGAACGTCAACATTGATGGCAGTAAGAGTACAAAGAGGGATATTAAAGGGTCAAAAGTTACTAAGAGCAACAAAACATGGAAGTTGTGAAGAGCTGTGATCAGCACATAAAAAAAGAGACAATGAAGGATGATAAAAAGTTAAAAGTAGAGTATCAAAAGACTGAAAGTGGTGGAGAACCGTAATCAACTACATACTGGAGGGATATGGCACATAAAAAAAGTAAATGGATGGGATAGCGATAAGTGAAAAGTTACATAAATCAATGTAAAGTTGTGGAGAGCCATAATCGCCAACATTTTGAAGAGTGATGGTGAATAAAATGAAATTACTAATTTATGAGACTTTTTTTAAAATTTGTGAAAGGTCATGTGATTAGTTGTCATAAAATGTGAAATGTATGCTAAATATTCCTTTATTTTTTTGCCTTTGTAAATGCTCTTCTTTTTTCTAATTTTGGCTTTGTCATCACGTTTGATAGCTTCCATATTGTCTGATATCCGTGTTAATTCCCTAAGGTATTTATTCTTTCCAAGAGCTTATAGACCACTCTTCAAACTCAGCATTTTTTTTTTGCCTTCCCACTTAACCAACCAAACAACTTATATTTTGGTACAGGTCTCCCTAACTCCAAATTAACATGAACCCTAGTGTTAACCTGCCATCTTTTTACTTCCTTTCCGTGCTCAACTGGTACCAGTAATTAGAAACACGCATGCTGTTCAGAAAAGCCACTTAGCTCGTCTGTGCTAGCCAGACCAGACAAGGCCAACTGGTTGGTCAGCTTTTTAGCCAATGGCTATCCAAGAATATGTTAAATGGATTATTTATGAATCTCTCTGCTATGATTACCTGAATGTGTCAGTAACTATCAGATATACAACAGAGAAAATGTGTATTTTTCCCTTTGCTTTTCATTTATTTTTTTTATCAGTGTCTGCACCTGCTATTTTCATGTCTAAGGATATATATTACTTTAATAGTATATCCTTAAAACATCTGTTGGGTGTATAACATGGCTGCATGTGTATATTCATTAATTAAAAAAATGACTACATATACCATATGTAACAGCAAAATTGTTCAATTGTTGGGTTAAGCTTTGAACTGTTGTATCTTATAAATGATTAAAGATATCTTACTGGAGTTTTCCAAGGTTTTTATAACACTATTGGACTCTACTTTGAGCAATAAGAATGTATAATTACTCTCAAAGCTTAACAGAAGTATTGTGGTGAAATCAATCATAAATGAAAATGACATGTTCATCATTAATTATAGCTAAGGATTGGAAGCTCATGAAGGATTGAAATAAAGTTCAAAATATATATATATGTGTGTGTGTGTGTGTGTATATATATATACATATATATATATATATATATATGTATATATATATATATATATATATATATATATATATATATATAAATGTATTATATATATATATATATATATATATATATACACACATATTACACACAATCATTCCAGTCATTTTCTAAACAATTCAAGATGATCTTTAAATTATTTTTAACCTTTTTTAACTTTCTGTTCTGGAGTAACACGGTGCCTCACAGGTTTCACGTACGATTTCATTTTCAAGTCTTTTTTCATTGCTCTTTGAACTATCATAGCTGACACCTCTTTCTCATGTGCCAAACATCTTATGGATTGAGTTGGATCTTTTCTAATTGATCTCCTTAAATCTAAGTTAAAATGATGATCTCTCTTGCTATTGTGACCACCTGATCAAGTTTCCTTCTCTACTGTTCCCTCAATTTTAAACTTATTTGCCATTCTCTTGATGGCTCTTGAATGATTTTTGAAGACAGAAGACAGTATAAATGTTGGTACCATTACTGAAGGCCTGAATGATCCTTTTCCTCTTATCATTGCTCAGTTGGGAAGACCTAGTGGGGCTGACACAAAATGATTTTAACCTGGTCTCTTTCTAGCTGAATAACTCAAAAAGTTTTTCAGTTATTCTTACAGTAAATGGTGTCAAGATGGCTAAATGTCTTATCTGAAATCCTGGAAAAAAAGAAACTCAATTAGTTTAGTGGATTTTTAGATATTAAACATTTTGTTGGATGGACAATTATCCCATGCTGTTACACGATTTGGACAGTTTTGCTGTTTTACTCAATATATGCCTTAAAGACTGTGTGTGTAGGTATATATATATATATATATATATATATATATATATATATAAAAGTCTTGATAAGTCTTTGTTGTTGTCAAGCCAACTTATATATTTACTTTCAGTAATCAAAAAAATTTTTATTTAAAAAAAATACACACCTGACATCATTAATTTCAGCTTAAAAATATACAGTGCTGTTCAATAAAAGTGACTCACCTGATTTTTTTACTAAATGTTCTCTTCTCCGATGAAATGAAAGTTGAGCTAAATTCAAAGGATAAGCGATCTAAAATCCGAAGAAGAAGCTTTGAAAACTCGTTGAATTTAGCAGTAAAAGTACTGTCAAGCATCCATTCAGTATAATGTTCTGGGGATGCTTTTTTTTTTCATGGAACTGGTTTCTTAAAACCTATTGAAAAAAGACCCTCAGGAGCGAGCAGTACAAGAGAATTTTAGAGTCTTGTCTGCTCCCTTCTGCTGAAAGGGTTTCAAATCGACCCCACCAAGCTCATTTTTATGCAGGATAATGCTCATTGTCACAAATCAAAATTGATAAAGGAATACTTTGATGAAAAGCAGGTGAGTGTTATGACATGGCCACCCCAATCTCCTGACCTCAATCCTATAGAAAACTTATGGAGCATTATAAAGTACAGGCTCTCGAGAAAGCAGTTGAACAACAAAGAGGATTTGATTGTGAATTTCATATCCAAATGGAATTCAATGCTTGGAGATGAGATTTGCCAGAACCTAATAAAGTCAATGCCAAGAAGGGTTGAAAAGCTTGTTCAAAATAAAGGAGGACCCATAGATTATTAAATATTTCAAACTATATTACCTATTATAAATAAATTATACCTCTATTATTCTTTATTTAAAGCTGTTCGGTTATGTTTCTATTGATTACTAGTTGCAGGAAATAAGTGAGTAACTTTTTTTGCACAGAGTTTTTCCCTAAATCTCATTTATATCCAAAATTATAATTATCAATACAATACCTTAGGGTGAGTAAACTTTTTTTTACTAGGTGGTCGGGAAGGGGTCTTTATATTAGTAAGATTCAAAATTAGTTTGACCCCAAAACAATAGGCGGAAACACTTTTAAGTAAAAAAAAAAAAAATCAGGTGAGACACTTTTATCAAACAGCACTGTATATAGACATAATGTCTCTATTATTTCATAAAACATACTTGAATATATATGTGAGGGATGTCAATTGAAAAACAAACTACAGAAATAAGGGTCTTGTTAACAATTACTAAATTGAATATGAGGCAAGAAACAGGTACAGGACAACTCTACACCACCGACTGAGCCCTGGGACAACTCTACACTGTCAACTCAGCCCTGGGACAACTCTACACTGTCAACTCAGCCCTGGGACAACTCTACACTGTCAACTCAGCCCTGGGACAACTCTACACTGTCAACTGAGCCCTGGGACAACTCTACACTGCCAGCTGAGCCCTGGGACAACTCTACACCGCCAGCTGAGCCCTGGGACAACTCAGAACTGAGACAAATCAGCACCAGAAAAACATAACACTTTTTTTTTTTAATAACCAAATAAAAGTATTTTATTAAGGATTAAAACCTTAATTAGTGAATATTTTCTTTCAAACAAGGCTTTTGAAAAAGCATTATGTAAAATATAAACCAGTTTTTTATTTTTAATAAAGTGAATCCTAAAGAAATTTATTTTTTAATATATTAAATTGACGTATAAAAAGTAATTCAATAAAACACACTTGTTTTTAATTATTTCTTAATGAAGTAAATCGACATTCTAAAATATTTTCATAAAAAATAATTTAATAATTTACGATTTACTTAATTATTGTGTTTTTCTGGTGCTGAGTTGTCTCAGTTCTGAGTTGTCCCAGGGCTCAGTTGCCCCTTCCCAGCAAGAAACATTAGCTTTATAGTAATTTCGACTTCAAAATATGTTAAAAATCCTTGGCCCAATTGAAAGTATGGTTAGGGCTATAACTCAGTTAAAAGGACAATAGAAAACATTGGCTCAGTTGAAATCATTTTAAGAAACTTTGACTCAAATGAAAATATGGTAAGCAACCTTGGGTACCCTTGTTTCCATGACTAAAAATAAATGTGACATAAGATCCCAATGAGAATTGCATGTTGGGAAGTACAACAAAAAGGAGTACCAATCTTTCTTCTCCCACTTTCTTTCTTCTCTTACTTTAATCATGAAGGATTTCCTTTTTTATTTTGTCATCAGCAGTAACAGATGTCACGTCCATAAAACATTGCCTTCAGCACCTTTATAGGTGTTTATTTCCAGTAAATGGCAATTTCCTATTTTTAATAAAATGGGTCAGCACAACCTGGCAACAATGCTATAATAATGTTGCAGAGAATACATTAAAAATGATAACATTTAATATCAGAAAATTTCGTTTAACATAATAGATATAAATCAGCTGTACAGATTTCTTCTTTCCATTATGTCATAGTAAAAAAAAAAGTATGAGCAGACTATTTTTTTTAAAGTTTGAAGTAACTTATATGTTGAAATAGGGATGTATTTGATAAGCAAATTGTGACCTCATATTTTCTAAACAGTTCATACTTAATGTTATTGTGTGCTGGCTTTTCCTTTTTTATTATTAGGGCTTTCATTATTTTAAAACCTTTTTTCTTTTTTTTTTTACATGTGGATCAGACAATTATACTATTTTCTACTAGCATGTTTTGGATGGAGTATGGTAGATTTGACATGTTTTTAAATAAGTCTTATGGTCTAGTAGGTGTAACATGTGTCATCTAGATAAGGATGTGGTAATATGACCAATCTAATTATTTATGAGTTTGGCTTGATTTATTTACAAACATCCCTGTTGATCAAACTATCGAGATAATCTTTAACTCTGTATATCAAATACTAGATGTATAACCAGTCTTTGACGAGGTGTTTCATTACTGGGAATTATTACTGTTCAATTGGAGTAGTTTAAGTTTAAAATCAGCCCACCTGAAAATCAATATTAGCAACAATAATTGGGTGCAACTGAGGTACATCCCCAAATGGGGAGTGGGTAACAATTTGAATGGCGGGGTGGCATTCTCAATCTTGCAAGGAAGGAACCTCTTCCATGGACCATAATAAATAATAATATACGATAATTTTTATTTATAATATAAATATCTTTTTATAATTCTAATAATATTTTGCATTAGATTTCAACTCTCTAAATTGATCATACGCTGTTTTTTACCGACATTAAATTTTGAGATTGATTTTTGTGTAAAGTGTAAAAAAAAATCAGTTTTTTCGATTTTCACCTTCAAGGTTGTAATTTTTTCCAGAGAATTTGGACTCAAAACTGGCACTGAAGAATTATCTATCAAACAAAAAAAAAATTTCATCGAAATTCGATGAAGATTGTGGAAACACATAAACAACATCCGATCACACACAGACACACATTTTGAGAATTATGGATATAGATATTGTTGTAGAGTAGTTTCACAGTGGAGGCTTGTATTTTACTAAGTCAGTCCTAAAATAGGTTCAACGTACAAAATGTTAGGAACTTGATATAATAGGTAATGACGCAGAGAAATCTAGTTGTGGTCGCTGATACTTTTAGTATCCGACTAACGGTCGTCCGACATTGACTGACTGACCAACTCACTGAGCCCTTCACTCATTACTCTTACTACTCCTACTTATTACAGGTGGGAGAGTCTATTAACTATAGAATAGGTGTGTTCCACTATAACAGATATCTCCATTTTTATCCCTCCATCATTCCAAATATTCGCAAAAAATTATTGCTTGCCTGCATAACTAAATTCTCTTTCTACAACCATAATGGCAATATATGTGCCCAAACTACTAGTGTTAGAATGGGAAATACTTTCAGTCTATGCTTCTCCAGTCACTACATGTCCGACGTAGAAAACACAATATTTAAACGAGTCACTAAACCCAAAATATATGACCACGATGTAGGTGATATTTTTATTTTAGCAAAAAACAAACAAGAAATTGATAATCTGAAAATCACATAAAAAAACTGTCCTTTACTTTACCTATGAACTTAGTCAAAAAAATAAACCCCCATTCTTAGATGTTCTCATCGAATTCAGTAATAACACATTCCCCATTTCATTATACAAAAAAAAAAAACACACTATTTACATTATTTAGACTATTGTCCTCATTTTTGTTGCCATATTTATTACAATGTTTCAGCTGTTGTACACTCCGGCCTTCTTCAGCTGGTTGGGTCTTTGGGTCCTGTCACTGGGTATCCTTGAGAACATCTGTGTATGAATTTCTGGGTATTATAAACTTAATGTCTTTAGACACATTTTTTTTACCAGTGCTCATATTGCAATTTTTGCGGCAAAAACATTGTAATAAATATGGCAACAAAGATGAGGACTATAGTCCGAATAATGTAAATAATGTACATAGTACCTCATCTTAGAAATATAGACAGATACCAAAAAGCCCCACAAGCAGAAATTCTTGTGACCTTAATTTTAAGAGTGAATGCCCACTTAGATATAAAATAGCAGTTATAAAAATTTCCGAAAGAGAGCACATGAGAATTCATCCTCAAGTTTCCTTTTGCTTAAAGAACTCAATCATGTAAAACAGACATCACTTAACAGTGGTTTTCCTAATTACCTCATCAACTACTAGATGACATTATTTCTTTCTAAAGTAACTAATAGCGATACTAAACCTACAGATAAAAATAATAATATTAACATCTACTAAAGCCAAATACATGTTAACTCTCAGGAAGAAATATAAACAAATACAATCCCAGTTGATCAGAACAAGAAAATTAAATTAATAATCTATTACAAAAACTTTAAAATGGATAACCTTATCAAAAATAACAACCCACAAACAAAATCAAACCTACAGAGAACAAATATTTACAAGTTCAAATACCCCTTAAGGAACTGTGTTCCTGATCAAACCAAACTCATAAATAATTATATTGGTCATACTACTACATGCCTATCTAGATGACTCACGTTACACCTACCTGACCATAGCTCAATTAGGACCAATTTAAACACACATGAAAACCTACCAAACTCGATCTGAAACATACGAGTAGAAATTACAAGTATGATAGCCTCATCCACATGTAAAAAAGATTAAAAATAATGGAAGCTCTAATAATAAAAAAGGAAAAGACAAAACTCAATAACATTAACTATGAACACGGTCACAATGTGCTGACCATGTTTGGGAAATATAAACATTCCCATAACTTCAGACACATGCATGAAAAAAAATTCACACATGCAGTTAAAAATAAAAATCACCCTTAGTAATGACTAAAAGAATAGGTGAAAGCACTCAGATATATGGAACTTTTGGATAGTTTTTATACACTGTGTGTCCAGAAAAGAAAACACTTGTAGGAACACAAGAAAAATTAAATAAAAAACATAATCACAGTAACTTGTCGGGTGTCTTTAATGAAACCTGTATTCTTATATTATATATAAATACACATTTTTATATATATATTGTAAAAAAATGAAATTTAAAATTTATTTTGTTTAAACAACTAATCAAAATATTCCAAAATTATTACTTTTGATTTTTTTAAAAAATCGAAAGTAATAATTCATGCCTGATGAGTTGGTTGAACAACAAAACTTTAAGTTGCACTTCAAATGTAGGTATATGTGTATTTATTAATCTTTACTTCTTAGCTCTGTCTAACCACATTGACCACACCTTAAATGAAGTAAATATTTATTTGCGTACCTGTGTATGCATGTTAATGCATATATATATATATATATATATATATAGTTGCTAATATCTAGTTATTTGATTTATCCATGTCAATGCCTACCTATATATATATATATATATATATGTGTGTGTGTCTGTGTGTGTGTATAGTTATTATTTTTTGTATTCATGCATGCATATGCTAAAACAGTATTAACATATAAGTATGTGTCTGTGTGTTAATGCGTGTCTTTTCAATGTGTATATATTTGTATAACCCATGTATATATATATTGCATGGAAATATATGTACTTGGTTACGTATGATAATGTATATGTATTTATATTTGTATATATATATATATATATATATATATACAAATATAAATACTGTATTTATATTTGATAATGTATATGTATTTATATTTGTATATATATATATATATATATATATATATACACACACACAAATGCAAGAATATATAAGTTTGTGAGAGAAGGCATTGATGTCATAAAAGAAAAAGTTTTTCCTATCTGCCCAATGGCCAGACTATCAAAGATGCTCAGGTGTTTTCGGTTAAACCTGTCCCATAGCTTCCAGACACTTTCAACATCGGAGATTCCAAATATGCAGCAACTGAGAGATACTTTGTTAGACTGCTGACAGCCTTACTTAATTGACCTATAAAATTAGGATAAATATTTACACTTGATTTTACAATGTAGGAAGACTGTTCACGCAAATGTCACATCAATATTTCGGCAATTTTCCATTGGTTTCCTTGTAGTCCCAGTCCCCCCCCCTTGTAAAATTTTGTGACAAATTTGGCCTCTTCATTTCTGCTTCGAAGGATATAAATTCAAGCAGCAATGGGCTGCTTGGGACCCCCAGCAGAATCTATATATTCTGTGAGGGGAAAATATGTTCTTGTTTTTATAGAATAAACCAAAATATTGGTGAATCGTGTAAATGCAACTCTGCCAACACAAAGTCTGCCAAATTAAAATATTTGAAATGGCAAAAGAAAATAGAGAAACCAAGAATTAATAAAAAAAAAAAGAAACCAACAAAAAACAGACAGAAAAGGAGACAAACCTGAAAAGACAGACACCTACTTACACAATAATTCAAAGTGCTCAGTGTCCAAATCAAATTGACCAAGACAGAACAGTAACACTAACCAACAACACTACACAGTCCAAAATCGCTATTCAAAGTTTCTTGTAAACACAAACCCTCTTTTTTTTATACAAGTTTATATAACCTGAAACAAGAATTTACACTACATCCATTAATAAATGTTGCAAAAAATACATTTGTGAGACACAAAGGATTTTGAAGAAAAGATTATCTGAATATAAAAGACATCTGTCAGAAAAATCAAACTGTACATTAGTTGTTGATTGTAATGAATTCAACTATAACTTTAAAAATGATGCTTTAATTGAAAGAGAAAGTAATTTGCTAAAGGAAAAATCTATCATTTTATCTCCAAATAAGGTAATAATGCTACTAAAACACAAGGGGTTACTGGGAGTGAAAGAGAATGAGAAGATTTTAGTGAGGAGAAAGGACAATAAAAGATCAGGTTTCAGGTGGACAGAAGATGATGATAATGCCACTAAGATGCAAAGGTTTACTGGAAGTGAAAGAGAACGAGAAGACTTTAGTGAGGAGAATGGAAAATAAAAGTAGATATTTCAGTAACACAGTAGAAGGCAATAATGCCACTATGAAGCAATATTCACGAAAAAAAAAAAGGGATCACAGGAGCCATTTAGTTTATTGGGTGTAATGTGAAAAAACCCTTAAAAGGAGTCATATTGATTACAAAATTTTCAAAAGACTGTGCTGAAAATAAAATGAATTTTTGCACATTTGAATTGTTGAAATTTAGAAATTCAATTTTTGATATTGGACTTTTAATTTGATTTTTGAAAATAAAACCTTTTTTTTTTTTTTACAATAAGGTTCAACCTGTACATGGCACAGGGAATTACTGTAAGTGGTTGTTTATAGGGATAAGAGAGGAAGGTAAAGGTTAACTCGAGGAAAAATCCTCTTGGGAGTCTGTTCCACAGAGCAGTGGTTCATGAGAAGAAGCTGTTTGAGTGGAAATTACTTCTCAAGGATGAAATACAGAGGGAATATGAATAGTTTGCTCCAATGAGAGTGTCATGTCAGATCCTAGCCATGAAGGTTAGATCTGGTGGAAATGTAGTTCATCTGAGCACTTTCCATGGAAGTAGCAATAGAGCAGTGAGAGACTCCTAACACTCTGCATGTGAGAGAGAGGTTGGAAAGTGGAAAATAATTCTTTTCCAACAAGGACTTGGAGATACTTTTGAGCTCTATCGAGACTGGAAAGGGAGAACTAGACAGCTCCCTCCCAAATATGACAAGAGTACAGTATTTATATTAGTCGGACTATTGTCCTCATCTTTGTCACAACGTTTTGGCCGTTGTACGCTCCGGCCTTCTTCAGGTGGTTGGAATGTTGAACTGAACCCTTTATTTCGATCACTGGGGTAGACTGTTCTAGTTCCACGTGCCATGTTTGATGGATGTAAGTTATCTCCTGCTAATTTTCCCTCTGAAAGTTCTCCACTGCCTTAACCAGGAATTGAACTCACCTTCTTTGGGTCTGTCACTGGATCTAACCAACGCCTTTTTATCCACTGTGCCATGTGTCCTTGAGGAAATTCCAAAACCTGAAGAAGGCGGAGGCATAAAATAAAATAAAAAAACATTTGTGACAAAGATGGCGAAAAAGATGAGGACAATAGTTGACTAATGTAAATACTGTATATAATACCTCATCTCAGAAATATAGACATGACGAGTAATCCATTTTTGGCCTGATTTGGTACAGGATAGAATGAAGAGTCGGGCACTTACTGGAGCGGTACAGGGAGTCAGTCATTTTACCTGCATCCTTATTAATGGATTGTATATAAGAGTTCCACTTGAGGTCAGGTGTGATTTTGAGGCCTAATATTCTCTCAAGGTGTAGTACCTCCTCAAGGGGATACCTATTCATTGCATGCTATAAAAGCAAAGAACACAAGACTATGGCAAGGAAATTAATAACTAAATTACATATACTATTTACCTTATTCAGACTATTGTCCTCATCTTCAACGCCTTTGTTGCCATATTTATTACTATGTTTCAGCTGTTGTATGCTCTGGCCTTCTTCAGATGGTTGGAATGTCGAACTGAACACTTTATTTCGCTCACTGGGGGAGACTGTTCTAGTTCCACGTGCCATGTTTAATGGATGTTAGTTATCAGTTATCTCCTGTTAATTTCCCTCTCCAAGATCTTCAAAATTTAAAAATATATTGAACTCACATTCTTTGGGTCTTGTCACTGGATTTAACCAACACCTTTATCCACTGTGCCATGTGTCCTTCAATACCCAGTTAAGGCAGTGGAGAACTTGGAGAGGGGAATTAACAGGAGATAACTGATAACTGATATCCATTAAAACATGGAACTAGAACAGTCTACCCAAGTAAGCGAAATAAAGGGTTCAGTTCGACATTACAAACCATCTGAAGAAGTCCGGAGCATACAACGGCCGAAGTGTAGTAGTAAATATGGTGACAAAATTGAGGACAATAGTCCAAATAATGTAAATAGTGAAACATCATCTCAGAATTTTAGACAGATACTAAATTACATATATATAATATTTAAAATGTGATGTTTGCAGACCTGTTGTGATAGTGCCCCATAGTATAAATAATGTGGTTAAGAAAGATTCTTGAAAATCGGAAATTGTAAGGAGGAGATAAAAGTGGCAGTTCTACTGAGAATTCTCCAAGAAAAGCAATAAAAATGAAAATGATTCAGGATCTTTTAAAACTGTAGTGATAGAGGAATAAATGGAAATAAATAATAACAAGGAGACCAAAATTTCACCATCCCTAGAAATAGATGTATACTCAGAGTCGCTAAGCCACAAAGCCATATTTCAGCCAACCAAGCAGAAAGCTTTCACAACCAGGATATAAGAAAATAAATAAACAATAACACAAAGATGAAAATTTCACCATCTCTATAAATGTATATTCAGAATCCCCAGGCCACAAATCCCAAATTGAACAATCAGAAAGTTTTCACAATGAGCATATAAAGCCATGAAGCAGTGAGAATCAAAATGAAACTTTCGAAGCAGATCTCTAGAGATGTATATAACAGAATGGAAAATCAATCTAAACTAGAATTGATGAATTAATTTTGTCAATTTGATGATGCTTGCATCATGGTAACAGAACCAAAATGTGACCAGGTAACTACTTGAAATGGCTAAATTGTTCTGCTACATTTGCAAACATCAATATTACATTCCTCACCCATATTGTTAAACTAGTGCCTACTACATTTTGATATCTCTCTCTATAAAAGGCAGGATGTTTGTGTGTGGGTAATTTTTGACGGATATGCACCAAAATCTACATGCACATGCTCCAATTTAGCCGGAAGGTCGAGACCGACTTTGCATTTCCCAACTCCCATCAATAGTAGAAATAATTGATTTTTTTCATGCTTCTACGGCACTTTTCATGTAGTTTGCAGCCATTTTCTACTGGCCAGAGTGAGAGCCTATAGCTGGCTGCCACGAATAGGCAGGAAGATTCTATTGGCCAGCATGAGAGCCAACAGCTGACTGACACAAATGTTAACTAGCATGCAAAAAAAAAATCGATAGCTGCATTCGTCACAAGTGGGAAAAATTTAAATTTGCATGGCACTTTACTCCAATTGGCTCATTCGCTTGCTTAAACTCAACGTTGATTCTGATTCTGCAGAACTGGGTTGGGTGTGAAAAAAAGTATTTGTTGTTAACAAAATTTTTTTTCATTCAGTTTTTCCAGTTTGAGTGGTTTTTTTTTAAAGCTGTTCATTTTGTTTAGTTCTTTTTTTGTAACAGATTTAATGTTTAATATAGGGCTTGAAAAAAATTCGCAGTGTGAGATAGGCAGAAGTAAGGCATGTAGCAACATCAGCATGGCAAAGGGCATTAAAAAAAAAAAGGCAAGGAAGGGCAAAAAATATTTTAAGTCAAGTGATAGCGATTGCTGTATGAGTTGTACAATTTTTAAATCAAACACGGGCAACGCTGCTAGTTATACATATATATTTACTTCTTTCTAATCACTTTCTGTCATGTATGTGTCAGGACTTTTACACTTTAACTCTTAAAATTTTGACTTTCACCTTCTCCTTCTGTATTATTATATTGTGTTATAGAAAGATTTATTTTGTATTCATCTAGACTTTGTACATTTTATTTTAATCATTTCACAATATACAAGCAAATCAAATAAAACAACATATGACGTTAGAGAATAACTTCTACAAAATTCTCTATAACTGATAACTTTTCAGCCACCATTACGACCTCTTTGTAGTTAAGGGTTGTTTGGGGAATGTGGTAAAAGCAATAACATTCTTTACGAAATAAGGTAAGAGAGATATAAATTTGAGATGATGTATGACAAGTCAGGCCTTTACTAAGAAAATATTTTTTTCTCTTTTTTTCTATTTCTTTACAGGTGAGTAATATCAACAATTTTCTGCTTCAGTGGTTGGAAATTTTTCTTCATATGAATGGATTGCAGAAATGAAAGCAAGGTTCCTAGGACACTTTAAACTTACCAACGGTGACAAAAGATAAGTGACTGCTATATGAGTTTGCATTATGATAGAAGTGTATATGTATATACATATATAGATATATAATATATATTTTCTGTTTATACATTATTTTTATAGATATAATTTATATAAGTAAATGCCCTCTTTTTTATTTTTAATTTAATGGTATTAATTACTTTTACCATCTGGAATGTTTGAGAAATTTTGTAGAAAATATGTGTTTTCCAACAGAAATTGAACCTGTCCCCTACATGGAACCATCATTTAATCTGACGTGCTATACCACTTAGCTATAGAAGTGTCTGGTTTGCAAAGTCTGAATTACTGTTTATAAACACACATCTTTGACAATTTTTCTCGATAGATCATTTCTGCTCATGAAATGTATCTTAATGTAAACAATGACAACATTATGAAATGCTACTGATTATATATATATATGTAAAGCTAAATGCAAAATTGAAAGTATCCTAATAATCAAAGAAGAAAATAATTTCATTTGAAATTATATAGAAAGTGCACTAATTTCTGAGTCTTCCATGTTAAATTTACATCCAGGTTTATACAATGTATCAACATTTTTTAGAAAGCTACTGCTATAACAATGAAGGGTATTTAAAAAGAATAGCAATAATAAAAAAAAAAAAGATGTAAATCTGCTAAGTGTTCAATACATCTCAATACATTAGACACCAAAATTTCAAAATTTAAATTTAAGGTTATACATCTTAAGCTCTTTCTCAATGTAAAATTGTAACAGACCTTTTGTAATATTTTTTAGTTGAAAGAAATTATTTCCTAAGGGTGGAATGCATAACATATGATTTGGTACCTTCAAAGATTTGCTTACAAAAAAAAAAAATGAGAATACATGATGAAAGAATGCCTGAAATTTAATAAAAGCACAGTTTTATCATTAAAATATTTGTGTTGTTATTAAGAAAAAAAAAATAAAAGGAATTTTTTTTGTGAAAAAATTATTTTTTTTTTAATTCTTTTTATTACTGTCAAAATTGTGTTTTTCCAATGTCATTGTTAGATCTTAACTTTGTACTGGAAATCTGTGTATCTTTCTCAGGTGTAAAATGCACTGATTAGAAATTCTTGCAAAAATCAGATAATTGTCAGATTTTAATGAAGCTTTTAGGACTTATTCAGTAATGATTTAATTATTTTTTAAATGATTAATTTTCAGAAAATCTTTGTAAAAATGTTTTTTACATCAGTTACTCTCCACTTATTTAATTTTTGTGTTATTTCAAGAAATTCTTTTTTGTATCACTTAATGTTTATATTAGTTATAAGGACAAGTCCTTGGAAAATTTTGATCATCAAATTTTTTTTGACCAAATATATTTAGTTATAGAAAATCTGCTTTGAATCATAAAATAAAAAATGTAATAAAACTAATATATTATTTAATTTGAAAATCTTTTAATTGCTTTTATGAATAGACTTTATTATAGGCACTATTTTTCTTATGAAAAAGTTTTTTTAATGAATAATTTATTTTTACAAGAATTGTCATTTTTTAAATTTTAATTAGAATAATTTTGCAACTTTTAAATCTTTTAAAATTCTGTACTATTTGGGAGTGATCAAATGATATTGTTATTAAATAAAACTGTATTTACTAATCATAATGGGAAAAGCTTACTACAATTCAGCAACCACTAGGATATTAATAAGAATTTTGATTTTTTTTTTTGTGTGTGTGTGTGTGTATAAAGGTGCTGATTTTTATAAATACAGACATCCATACACAACATTATCAGAAAATAAGAGAAGTAACTATAGTAAATTTAAAATTTATTAATAATTTTCTAACATTTCCTCAAGAAGAATCTTTGAGTAAAATCTTAAAGTCAAAGTATCTAAAATTGAATAAAATATTAAAATACTTAAAATATTTTCAAAATTTTACTATTACTGGCTCATTAAAAAAATCATATAAAAAAAAAGTTGTCTTTGTTGTATACATCATGTAATTTTATTACAATTACATAAATTATCCAAACATCAGATTATCATTAAATGTGTTAATACCTCATAAAAACTCCCATATCCAGGTTAATGTTTTTCTTGAATATTTTAATCTAAAAGTAAATAATACTTGATTCAATTCAAATTAAACGTTAAATCAGCCAATTTTTCTCAAATAACATTTCAGAAAAGTATATATTATTTTTGAAAGATTTTTTTTTTAATAAAGAAAATTATATTATCTTGACAGATTTGTCAATATGGATGAGTTTATAGATTTTATTGATAATCAGAAGAAAATAATTCTATTTAATTTAAATTTGGTTTGAAATGCAGCAAAGTATTTTGCTTATTGTAAATATTAAATTTAGATTATTAACTTGGAACTAAAATTAGAATAAAAACTTCAAGAAAGATTTATGATTGTTAAAATGCATTTTAAACCTTAAGTATTGTTTTTTGGGAGTTACCGCTATATGTCTGGAAGAAGAACCAAAACTGTTGATGGAACCAATTAACAACTTGCCAAAACCTAAAACTCTTATCCAGATAAAATCTCACACAAAAACGATAAAACTGAAAAAAAGATGAAAGGCCTAAAGACAAACACCTACCTATTCAGTGAAGTCAAATGCTCAAAATCTAGATTGCCAAGACCAAGCAAAAAATGCTTAACAATGTTAAATCATATGAAAGGATGGCTCTAGTTGTAACCAGAGTTTCATGCTCACATGATCTTCACACAACTTGAACATCTGAAGTTATCTGAAGATCATGTGAGCATGGAGCTAAGGTTACAACTATGGCCATCCTTTTTATAGGATATAACATTATTTATTTATATATATATATATATATATATATATATATACACAGAGAAAGAGAGATAGTGTTGTGTCATAAATAGGAAAGGTTGGCACACATATAAAAAATAAATAGTAGTTTATTCTGGAGAATAATATGGTACACGGCTGAGGACACAGACTAATGTAATTATATATATATATATATATATATATAGAAAAAGAGAGATAGTGTTGTGTCATAAATAGGAAAGGTTGACACACATATAAAAAAAAATAGTAGTTTATTCTGGAGAATGATATGGTACACGGCTGAGAACACAGACTAATGTAATAATATATATATATATATATATACAGAGAAAGGGAGATAGTGTTGTGTCATAAATAGGAAAGGTTGACACACATATAAAAAATAAATAGTAGTTTATTCTGGAGAATAATATGGTACACGGCTGAGGACACAGACTAATGTAATAAACAGTTAAACGTTAATTCCTCACCCTCAGCAAGAGAGTGTGCTGTTTAAATAGTCTTAGACCAGTACATCTTGTTTGGGTGTTCAGGTACTCTACAACATTCCCCCTTTTTTGAATAATCCCTTTAAATTTTCTTTTCCATTTACTCGAATGTTTCTCCTCAGGGTCTACTAAGGGCATCGATATGTCAAATAAGTCATAAATAACCTTCATCACTTCTTTCTTCTGGTTATTTATATCCTCTGAGTACCTTTTCATCATCTGGTTATGATGTCTCTTGATAGTTTTTTCAGGTCTTTATTTATATACATTAATCCCCAATGCATATATCAATGACACCAGCATTCCAAATTTCTTTCCTGTTTCCTCGGTCAGTTTTGGTATTACACTCAAAATTTTTGTTGTCAAATGAGTGCTGTTTAAATAGTTAACCAGTCCATCTTGTTGGGGTGTTCAGCTACTCCACAACAGATAGATACCTGTGTAGTGATGCAAAATGAATACATGGAGGTCATATGATGGTCACTTAGTGACACTAGTTTATAGAGTGACGAAAGCAGCCTGTTACATTTCTCAAGTCAAGACAAGCTTTCGCTTTTTTAGCAAGGGCATGGCTAAACCAGCCAGCACACAAGCCTATAACATCATTTTCCTGTTGGGAAATATGTCATCAGCAGAAACATAGAAGATAAATCTGTCATGCCTAAATTTCCATTGGGAAATATAAATATGACCTCACCACATGGATTTGCTGTTTTCCTGTTGGGGAAAAATAGGGTTTCTTCAGAAATATAAAAAAATCCTTGAGTAGCTTGAATTCCTGTTGTCTTTTCACAATTAAGACTCTTTATCTCTTCCCATTTTCATACTGCTTGTTGTGTGTGTGTGTATATATATATATATATATATATATATATTTTCTATGTGTGGGATAAGTTTTGTCATTCCTATCTTTTAGCTATTCAGTTTCGTCTGTGTATTGAGGTGTTAGTATATCATGGATATAATAATGTCCATGATGGGAAAATAGAGAATATTCCTTTCTTGATTATCCCCACCCAATTACCTCCATAATTTTTTTTTTTTTCCATTTTGTCATTCAATTATATATAATATATATATATATATATATATATATATATATATATATATATATATATATAAAAGATGTTCCAATAATTTGGACTGATTTTAAATGAATTAAGTTTAAGCATCTAATGATTTTTTTTTTATTTTTCTTTCATATTTAACGATTTAAGTCTTTGGCAATTTCAACCATGGAAAGATTAAAAATCAAGCAATGTGTTAAAGTTATCAAAGCCTATTACGAAAATGGACATTCTAACAGAAATGCATTTCGCAGTTTTTTTGGTCAACATAATCGACCAACTGAGAGTACAATTGGAAACGATTTAATGTTGTTGTGGAGAAATTCAATTCCTGTACGTGATGACAAATAGAGGTGTCTGGATTTTTGGCCACATTCTGGTGCACTGCAGAAATGTTTTTAGCTGAATGGTGTAAATGTGTATGCAATGGTGTTTTCACATCTGCCACCGACCCAGTTTGAATTTACAAACAATTTTTCCAATTGCACTCTTGAAACTAACACGTTATTTGATTGTTAATCTTTCCATGGTTGAAATTGCCAAAGACATAAGTTGTTAAATCTAAAAGAAAAAGACATTAGATGCTTAAATTTAAATCATATTTAAAATTGGTCCAAGTTACTGGAACACTCTTTTTATATATATATATATATATATATATATGTAAGTGAATATACATAATATCCAATGTCGATAGCACAACTTGAAGTTTCATGCAGTTCTTGCAATCTTCAGGTGCAAATATAATCTGACTGTTATATAGTGTGCGTTCTTGAACATGAGGTCTGAATTGATGTGTATATATATTCATAAATCCAAGAACCTGCTCAAACACATTGACTCCGATTAAAAGAGATTGCAAAATAGACTTTACAAATATTAATATAATATGCATCATTTATAACATTTCTTATATATTTATATGCACATACAATCCAATATTATATATGTGTGTGTGTATATATATATATATATATATACACACACACACACACACATACAATATTACTGTACTCAATTTATTTATAATGTGTGTTTATATAATTTCACCTTTATAAGTACAAGTGTCGGTTCCAAACACATTCAATATATAGTCCCTACCTATATTTTTTGTATTCGCTTCCTTATATCATATTTACACCCCTATTCTACTTTAAATTAATTGGTATATGTAGGTTATTTTATGTTAAAAAAAAGAAAAAAACAGTTATCCCCCTTGATATAATTGTTTACTTTGAATCCAACTTTAAATTTTAATAATTTTTAAAACTTTTTTATTTTTTTTATTTTTCGCCTTTCATTCTTAAGAAAATGAATGATATAAATTATTAATAGTTATTTCTAAAATTTTACACAACAACAAAATAAACAAGTTTTAACAACACACAATTTTGAATCATCACCATGAAAACACAAACTTTATATTATAAAGATTATATTTGCACCTGAAGATTGCAAGAACTGCATAAAACTCCAAGTTGTGCTATTGATCTTGGATATTACGTATATTCACTAATATATACTTATAGCTCTGTTTCACAACATTGAGCACTCTATTTATCACACCTAAGAAAGAAATATATTTATATGTATGTGCATGTATGTAGATTTTCATCCTACCCATTTCTATATATATATATATATAGAGAGAGAGAGAGGACCATCTGAACTATCAAAGGTTTTGTTAAATTAATGTATAACTGTATGTAATTTGGTAAAAATAATTATAAAATCGTAAATATAAATAATTCAAGGAATAATGAAAAAACATTTTATGTAAACGTAGAATTATGAAAATTGTCCTCTAAACGGGATGTGCTGTACTGAAGAGGTGATCTACTAAGCAGAAGCTAGTGATGACAGTAGGTTGTACTAAAGACCCAATCAAGAAACATTGGTACAATCACATTTCCACTTTCAAGGTGGAGAAACATACGTACCATACAAAATTGGCATACCATGTTTGAAAATTAAAGGATGAACATGGCAAAAGCCCAAGCATAAAAGTGGGGTTTCTTAAAACAAGTCAAACCGAGCAAAACAAGTTGTAGGCTGGGCCAGGAAGAGAAGCTGGCTATAGCAATTTATAAGAACAGCAATATTTTGTTAAACAGCAGAATAGAAATAATGTCCAGGTGTAGACATATAAGTAAAACATTCTCAATCTCTATGACCCCAGATGAAGAAATATTTTTTCTACAGATACTCCTCTTCTCAATTTCCAGTGCCATAGCTGTATACTTTTATTAATATATATATATATGGGGAGTCACAAGTAATTTCCATTTTATGACAAACATAAGCTTAACTATAAATAATACATATCAGTTGAGAATAAATTTGGAGTCCACTAAACATGCATTAGCTTTTGCAGGGTAGTATACACAGTGGATTTAAGTGAAAATGTTATTCTTCTCCATATCAAAGGGTTGTATACAGCCAGGAAAAATTGTCACAATGGTTTCCTGTTGCCTAATTGCTAAGGCATGCTTGGCTTAAAACCACTTTTCCATAACTATCTTTTTATAAAAGGCTGTTATATATATAGACACACTTGACAAAGGAGATGAGGATAATTTCTGCATGTAATTATCAGAAGATTTTGTTCTTTATGATAATCTGAAGTTAGTTTGGAATGCATCCATCTATTCTGAAAATCTTCAGAACCAATTGTGCTTCTCTGGTGTAATTTTGCAAGCAATGCATTGGTCTATTCTACCCAACCCACAATTTTCACCTAACCTTGTACCAACTGAGTTTTACATTTTTTTTTTTGAATGTTACAAAACTTTCTCTAATGATAACCATATTCAAATTTTCATTGAAAATTGTTTTCTGATCAAAACCTGCAGAATTTTAATCAGAAGACCTGATAAATGGCAACAAGTCATCATAGATAATAGTGATATATAATTGAATAAAATTTTATTTTTTAAGAAAAATAGATAAAGAAAAAAACAGAAAATATTTTGAACTCAAGCTAATATATGAAGTCAATATTACAATAGAAAGGTTTATCTTTGCATGTCTTTACATAGTTTACTGTTAAGATACTCCTCATCCTTCCTCATTACTGCAATGGGAAGGTGGTGCCTGGGGATATAGATCTCAAAGAACTAGATATATACTTATTATCAATGGTTTTCTAATACAAATGTTCAGAAATTCTTGGCTGGATTAACTAGGTAAGTATGATTTCAAGGTAAGTATTAAAACAATTTTTGTGGGGTTACTATAAGACATATTAATTTTTTTTATTCTTCCAGAGTTTTTTTTTTTTTTTATTTTTTATTTTCAAAGAAATTATTTTTTCCTTTTGAGCCTGTCTCATATTCTATTGATCTTCATTCGTTAACTTATTGAACGTTAGGTACAGCTTTATTAGTTCAATTCTCTGATATTTATCACTGAAAAGGATTACACAGCTTAACACAAGAAACAGGACCCATCTAGAAATATCTTTGAATTCACTGCCAAAATCTGTAAACACTTAGAATACATGCACACACACACACACACACACATATATATATATATATATATATATATATGTGAAAATATATAGAAAATAGGAGACCTCTTATGTAGCGTGTTGGAATCATATTTTTAAATAAATAATTATATATATATATATATATATATATATATATAAATAAATAAAGAGAAAGAACAGTAAGATTTATAATCCAGTGTTCTTATTAGTTTTAGTTTTAAAAAACAGTGCTCAATGCAATTCTGCAGAGCATAAATATAAATTTACTAATTTAAAAATATGGTTCCATCGCTACACAAGAATTACTATGTTTCAAAAACAAACTAAAAACTTCAAATTTAATTATAGAATTAAATTAAAATCCCTAGTATTGTTTCATTTTCAAGCAAATTTTGGAATAACTTATTTTGAAATTTGCTGAGTTTTATAAACACATACATTCTTAATATTAGTTGTTAAGGATACAGGGAAATTCAAACATTTTAACAAGGGGTGGTAGGGTATTCATTTCACTGACAACTATTGTATCAAAATATGAGTGACTTTTGAAATGAGGTTAAGGTACGGTAGGGATGTCTGTTCAACAAATGAAGAAATATAAGAAAGTAAAGTTTTTTTTATATAAGACACTCAGGTAAAAATATACAAAAAAGAAAGTGAAAATGCAACTGGAGTCAGATTGCGTTTTAAACAGTAATTTTAGCCACTTTTTCGTATAAAGAATTCTTCAACTTCAATTAGATGCAGGATATATCATGGCTACATGTCTCTCCATTTCAATTTAACTTTTGAAAATGTGCCTTTTGTGTTCATATAGTCAAAAGAGACATTTTAAATAACAACACACAAAACGCTTTGGTTGTTCATCATTACAAAACGGACCACAGTTTTGACATAGAGAATGCTACTTTGATTAAAAAAGAAAATCCACTGGGACGAAAATGGAAAGTGCTTTGATTGCTAGTTGAGCCACAATAAATTTGCATCCAGGCCCTTACAATATTTCACCATTTTTGGTAGATTTTATATTGTCACAATGTGGGATAATCAGAAACAAAGGTGGTGGTGAGATAAAGAAAAATAAATACAAATGATTTCAGCTATATTGAGAAAACAAAAAAAAAATTCTTTCAAAAACTTTTGAAACTACCTACATCTTTCATTTCATGCTCATCTGTCAATGTGGCAACGTCATCAAAGCTCATTCCAATGAAATCCTTACGGATGAAACACGTCACAAAAAAATCTTTCCAATTTGCCATGTTTTTCTAAATACTGCTGGTATATAAAATTATACAAAATTATATATTGTTAAATCATATATATATATATATATATATATATATATATATATATATATATATATATATTAGGCCAAAAGTTTGGGGCCACCTTCTGGATTTAATAATTAATAAGTTTCATGCCTTCTTTGGCTTAATTAGCTCATACTAAGCTATTTAAACCATTACTGTGTGGCATCCACTTTTTTTTTTTTTTTTTTTTTTTTAGAGGGGGGGTACCTAAAATTTAAGAACCCCAGCCCTGAGATTACCATCAACCAGCAAACTAGATTAGACAAAAGATGTAAATTATAAGTAAAATTCATACAGTAATGGATTAATTTCATTATTATTATTTTTAAGATTAATAATAAGATAATATATGTAAGGTTTTTGTATGTACATTATGTATGTTCCAAAGTTTGTCATAGCTGTTTCTGATTCCTTCTAAAGCCTTTTCCTTCTATTTCACTTCCAGTGGCACCCTTGTGTCTTGGTGGCATTATTACCTTGGTTAGGACAGTGCCTCTTACTCTGTAATCCTCCACCTTGAGTGGATCTTGGGCTTTTTACAGAGTGAATATCATTGTAAGATAAACAAAAAACATTACTATAAAAAACTAATACTGATATAGTTCTGTCTTTCTGGCCAAAACACAATCCATTTGACACTTTTAGTTCTATAGCCTTGTGCCATACTTAGATAAACCTTGTAAATGAATGGGTTTATAACATGAAATGCTATGTTCATTTAATCAAGGAAAACAAGTAATTAATTTTAGAATTATTTATGGTTAAGATGATGAATGTTAGAAACTCACCATGATATATACCAGATGTAACAGTAAAATTGTCTAATTGTTAGATTAAGATTTCAACCATTATATCTTAGAAATGATTAAAGATATATTACTGGAATTCTCCAGGGTTTTTATAAGATTATTGGACTCTACTCTGAGCAATAAGAATGTATTTAGCTCTAAGTTGAAATGATGATCCCTCTTGCTGTTGTGACCTCTTGATCCAGTTTTCCTCTCTACTGTTCACTTGACGGTTCTTGAATTGATTTTGAAGATGGAAGCCAGAGTATGAATGTTTGTACCATTACTGAAGACGTGAATGACTTTTTTCCTCTCACCATTGCTCAGTTAGAAAAAAAAAGTGGGGTTGATACAAAATGATTTTAACCTGTTTTCTTTCTAGTTGAATAACTCAAAGGGTTTTTATATATGTTTTTTTTGTTTTTGCTTTTTTCTTTTTTAATCGGTATCACCCCATGCAAGGCAAAAAAGTCACTAAAACACAAGGGGTTACAGAGTGTGGAAGAATTAGGAGCAGAAACATTAATAATCAGCGAAAAGAGAAAACAATACATAGCAATTGATATTACATTTAAATTTTTGCAGATTAAAGTTGGCTGGAAATCATGGCGATTATAGACTGGTTCCTTTGCTATTCACCTTTCTGAAAAGGGATGAAAATGTTCATGCTGCCCTTTGACCAAAGAAAAAACCTCAGTGGGGCAATTTTCAGTTAACAACATGTTAAAATGCAGATGACATTTAATGACATTTTACATTTCTGTCCCTTTCCAGTCAGCCTCCTTATAATGAAATGCTTTTTTTTTTGCCAAAAATTTCATACCTGCAATGGACAAAGTTAAAATTTTCAACTACGGAGCGCTTTTTCTCATGTTTTAAAAATATTTCTCGCAACGGAATGCAGATTTTATCACAGTTACAATAAGTTTATCTTTGTAATTTACCCCTGAGGATGATCTTGGAAAAGATCGAAAGTACTTGGGTTAACAAAAACAACACCTTCCTTGATAAATTTCATCTGGGCATCAACAAACTGATTAGAAAACTGGAAAGGATCAGTATAAAAATAGACTAATATAACTAGAATAATATGTCTATATTATTGAATGAATCATATTTGAATGAAAATATGCTGCATAAATATACATACATACATAAACTAGCAGCATGGCTCGGCGTTGCCCGTGCTTCATTCAAAAATCGTACGACTCATACAGCAATTGCTATCACTTGGCTTAAAATATTTTTGCCCTCCCTTCCCTTTAAAGGAGTGCCCTTTGCCGTGCTGATGTTGCTACATGCCTTACTTCTTGCCTATCTCACACTGCGAATTTTTTCTAAGCTCTATACTAAACATTAAATCTGTTATAAAAAAAAAAGAACTAAACAAAATGAACACAAAACGATCAGATTTAAAAAAAAGAACTCGTAACTGGAAAAAACCGAATGAAAAAAAATGTTAACAACAAATACTTTTTTCACACCCAACCCAGTTCTGTGGAATCAGAATCAACGTTGAGTTTAAGCAAGCGAATGAGCCAATTGGAGTAAAGTGCCATGAAGATTTAAATTTTTCCCACTTGTGACGAATGCAACTATCGATTTTTTTTTACATGCTAGTTAACATTCGTGTCAGTCAGCTGTTGGCTCTCATGCTGGCCAATAGAATCTTCCTGCCTATTCGTGGCAGCCAGCTATAGGCTCTCACTCTGGCCAGTACAAAATGGCCACAAACTACATGAAAATTGCTGTAGAAGCATGAAAAAAATCAATTATTTTCTCTATTGATGGGAGTTGGGAAATGCAAAGTCAGTCTTGGCCTTCCCACTAACTTGGAGCATGTGCATATAAATTTTAGTACAAATCCGTCGAAAATTGCGGCCGTGCAAACACACACACACACACACACATCCTGCCTTATATATATATATATATATGACCTGGAGAGGATTGGGCCCCATCAGGCTATCTTGCTCAAGAAACCCCAGTTCTACTGCAACTGCAGGTACACACGATCCCCCTACAGGTCACTGGATAAAATATATTTGTGTATTTAGGCAGCAAATTCTCTTTTAGGCATGTCTGATTGAATAAATTATAGACATTATGTGTGCTAATTTTTAACAAAATCCATTCATGCTCACGAATAACCTTCCATGAATTGATGTTAAAGAATAAGAGAAATCTGCTATAGCTGTTTAAATTTGTTTTATTTAAATTTCCCAAGTACTTTCGATCTTCTTCCATGATCATCTTGGAAAGTACTTTGGAAATGAAAATTAAAGAAATTTAAACAGATATAGCACATTTCTCTCAACCTTTAACATCAATAGACGGAAGGTTATTCGTGAATATGAACGGATGTTGTTAAAAATTAGCAGACATAATATCTATAATTTATTCAATCAGACATATATATATTATTCATTGAAACATGTTTGAATGTATATAAAATTTAAAAATATATATATATATATATATATATATATATATATATATAAAATTCAATGAAACACACACACATATATATATATATATATATATATATATATATTTTCCAGGAAATGAAGTATTATGGAGGAAGGTATAACAGGGTCCATGGGTATGACTTCTTTACATCTGACTGGCATTTATGGTGGCACAGGTTAATAGAATGGATTAAAAAGTCAGTAAGAAAAAAAAAAAAGAAAATTTGGCTGCCATATTTAGATCAGTGTCTGACATTCGCATAAACAGATAATAAATTACATAACTATCTATTAAAATATAAAACTATTCATATATGTATCTGAATATACATGAGAGTTGGTGGTAAAGTTCATAGGCTGACCAAGATATAAACGTAAGTAGACGCACCAGCTGGTACACTAAAAGATATGCAAGTATACCAGAATACATTTGCATGCTTCTTTTTTTTTTTTTATCATTTTCACCCCATGCAAGGCAGCAAAGCCATGAAGATGCAAGTGAATATAATGAACCCGACTGGAATTGGAACTCAGCTCTCCAATTAACAATTCTGAAGCATTATTTATTACATCACCCACACATCCAAACTTGCAGCACCTGATATTCCCAAGCGGTCACCCATCAAGGTACCTGCCAGGCTTAATGTTGCTTAACTTCGGTGATCATAAGGGAATCACTGTTTTAATGTAATCACTGTTTTAATGTAATGTAGTCTGTAATCCCTGCTCATGTTTGTGTGTATATGTAATATCATGCAATTGAAAATACATCTACCTCTCAGTTAAGAAATACTTTGAGAGTTCATCATATACTCTCTTGCCTGTATATACTTACACACACACACACACACACACACACACACACACATATGTTTATATATATATATATATATATATATATATATATATATATATATATATATAAATAGAGAGAGAGAGACAAAAACAACCACTTTCTCATATATACATGCAAGAATATATATTCAGAGGTAAAATGTACATACATAAGCATATACAGTAAAACTCCCAAATCTGAACATAGCATAATCAAGACATGAATCCAAAAAGTTTGTATCCGTTAACAATAACACATTTTAAAAAAAACATATTTCGATTCACATTTAACTTTTTCTTGGATGCTTCAGAATTTTACCAATAACAAAATAATTTCCATGCCTGAGGATGACTGAATGTGCAGTTGAAAGTACTAGCATATTAAAGAAACACCTTATACAGTTTATAATTTTAAAAACAAGGATCATAACATTCATCGAGTGATTCGTAAGTTAATGTACCTTTAAAGTTTTGTTTGTGAAAGGATTTCGCCATTTTATATCATTAATTTTTCTAATCTATTTTTTGTATGAATGATTCATTGTAATATATATATATATATATATATATATATATATAGAGAGAGAGAGAGATTTTTAAGTATAGCTTAGATGTGGCACAAGGCCAAAAGTATGGAGCATCAAGTGAAGATGGAACTCACTACTTAGTCATAATTGATCTAATGAGACATGCTTGCTAAATATTACACCATATTTAAATGCCCCTTATATACATATATAGGTAAAATATGAATGTATGTAGAAACATACACACATATGTGAGTGTTTCTTTATGCATTCATATTTTCCCTATATATATATGTATGTATGTATGTATGTGCCACTGTTGATAATTATGTACATATAAAATTATGCAATTCAAAATATAGCATAGAGCTCTCACTATAGTACATATCCATTTACTTACCATCACCCATCTGTAAATGTAGACATATATGTAAATATAGATATGCATGCATACATCTTTTGATATATATGTTTGTGTGTGTGCATTTCAACATATGTACATAGTTTACTTATATATAAAATTATACAATTCAAAGGATGGCTTACACCTCTTGGCTAAGACATATACATTACTTAAACACACACATACAGGTATATATATATATATATATATATAAAACATAACATCTGTAGAAACATATATATATATATATATAAAAACATATATGTACATCATATATAGAACCATACATAAGTACATATATATCTGTGTGTGTGTGTGTGTGTATATATATATATATATATATATATATAAAACTACATATATCTGTGTGTGTGTGTGTGTGTATATATATATATATATATATATATATGCTTGCATGCATGTATGTATCCATTTTTGCTATATCTTAGCAAAGACACTCATATAATGAGAACGCTTATATTATATATCATTAGCACATCCAAAGTTGTATTGTTGTATGAATTTATCTGTGATAAACGTTTCATGAATTATTCAAGACTTCAAATGGTGTGTGAATTTCTAATCGCCATGACAACTTCTTTTCTTTCTTCTTAGAAACATGAAATGCCAAAGAAACAAAGGAAACTTTAGACATTGGTCAGTCATTCCTTGCCACCTATTGCTCAGTAAGGTGGGGGCCACCTCGGCTTCCTCCACCTATGTTCTCTTGTCCGAAGACTAATCAACCTACAGTCTACCATAATCTCCCCAATCCTCAACTGGCTCGAGCCTTCACTTGTCTCTTCTCTGTGATTTGTAACAAAAACTATGAGTTATTTAGAGAGAATGGCATTTACGCAGAAAAGGCAATGCTCAGATGGTACATTTTTCGTACTGTTGTCCTCATCTTTATTGTCATATTCACAACATTTTGGCCATTGTATCTTCCAACCTTCTTCAGAATCTGTCTATATGTCTGAAATGAAGTGTTGTAATTATTTACACTACTTACATTGTTTGGACTGTTGTCCTCATCTTTGTTGTGATGATATTCACAACATTTTGGCTGTTTTATGTTCTGACCTTCTTCACGATCTGTCTATATTTCTGAGATGAATATTGTAATTATTTACATTGTTTGGACAGTTGTCCTCATCTTTGTTGTCATATTCATGATGTTTCGGCCATTGTACACTCCAGCTTTCTTCAGGATCTGTCAATATGTAAATAGTGTAAATAACTACAATACCTCATCTCAAAAATATACCCAGGTCCTGCAGAAGGCCAAAGTTTGCGACTGCCAAAACATTGTGAAGATGACGACAACAATCTGAACAATGTAATTAATTTCCATACCTCATCTCAGAAATATAGACAGATATTGAAGAAGGCCGGAGCATACAACAGTCGAAACATCGTGAATATGGCGATAAAGATGAGGTCAACAGTCCGAACAATGTAAATAATTACAATACCTCATCTCAGAAATATAGACAGATCTTTTACAGATATATAATATTTTGAGAAATTTTTTTTTTACCTTGATCATTACAGTACCAGTTATATATTGTAGTCTCTCTGTTTTTTGTCTTGCTTATAAACTTACAGCTGATGTATACATACACTTTTACATTTACTGGAATGTCTTTCAAACATGATGATCTTTGTGGTGGCCATCTTGCTAGGCTTGTGGATTCTTTTTTTTTTTCGGCAAAAGCTTTTCTTTTTTATCGGCAGAAGCCTTTCGTACTCCTCTTATGCCAAAAAGTTTGTGACTTGATGGTATCTAAAAATGTCTCTTAAAAAAATGAATGTGAGGAAAAGCTCAATATCAGAAAAGAAGTATGAGTTTTTAATAAAATTACAGAGATGATAATATTTTTTACATGCAGGAGGTTGGCTGTTAAGTGAGGGCTCACAGGGACATTAAAATGTTTTCAAATTTTTTCACCTACAAAATCCTGTCACACTGTAGATGACATCCAATAAGATCAGAATATTTAGAGTAGAGATGTTAATGCAGTATTTTTTTTTTTTTTTTAAATATTTCATGGCTGGGATGCAAGTTCAAGCCTTGTTGAAAGATAATTGATTTATTTCACATTATTTGCAATTGACATTCTCAACTTTATAAATCAGCCCTGGCATAAAAAGTAACAATAATAAAATAATGTTTATAATAAAGAGTGTATAGAGCCGAATGGATGGGATAAAAAGCAACAATAATAAGATGGAATAAAACTAGTAATTAAATAATGTTAATAATGAAGTGTATATAGAGCCAGAGTGTTGGGATAAAAAGCAACCATAATAAGATGGAATAAAACTAGTAATAGAATAATAGTAATAATGAAGAGTGTTGGGATAAAAAGCAAAAATAATAAGATGAAATCAAACTAGAAATAAAATAATGTTAATAATGAAGAGTGTATAGAGTCAGATTATTGGAATGAAAAGCAACACTAAAAAGATGGGATAAAACTAGTAATAAAATAATGGTAATTATGAAGAGTGTATATAGCCAGATTATTGGGATAAAAAGCAACAATAATAAGATGGAATAAAACTAGTAAGAAAATAATAGTAATAATGAAGAGTGTATAGAGCAAGAGTGTTAAGTGTAATAAAAAGCAACTCAAGTAAGAATGGTGGCTGATGTTCAAATCGACCTTTAGACTGTTGTTAACTGGGACAAACAATGGCTTGTTAATTTTAACACCTTCAAAATTAAACTGCTCTCTGTTAATTATCTGAGAAAACCTTCTGTGCCTTCCTTCAGCATAGCTGATGCTGACCTCTAGGAGAGTGACTTGTTGCACCTTCTCAGCTGATATGAAGTGGAAAGTCTATATTGAATCCTGTAGCAAATGAGTCGACTTAAACAGTGTAAGGGACGCAACTCTTTCCGTCTGAAAATGTCTGCAACGCAAAACGATGTACACCAAGCACGGGTGAAATGTTGGTCTGCCAATGTCTCCAAGCAACCTGCTTTTATGGAGCCCAGACACACCTCATTAGCATGTGTGTAACGCGACTTTGCGTGACTGCACGAGACCGTGAATATTAAAAGTCACGGACGCCATTTTGAATCTTTTTTCCTTTCTCAACCCACAGGCCAGGAAGATGCGAGAACGTTTGCGAGGTGGGCCGTTTCTATTTTCCCCACTCCCCTGATCTCATGATCACAGAGTTGACAGGGAGGTGGTGATCGCTTGCGCCGGGTACTTCTTCGAAGAGGGACGCTGCGAGCCTCATCGTTGCTTGTGCTCCTGTCTGAGGTCTGAGGGTCGAAAGACACCGCGTCCCTTGGAAGGCTACTGATATCCGAGTCACTGCCTGATGGGGCTGGCGTGAACCAGAGCGATGCCTCACTGGTCTCAGATTCCGATTCGCTCTCATCGTCCAGCGGTGGTTGCAACTGCGTCGACGGACGCAGGTCCTTAACGTGACGGGGCACACCGTCGACCCGTACCGCCTGTGGGCTGATCACCTCAGTGACGCGTCCGATTCCGTATTTCGTGGTGCACTTGCTGTGCGGATTTTAATCCAGACGACATCGCCTTTCTTCAGCCTCTCTCCGGTTACTTTCAGTTCCGTCAGTGGGTTGGTTTCTATGCCCTTCACTCTAACGTGGTACCTATGCAATGTGTCTGCTGGCGCCGTAGAGGGTGAGACATCATCCTTCGGGGTCACGTTGTATAAGTAGACCGCCTCAGACACCGTGCAGCCCGTCCTGGCTGCGATGGTCTTGACGGTCCTGTGGTTCCGCTCGATGATTCCATTTCCACTCGGTACGTGGGCGCACCGGAACCGTAAGTGCACTCCCCAGCCATCCGCAAACTTCTCGAACTGCTCGCTGGTGAATGCGGTGCCATTGTCGGTTAATATCTCCGTTGGGGGCCACGTTCAAGAAAGATGCTGTTTAACTGACGGATGATAGTGGCTGCATCTTGCCGACGCAGCAGTCGCCATATCGCAAACCTGGATGGACCACAATCAATGAGTGTCAGGAAATGCTCGCCGTTGTGGTGAGTAACATCTATCGCCAGCCGGCTCCAGTGGTTCCTCACGCTCAGCTGCCCTTTCTTCCAGCGAACGGGTGCTGGGTCTATAGACTGGCACGCTACTTTATTTTCTGACCACTCTCTCCTGACGTCCGTCTTTTGTACTCCTGGGTCAACCAACTTGGCGAAATACAGTGTCCGCTTGACTCCAGGGTGCCCACTTTGTTGGTGGACTTCTTTGATTTGATTAAATCGAACGGGACTCACGGACGCAGCGCAGGCTGGTTGCACGGGCTCAATGGCTTTCTTAGCGGCGTCAAGCCACATTTTTGCGCACCCTCGTTAAACAATCTGCTTTGTTGAGGCTAGATTTGACCAGGGACACCTCCATTGTCAGTGCGTACTCTTGCACTAAATTCACGATCGTGTCGAGCCGTCGTCGGATAAGCATCTCGCTGGTGGCTTTAGTCCGCACCCTGGCCCTCCCGGTCAAGGTATCAGAGATCCACTTATAAACGCAAGCGGAATCAGTGAACAGACGCAGGGTGGTCGACTTCAGAGGATCGCCAAGTTGATCCCCTTGATGACAGCATCGAGCTCCGCTAGGTTTATGTGCTGGGAGTCCCTTTCTGGACGTAACCAGCAAGCATCTTCTACCACGGCTCCATCGTGAACTATCGATACGCCGGTTGCAAGAGAGCTTGCGTCAACCCACACACAGAGGTCTTGGCTGTCAACGCACCATCTGCCCCGCGCTGGGTCTTCCTTGCGTACTCTAGCGAGGACCTCCTTCATCATGGTGTTGAGAGGGGCGTCGTGAACTTCGTCATCCCATCCAGTGGTGACGTCAGATGCTCTCCGCTTGATAAACGCCACCGCAACACGCAGCCAGCCACCTACAGGAAGGTGTCCAACTAACTTGCCGCACAAGGAAAATATGCTTCGCCGCGTGACAACAGAGGGAATGTCTGGGAGTTCGTTTCCCCGTTTCCAATACAGGACGTTATCTTCTCCCCAGACCTGCAAACCAAGCACCCGTGCACCATCCTGTAGTCTCTCCGGTTCCTTGCTGAGGAGGCCAAAGTTTAGAGATGCTCCTTCACGCGCGCCGCAGATACGACTCCCTCGTTCACGTACACGTCATCAATATATGCAGATGTTGCCCGCTGTATGCGCTCATCCTTCGTTAGAATGGCGTCAACAATCATCTGCATAATCGATGGCGCCACATTGAGTCCAAACCCCATGCGGGTCAGGCAATACCGTTGCCCCTTGATAAGCACGGTTTGATAGGGCCACAGTGATTGGTGCACACGCACTTGAAGGTATGCCTTGCGAAGATCCAGCACAGATACATTTGATCCTGCTTTGTCGCCATTCCCTTAGCTTTCTCGGTACACACGTCCGCGCGGGCAGTAAAGGGTCCACGTGCTCGTTCAGTTCTCGATAGTCGAGCACCGGCCTCACCTTTTGTTTGTTGTGCTGGAGAACCGCCATTAGCGGGATCAGGCCCTTTGGGGGGCCCCAATTCCTTCTCTGGATAAGGAACCAACCACCCGTTATTAATCCAGGCTCGCAATTGTTTTGTCGTACTCCGCACGAGCTCGGGGGGATCTTATACTCCGGCACACTGTTGTACAGCTTCTCTGGCGGTTGATCGTCTGACCATTTCAAGATACCGTCCAGGACTTTGTGCGCTGGTCGAACTCCGCACGAAAGTCAGGCCGTTCCAGCTCCATTGCTGCACCTAGAGCTAGACCTGTTTCAGTGAAACGCGCCCGACCCTCTTCGTCAACACGAACACCACCCAATTTTTGATGACGTCCATTCCCAGGAGCAGATCATAGCCGAGCAGCCCTCCGTCCACGACCAGGGCTTGTACAGCTACTGCAGGCCCATCGCCGATGCTTGCGCGGATGACGCTCACTCCACAAGAGGTTAGCGAGCCCCCGCCAACAGTCAGAACTGGAATATTTTTCTTGTCCCACGTGTCACAACATGCCTTGCGCACAAGGGTCTGGGTGCACCCGGTGTCAACAAGCGCGAAGCGCTCACGCCCGTTAATCCGCACGCTCACTGCGGGTAGCGCCTTGTTCAGCGGCGATCTGGGGAGAAGACTGGCGCTGTAGTTTACTCCCCTTGCCCGTTTCCCGGACAGCTTCTTGCTACGTGGCCCAGCTTGTCGCACCTGTAGCAACGCATACGTCTCCGTATCCTTCGCACGGCTTCGGCAGTCTTTGGAGAAGTGGTTCAGTCCGCCACACTTATAGCACCTTATGTCCTCAGTTGGCAGTGCGGGTGCTTCCACAGCTGCTGAGGCCGGCTCCGCGTCATCTTTAGAATATTCCGGGCTCTGGCCAGTAATTCGTTAGCCCCAGCTCATTGAGCCTTGACGATGCTCGTAGCAGTCGACTTGCGTTGTCTGGGAGTCCTGCCAGAAAGGCGCATCCTAGGGGATTTGGTCGCTTGCTCCACCGAACGGTGCGGCCAGCTTCCTCAAATCGGCCAGAAAGACATCTACTGTTTCATCCGGTCCAAGCCGTCGTTCGGTAAACTGCCTCCAGGCGACAAAGGGGTCCGCACCAAATGCTGCGTATAGAGCTTGTTTTATTTCCTCCAAGTCTGCGTCATCCCTTAGCTGCTGATACACAGCGTAAGCTCCTTTGGTGAGTCTAAGAGGGATAACAAGTGCGGGATCTTTAATTTTACACAGCCGGCAGACCCGCTCGGCCTTTTCCCACCACTCGACCACAGACAGGCCAGCCATCGAACTCTGGTATTAACTTCAAGTCGAATCTGTCCATGCTGTAATAATTGCCGAAATAGCTTGTAGCAAATGAGTCGACTTAAACAGTGTAAGGGACGCAACTCTTTCCGTCTGAAAATGTCTGCAACGCAAAACGATGTACACCAAGCATGGGGGTGAAATGTTGGTCTGCCAATGTCTCAAGCAACCTGCTTTTATATGGAGCCCAGACACACCTCATTAGCATGTGAGATAACGCGACTTTGCGTGACTGCACGAGACCGTGAATATTAAAAGTCACGGACGCCATTTTGAATCTTTTCTTTCCTTTCTCAACCCACAGGCCAGGAAGATGCGAGAACGTTTGCGAGGTAGGCCGTTTCTATTTTCCCCACAAATCCATTGCTAGGTCAGCTGCTAGGAAAATTGGTTCATTGTGCCATGCTAGACAATTTTTCTATCTTATAGATATATAAGTCCAACATTCACCCATGCGTAGAATATTGCTACCACATATTGTCTAGTGCTTCTACTATTTATCTAGAGCTCCTTGATAAAAATCCAAAAATGAATCAGCAATATTATTGGTCCTGATCTGGCATCTTGGCTTCAGTCATCTTCCTACCATAATAAGGTTGCCTCCCTGTGCCTTTTCTATAAATACTTTCATGGTAATTGTTCCCATGATCTCTTCGCTATGGTACCTAGACTTTTTGAATTTAAGCACAGTACAAGACGGGCGACAAGGTCTCATCAATTTACAGTTGAGTTGGCTAGATGTAACTGTCAATTCTATGCTGACAGTTTCTTTTATCTTTTTTAAAATTCTTTTCCAGCTTGATGCTTTCCAGCCAACTTTGATCTTCAAAAATTCAAATGCAATGTCGATCATTATTGTTATGGGAGCTTACCCATAATAACATAATGGACTATTCCATACGTAATAAATACTGCGCTTCAAGAGGAAGCAGGGAGGTCAGTCTGAAGTCTGGAGTGAGGTCCATCAGAAGTCTGTCAGTCAGTCAGAGCGAGCAAGTCAGTCAGTCGAGTCAGAGGTAGTCCGAAACAGAGTCGCGTTCAGACAATTACTACAAGACATTGGAATAGTGATACTGGTCGAGACTACATTGTTCTCCCTACTAAACCTGTTTGTTTGAACTCACACTTTCTACTTCTCTGTATATATTCCTGTTTGTACTACCTTGGACTATCACCATGGTACAAGGAACCAGACCATAACAATTATCTACTGTCCTCCTGATTACTCTTCTATTGTTTTTGCTCCTTAATAATGTTTCTCTTTTTTTTTTTATTCTTTCACACACAGCAACCTATTGTGTCTTAGTCACTTTACTGCCTTGCATGGGGTGAAATGATTTAAAAAAAAAAAAAAAAAAAAAATGTCCAATAACATTGCAGATTCTTCTTTGGATTTTATCAAGAATTTCTAAATACACAGAAGCACCAAACCAGATGTAGCAACAATATTCAAGTCAAGGATAAATGGTAGACTTATAAATATGTAAGATAGATAAAATTTTTAAAATCTTTTCTGTCTAAATGTCTAGCCTCAATATCACTGATTCCCTGGGAAGCAAGAAGTTACCTCGAATTTGGATTGAAATCGATAAATTGTTTAGACAATTTAAAGAGGATGACAGATGAAAAACATGAAAGAATTGTGTATTTCTTTCTGGTTATTTTTGCGTGTTTTTTTTATACAGAGGACAAAAAAAGTAATCCTATACACACAGATTGTTATCAGTCGTATTGGATTCATTCAGATTTGCTTATTCTTCCTAATGATACTGAAACTGTTTAGCATTGGAATCAGTCTAATTAACGATCTTAATGGACTTTAATTGCCTGTCGTGATTACACAGTTGTTTTTAGTTGTGTTGGTTTTTACTCCCCCTCCTCTTCATTTTTTTTTTTTTTTATACAATGATGATGATGGAGAAAACACAATGGTATTGGTTTCTGCATTTTTTTGTTTTTATTTCATTTAATTTTTTTCTTTTTTTTTCCCCATTTTCTTTCTGTTCTGTTTTGGTCATCGTGGCAAATGCTTAAAGTTTTTCATTCTTTTTTTTTTTTTTTTTTTTTTAAAGATTTTAATTCATTTTTGTTATTTTAATTTTCTCCTGATTTTTTTTTTTAACCTTGCTGAATCATTTGCCATGATAAAATGTTTTCTCTTATTTTAAAACAAAAAAAAATTCATTTTTTTTTTTTTTAAATACAAAAAAAATTTTCCTCCATCTCTTGATAATTTTCCCTTTTTACATTTTAAGTTTTCTTTAAGGCATTTTTTTTTGGTTCTCAACTCTGTAAAGTTTAAGTATTTATTTTTTTTTTAAATTTTTAATTCGTTTGTGTCTAAATTTTTTATTTTAATTTTAAAAAAATTTGAGACAATTATTTCATTCTCATTTTCAATTTCTTTTCTTTCTAATTCAGATAGTGAGATTTCTTCTGCTATTTTTACTTTGCTTTGACAACTGTTCATTTAAATTTCAAACTTTTCAGGTAAAGTTAATTTTAGAATGAAACAAGGACAACAATTAACCTTGTAGTTTCATTTTAAATGTGTGAATGTCATTACTGAAGAAGTTGCAGCAAAAATTAACAACATAAGTATTTTTATATTACATTGTCAGTACTCTGTCATTTAAACACTAATATTATTTTTTTATATATATATATATATATATATATATATATATATACACACATAGATTTAAATAAGTAGTCAACATGAAATAAGTTATCTTTCAACATAGGAGACCACATATTGAAGTGTGTTTTAAAAAAAAAAAAAAGAAAATACACATCAAAATTCCAGTTTGACCATTTAAAATTTACTAAAACTAATATATATATATATATATATATATATATGTGTGCGATGGATAAATTGTCATTTAAATTATACAAAAATGAAGATAGCCCTGACATCTCATTTTAACAGATATATTTACCAAAATTACACAAAAATATCTTGAAATATTAAAAAGTAAATTTATTCAATAAAATCACCATTGGCTTTAACTATGCCCTCTAGATGACTTTGGAATCTTCTGCAAATCTTTTTTTTTTTTGAAATGATACATTTCTGTGATACATATATATATATATATATATATATATATATATATATATACACACACATACATGTGTGTATGTATCTGTCTATATTTCTGAGATGAGGTATTATGCACACTATTTACATTATTCGGACTATCATCCTCATCTTTGTTGCCATATTTATTACAACCTTTCAGCCGTTGTATGTTCCGGCCTTCTTCAGGTGGTTGGAATGTTGAACTGAACCCTTTATTTTGCTTATTGGGGTAGACTGTTCTAGTTCCACGTGCCATGTCTAATGGATGTCAGTTATCAGTATGTCCAGCTATTTGCCCATAGCTGGGAATAGATGGGGATACTTAAAATACTGTTTATATTTTTAAAATGTATTTTTTTTTTATTTAACTTTTTATATTTTCTCCTTTATTTCAATAAATGAATATCAACATTTTTCATACAATTGTATTCAACATTCCTTGTTTAATTAAAAATCTATGGTTTTATAACATTTAAATATATACTCTTTAAAAATTTTACGAAGTGTGCCATGATATTTTCATTTGCTCCTAGGTGTGTTGTTGCTTAAAATGGTTGAGAAACACTGATGTAGACTTTAGATGTATAAAGTTGAAGTAGAATTTAGAAGGAACCAGAAATCTAATCCAAAACAGGTAAAAAATGATAAACACCTACTCCCATTCAAAAGGCCAAGGAAGAGTATGAACCGGACGTTTTTTTTTTTTTTTGTGTGATATTTCATTCTTATTTTTTTGTTCATTTTCCAACAATGATATCACTTGCCAGCAATACAGACTGATGATCAAGAAAACTATTCTGTTCCAGGACATCCCCTGGTCACCTTACTAGCCCACAATAATGAAACTATTGGTTCCTGTTTGTAGCCAGCCAGCCAGCTCCTATTTGCACTAGACTGTTTCTTCTTCTTCTTCTTCTCCCCCTTCACTCTTTTTAGGCTTAGTCGCAGGCAAGTGTCCAAGACTTTATTGATAGATAAATTGCTAACACCTCCTCTTCCTCATCCACGCACCTCAGCAGTCACAACCTCCCTCAACGCCCAGACTCTCCCTCCATGATTCCTCCTACACCAAACTTAACCTTACTCACACTCTTCTTAAGGCAGCCATCTCCCAATCTTTCCTCAGTTGTCTTGTCAGTCTGTTAAAAATGAAAAAAGTCCTTACAAGTGTTAATCTATTAGCTCTGAATTTTGTTTTTCATTGTTTACTTTTTGTGATCTTGTCTTATTTTATACTAAATTTGTCTGTCTGTTAAAATAAAAAAAAATCAGTGATAGGTAGCTTTTACAAATATTTGTTTTATTAACTCCACCTTTTTTTTTTCTTGGCGCTTAATTTTCAGTGTCTCGTTCTTTTTCATACTATTAATGCTTCTCCATTTTATTTAGTAGAATTCAACCAACACAAGACTCGAGTTTTTGAGTGGAGCTTTACCCAAATGAGCTGCGTGGTACGAATATGAGACGGAAAGATGAAGTGAAGTTTTATGCCTCTCCTTTTTACAGTCAACGATGAAATTATTCATACACCCATCAATTTTGAATATTTTTATCCATTTCTCAGAATCTAATGTCCGTATGATGCCAGGTTTTTTATATGTTAATAAGCACAAAAAAGGAATATAAAACTAAATTTTCAGAACAATTGGTTAAATACAAATTTGACAGGTGAATTATGCAAAATAGGAAAAGAGAAAATTATTTGTACAGTATAAAAAATAAAAAAAAATGGAAGAATTTTCACAATATTAATAATCAAAATCATGGCCTCTTATCTTTATAACTTGCTGTAATTGTTTTCTAAAGCTTTTGATGAAATTTGGACAAGTCTTTTCTGGGATTTTCTTCCATTCTTCCATGGTTACGTTCTAATTTCTGAAAGTTTTTTGGTGACCAACAATTTATTTGAATTTTCAATTCTTGCCATAGATTTTCAATAGGATTCAAGTCAGTACTCACTGAAGGCCATGGCAGAACTGTAATCTTTTTCTGAAGCCACACAGTCACTGATTTAGATGTATGTTTGGGGTCATTAAAATAAATATGTAAATTTCTATTACTTGCATGAATCGATTAATTCAAAATGATATTTTCTACTGTATGAATAATTTTCAAAATTGATGGGTGTACAAATAATTTTGTCATTGATTTTATTTAATAAAGTTCACCCAATACAAAACTCAAGAGTTTTCGAGTAGAGCTTTACTGAATGAACTATGTGGTATAAGATAAAGAAATATGAAGTGAAGATAAGGATAGATAACAATTAAGTAATGGAAGTTAAGGTTTTATGCTGGCGTATTATAGATGTGTGTGCATGCTCACATATAAACAATTAAAGAAATAACAAAACTTGCATTTCTACTAGCGACCATTTGTTCTTTTTTATAGAAACTGCAGGGAAACAAAGGTGTCAATGTCTCTTGGGTATGTCCATTTTCTTTTTCTTGTCCAGAAGTAAGTTAGGGTAAGTAACGATAAGAATAGTTGTAATGGTCAAGCTCAAGTAAGCCTTGTGCAAAGTTGGAATGACCGAAGTTAAGTTTGTACTTACTTCATCGGTGGAGGTTCTGCTATGTGTTGAAAAGTGGGAAAAGAGTGCAATTCTGTCCTTTTCGAAAGTGGAATCATAAAAATACACTGATGACCAAAACTCTTTGCAGTTCCTTTATTACGAGCATCATGGGAAAATATATTTCTTTTTCTCTTTTTGTTTATTCTTTATTATTTTATGTTTTGATTTTTTTTTTTTTTTTTTCCTACAACTTCTTTGCTTGAAAAGGTTAAGCTGGAAGATTTTAGGCAAGCAACCATGTGGTAATCTGTTCCACAAAGTGGCTGTCCTGGTTGGGGGAAAGGCTGTGTTGTGTTCTGTGTCATCTTGGGATCCCCATGCTATTAATAAAAATGATATCAATGAAAAGGGCCATTTACTTTTGGTATTCAGTCATTAGTTAATAACCCTGGCAGCTTGGATTCTGAAAGGCAGTCATCAGACAGACAGGAACACATGTTGCATGTTGGCTCAGCATCCCTCAGTGGGTGGCATTGGCTGGTCACAAATCTGGGTGTGGGAGACATATCAACATGTCAGAATTCTAAAGACCCTCTGTTGAATTCGCACCATTTTGGACTTATATTCAAAACCCAGACAAAGGCAATTCATCACTGTCAGAATGCCTCACCCATAAGTCACTCTGACCAGTTGATGACCATTTTGGCCCTGGCATTCTGTAACAGATGTCGGAGTGGAACTTTCTTTTTACAATTGGAATATTAAAGAAAGGAGGAGAATTTGACTCTGTGGATCATGCATGATAAGTTTTACCTATAAGATCTGAAGTGGTGGAACTAAAGAGTAGAGATTAGCTTAACATTTGTCAAGGAAAGAGCAATAGAACAGAGATAGTCTTAAAAAGTTGCATCTGTGGGAAAGAGGTTGTGTGGTAAAATATAAGTCATCATCCACAAGACTTCAAAGACAATTTTGAATGCAATCAAGGTAGGAAAGTGAGGATTAATAATGAATAATTGCTGTCCAAATAATATTTATGATACTATTATAAGAATCTGGACTAAAATTTGCTGTAGATGATTTAGTGATTAAGGCACTTCCTATACATGTTCATCTTAGTTAATTACTTTTTCTTTTAATTAATGTAGCATTTTTTAAATCAAAATTATTTGTAAAATATCCCTTTTGTGTTCATATAATCATTTATTTAAATTCCTTGAGGTCTTTCCTATGTATTTTTTTGTAGCAATTATTACTTGTCATAGAGTAAATTCCCTCCTTCAAGTTTTAGCTTATTATTTTATTTTGCATTAAGTCTTTTATAGTTTTTGATGTAGTTGTAACAAATTTTATGTTGAACTTCGAGTGCTTTTGTTTGTTTTTATCACTTTTGTTATTTTTATACCACCTTCTGATAATAAAAGGTGAAATGGTGCCATAACCAGGATGTAAAACTACTATAGATAATCTAGTGATTAAATCAGTTTCTATACATTTTCATCTTAGTAAATTACATTCTTTTTTAATCAATTTGAAATCAAAATTATGGTCATTTATGCATTGAGCATGTTGTTTTGTAAATGATCCCTTTTGTGTTCATATAATCATTTATTTCAATTCCTTGAGGTTTCTTCTATGTATTCCTTGTGGAAATTATTACAGACAATGAATTAACAAATTTTATGTTAAGCTTAGATTAATTCTTTTCAGTTATACTTGTTACTGAGTTGGTAGTTGTTCTTGATATATAAAAATTTATACTTTGTTTCCCTATATGTATTTATATAGTGGCCCAGAAAATGTATGTTTTGTTTGTTAATTGGGCTATATTTGTTACTTGAAAGTTATTTGACTGCTTTCATAATAAAATTTAGAAAGAAAAGTGTTTAAAAAAAAAAACTCTGTTTTAATAGCACTTTATTTTAATGTTTAAAATGTTTGGGTCTAAATATGCTAGTAGCTATGTGTACAGTTTTGTGCAGACGTTGTTTTCTTTTTTTTCGGTAAAAGGGGATTTTCCATGAATTATAGACAAGATTTAATGTTTATTCTAATATTCTTTATTACGAAAGCTTTTTAATTAAATTTCAGATTAATACACAAAGCTTCTACTGTCACACCAAGTGCATATTTATTTGAAGCAGGAAGGAGAGGATATTTCATATATAAATGAACACTTAGAAAGATCTGTCTGTATGTGTATTTAGGATGAAACACATACAAAGCTATTCCGTGTTCTGCTTTCTGTATTTGGTAGAGGCGCGACTGGACAATGCACATAACATAAATGGTTGATTGAATCGTAATATACTTAAACAGTCTTTGAATAAGGGTTATAAAAAGAATAAAGTGCTTTCTGATCGCCACTGAGGCATGATGGCTGGTCTAGGCTGTCCATTCTGCAGTTATACAAGTGTGTGATCTTCCTCTCTGAAAGAAACGTCATGATTGGCTGCTTCCAGCATTATTATTGCTGTGAATAGCAAGCTTTGATTGGACCAAAATTAACTCTGATTCCTCTGAATATATTTATCATACCTGATACTAATGACCGTTTAATTTGCAGGTGTTTTGGATTAATCTCATATTCACTGAACACTTTGAAATAGTTACATTTTTATAGTATGTGGTGACAAGCTATATAAATGTCACACACCCAATAAACAAATCCAAGTCAGTGTGCTTTGTTTTTTTTATACTGAGATTCACTCAGTACAAGACTCAAGAGCCACTCAAGTTAGAAGATTAGTGTTAAAATGGTTGGAATTTGAAATATTTTTGTACAAAGATTAATACGAAGCTTAAGGTAGCAGTTTACTCTTAAAATGGTAATGAAAAACGAGTTGTGTGATATGAATGAAACATAAGGTGATAGATTTTTTTTATACTGATTTCCCCAAAACAAGGCTCGAGAGCTACTCAAGGTAGAAGGTTACTACTTAAATGGTTATGACGAATGAGGTGTGTGATATGAATGGAACAGATGTTAGTAGGAAGTGAAGATTTTTTTCTATATTAAGATTCACTCTTCTTTCTTTTTATGTGCCTTGTCCCTTCAGGATGTAGGCGATCATGGCCCTCCACTTCCTCCTATCCCTTGTAGCTTTCAATAAGTTTCATCCTTCTGTCACCTCCCCCAGACCATGTTCTGTCATACACTTGCTTAAGCCCACTATTTATGTCATGCATTGCTTTCCCTTGTCTCTCTTTCCCTCTATTCAACCTGTGAGTATCAAATTCTCCAAGCCCTCCTTTCTCCTTAAATATCCCAGAAATTTCATCTGCCTCTTCCTGATGTTAAGTATAAGCTTCCTCCTTGTTTGCATCCTCTCAAAAACCTCATCGTTGCTCACACGCTCGCTTCATGATAGCCTTAGCATCTTTCAAGATTGAGAGTCACTCAAAGTAGAGGGTTACTACTAAAATGGTAGTGACGAATGATGTGTGTAGTATGAATGAATAGGGCTGGGGTAGGAAGTGGAAATTTTTTATGCTGAGACTTATGCAACACAAGCCACGAGAGCCACTCAAGAGACGGAATTTTAATAATGAGCAACACTTCAAGAGGTTACAATTGTAGTGTTTAATAATGATGATTCATTTTTTGTACTGCTTTTTAGGTTTGCTAAAATCACATTTTTGAATAATTTAGAAACAAAATACAAGTTTTTTTTGGACAAACAGAATTCATTCTTCCTCATTTTACCTACTGTGTCACTTCAGGACATAGGTGATCATGGCTCTCCACAACTTCCTCTCCTTTATAGTTTTTAGCATTATTTTTCTTCTTACTGTCCCTGTTCAGATCCATTTACACAAAGTCATTAGGTTTGATGTTTTCTTTTGTTCTGTCAGTATGTGATGCGTTCATGGCTCTCCACAACTTCCACTTCTTTGAAGTTCTTGTTTGTTCTCTTACTATCCCTGTTCTGATCCATTTACATAAACTCATTAGGTAGGTTATTTGATATTTCCTTTTGTCCCTTCAGGACATAGGCAATCATGGCTCGCCACAACTTCCTCTACTTTGTAGTTCTAAGTAATGTTTGTCCTCTTACTAATCCCTCTTAGTCCCTGTTCTGCATGTTATTTGATGTTTCATTCTATCCCTTTTCCCTTTAGTAGGCACGGTGGAATAACGGATAGCAGCTCGGACTGAGGAATCAAAGAGCCGAGTTCAAATTCCAGTCGAATCCATTACATTCACTTACGTGCTAATACCCTTTGGAAAGGTATGAATCCTCTTCTTCTACCCCCAGCTATGGGTAAATAGCAGGACAGACCAGGTTCTATAGCCTTGGATGGCAACTGGTCTACTGCAGAAAGAAATGGCAACCTAGTGTGGAAAAAAATCTGCCTCGTCAGTCATGTATCAAAAGATACATGATTGCCTAAGCGTGTATCACGCATGGCACATAACTGACTGACTGACTTTCCAGTTGAATCCATTATATTCCCTTACGTGCTAATACCCTTGGGAAAGGTATGAATCCTCTTCTTCCCCCACCATCTATGGGTAAATAGTTGGAAAGACTGGGTTCTGTAGCCTTGGATGGCAACTGGTCTACCATAGAAGGAAATGGCAACCTAGTGGGTATTGAAAGATACATGATTGCTTAAGCATGTATCACGCATGGTACTAAGATATAACCTGAGGGTGTTAAATTCTCCAAGCCCTCTAAAGGTCACAACTGTTATGGGAGTTGCGCTATTTATTTTATGGCCAACTTGATCCCCAGAAAATATGTGCGCTCCCTGAGATCCCTGAAATTGTCTTTAAGAAATGTGCCTTGTTTTCTCCACAGTCTACAACAGAATGTGTTGTTTTTTGCTTTCCAGCTTATGGGAAATACTCCTCTGCAGTTCTAGTTCTTGAGAACTCGATGGAGCCTATTAAACTTCTACCTCTCTTTGGCAAAGTACCAGATGCTCTAATCAACTCTGAATTGGTTAGGCATCTCATCTTGAAGGGTCTTCTTTCAGGCAAGCAATATGGCTTTTGATTCTCTAGGTCAACCACCAATGTGTCAAAAGTATTTGGATTAAAACAAACTACAACACCATCCTTAATGGATTTCATCACAATATCAATAAATTAATTAGACAACTTGAAAGTATCAATATAAAAATAAGTAGACAAAATATGTCTATATTATTCAAGAAAACATGTTTAAATGAATTTATATATATATAATAATTTCACCCCAAGCAAGGCAATAAAATTACTAAAACTTAATCTATCTTAAATATTTATAAGTCTACAATTTGTCCTTGTTTTGAATATTACTACCTCATCTAGTTTGGTGCTTCTGCGATAAAGCAGCAAGATCTGTCTATATCTCTGAGATGAGGTATTATGATTACTTGCATTATTTACATTATTTGGATTGTTATCCTCATCTTCATTTATTTAGAGAATTTTTAAAAAATCCCAACAATCTGCAAGTCATTTTCCCACTGCAGTAATGTAGCTTCCTTGTGTCTTTTCTATAAATACTTTCATGGCAATTATTCTGATAAACCTTCCTCTATGGTAGCTAGACTTTACGAATTTAAGTGCATCACTAGATTGGTGGCAAAGGCTCATCTACAGTTGAAATGGCTAGATTAAGTTCTATACTAATAGTTTCTTCTATTGTAATTCTCACTTGTGGAACTCTATTCAAGCTTTGATTAATTACGTAATAAAAAGATGCTAGGGTTAACTATTTGCCCATAGATGGGACCCTAACACAGGCTACCACCCCATGTCAGGATGAACCTGGGAACAACAGCAATTAAGAGGTTGTTCCAAGCTCCTCAAAACCTCCTGATCAGAGGCCCTGCTGCCGGATGTAGTTTATTGTCATACCCGGGACGGATTTTATTTTGTGCTTTTTGCCTTGCGTATGGAGATCAAGGTGCAATGAACTTACATGGCAACTTGAATCCCTTCTTGAAACTTAAAAAAAATATATATTTTATATATAGCTGATCTGGAGAGCTTAATCAGTTGTAAGACGATAATAATGTTTTCCTATATTAGTATTTTTAGTACGGTGCTAAATTTTATAGAAAAAAAATTAAGTACTGAATTTTTTTTTTTTAAATCATCTCACCCCATGCAAAGCAGTAGAGTCACTAAGACATAAGTGCAATTGAGCATAGTGTGAAAGAATAAGAAAAAAGAGACACATTATTAAGGAATTCAAATGCAGTACTAGATTGGCAGCTAGGTCTCATAATTTTACAGTTGAAATGGTTAGAAGTAGCCATAAGTTCTATGCTAACAGTTTCTTCTATCGCACCTCTCGCTTGTGGAACTCTATTCGAACTTCTTGCTTCCTAGGCAAGTTTGAACTTCAAAAATTTAAATGTAATGTCAATCGTTATCTTCTATCTTCTTTCCTGTCTTTTTTTTCAGAAAAATTATTATGATTTTTTTTTTTCTCATATTCTCTGACACTTAGTCACACCTTGCATCTTAGTGATTTATCGTCTTCCTTGGGTTAAATGATTTAAAAGAAAAATTAAAACATCTTCTTGGATGTAGTGTTTCCTGGGAAGAAACAGTTCAAGTGGAACTTCCCTCTTACTAATGAAGTACGGAGGCAATGAGAATGATTCATATCTATGTACGTGGCATGGTGAGTCCTAGCTGTGATGGTTAGTATTCATAGAACTAAGGAATGTAGCTTGTCAGAATATTTGGCACTGACATAGCAATAAAGTAGCAAGATCTGTCTATATCTCTGAGATGAGGTATTATAATTACTTGCATTATTTACATTATTCAGACTGTTATCTTCATCTTCATTGCCATATTCACAAAGTTTTGACTGTTGTATGCTTTGGCCTTCTTCAGATGATTGGATCTCTGAGATGAGGTATTATGATTGCATACATTATTTGGATTGTTATCCTCATCTTCATTGCCATATTCACATCTTTATCCATTAGAACATGTGACCTTGAGAATAAAGAAGTTAGTTAGATCCAGTGACTAGACCCAAAGAGTTGTGATTTCCATACCAGGCAGTGGTCAACCAAAATCTTGGAGTGTCGAGTTAAAGGGAAATAACTGAGACCTCCGGAAGAGGCACTGGGAACTGAAACAATCTACCTCAGTGGACAGAATAAAGGGTTTGGTTCTAAATTGCAATCACCTGAAGAAGGCCAGAGTGTACAATGGCTGAAACATTGTGAGGATAATAGTCTGAGTAATGTAAATAATGCAAGTAAAGTAACAAGAGGCTTGTGACGTTTCATCTGTGAGAAAGAAGTTGTCTTGGAATATATACTCAGCATTAAAGGAGATGACTGTATGTTTTGTTATATCTTTATTTTTTTCTTTATCCACCTTACTTCCTGGCAAATAACTTCTTTTTCTTTTTTTTGAGTGACCTTAGGTGCTGTTTTGTCTATTGTTTATGTCTTTTTAATTTTGTTTGATTTTATAATTATTTTATTTATTTTGTGTGCATCTCTGTGCATGCCAGGATAAAAATAAAACAAGGAAAGCATAAAAAAACCCAGAAAGAATACTCAAACAAAAAGCATACATGTCTTAACAAGAACAGTGACAAATAAAAGATCTGGACATAAAAATCTGTTAATCATAAAACATTCAATCAATACTTTTTGTCAAATGTTCTCAAATAGAATGATGGACAGAGATTTCAGAAAAAAATCTTACTTATTATAAAATGCAGTGTGTGTGTGTGTGTCTGTACGTTTATATATTGGATCGGATTTCCTACATTTTTCAACCGATTTCAACAAAACTTCACAGGACTACGTAAAATTACCTTGCGGTGGTTCTGACAGTGCCAAAAATTGGAAAAACACAATTGTTTTTGCACAAAATCAATTTGAAAACATGATTAAGAGGCATCACGAGAATGAAAGGGGGACAACTCATATCGAGTTATACTTATTATAAAACCCAGGTTGTTTGTGTGTGTGTGTGTTCGTTTATATATGGGATCGGATTTCCTACATTTTTCAACCGATTTCAACAAAACTTCACTTTTTTTTTTGGCAGGTAGTGTTTCTTATTGTCTTGCACACTTTTTTTTTTTTTTATTTTTACATTCAGAATGCTTTAAAAATTCCATTTACAAGACAATTGTTTATAATAAAATTCTATTCAATCGGTAGACTCATAACGATTGAAAACAATGTTTTTGTTTGAGTTTGGGTTTGACCAATTCGTAAAAAAAAAAAAAAAAAAAAAAAAAAACTAATTAAGACATGCGTGTCCATCAACCTTAAACAATAATCTTTGTCAATTTTATTTTTCAGTCTTTATGATGGTCGATACTTGATCTATCTCTTACTGTTACATCCCCAGGCAACGCCGGGTTCTACTGCTAGTTAATAATATAAAACTGATATAAAATATGAAAGATTAAATTAAGAGAAATCCACTTCTTCAGTTACCATTTTTAAGAACTCTGGGGCAAAAAAAAGGGTCTTTCATACAAACAATAAATTTTTTAACACTATTTTTATAGTTTTTGTTTTTCCTAAATTTATTGTCATATTCATTTATTTCACCAGAGGATGCAATAATTTTTTCAGATCAAAAACCAATGTATATCACATGAAGAAGAAGGAGAATACAATATATTTTTTTTTCATGAAGATGGCAAAAAAAGATGAGGACAACAGTCTGAAAAATTTGTGTTCTTATTAAATATTTTTAAAGATTTCAGATCAGAAATACAGACAGATCCTGAAGAAGGCCTTGATGTACATTCTTTAAACATTGTGAATATGATAAATAAAAATAAGGACAACAAAATCAAAATAATATAAATAGAAAATAAATAGTTAAAATGCCTCATCTCAGAAATTTTATTGCAAAAAAATTTCCATTAATTTTTTTTCTAGGCCTGGCATGAAAGTTAATTTTTAAAAAGATGAAAGAAACTGTCAATAAATTGAGACATAAAATTTAATACTCAGATTTTGTTTTGATATAAGAAAAGCCATATAAAATTAAGGTGTTTCAGACCTTGTCTTTGATTTGATCAAATCTTCAAAATATCAAATGAAAGTTATTAACTTGAATGGAATATTTCCATTAATTAATTTTTTTTAACTTATTTTATCAACAACCTTCCTGATGTCATCAACTTAAAAATTCACTGTCTTAAAATAGAATAATTTGATATGCTTGATACAATTAAGTTAGCAGCTGATCTCAAAAATGATTCTTCAAAATTTGTTTTGATTAATTTTCCCTTCTAAAACAAATATTTTCATTTAAAAACTTAAAAGATGTAAAATTTTTACTTACCATCAACATGGCTGATGCTAACCTCCAGCAGATCAACTCACTGCACAGCCTTTCCCACTGATATGAATTCAAAGAATAAAAATAAAGTTATCTTGAATAATTTAAGATTTAATTTCTTTGTTTTCATCAAAAACTTTCCTAACAAAGAAATATTTCAAATTTATTATCTTAATTTTTAACTTAAAAGACCAGATTAAGAGAAATTGAATCATATCTTTAATTTATGAATTTTTATAACCAGCAGATCAAGATATAAGATCATTGAATATATTCTTTCATTTTGAGACATGCAGAAATGATATCGTCTTCACAAAGTTTTTGATTATTCAATTCTGTTACTCAATAATTGAGAAAAAAAGTTTCTTAGAATTAAATGATTAATTATGAAAATTTACAAATTGATTTTGTTACACAGTAAAATAGCTATGTAATGGTCTGCTTTTATTAAAAAAAATTTTTTCAAAAAAATTTTAAATAGTTTATTAAGCCTGTATAGTCTGTATTTAATAAAAGTGGTTTTAATCAAAAAATTTACTTAACCATTGAAGCATTTTTTCAGTTTTGAGTAATATTATTTGTTTTTGCTGGCATATATTTTTGATTTATCCACTCTTTATAGAACATTTTTTGACATATGATACTCTCATTTTTGATTTTGTGATTCAAAATTTTCCTAACAAAAATTATGCTTAAAAAAGTCTTAATAGAAAAAATTTTTTTTTTTCAGAAATAAAGAATCTGTCCTAAATCTTTTAAACTTTTTTTCCCTAGATGTCAGTTTTGCTTTTTAACTTTTAGCCTGATTTTAAAGTTTAAGTTTGTTGATGAATTTTGAAAATTAATTTATTATTTAAATATGTGAATATAAATATTATTAAAAATACAGAATCTTTTTTTATCATTTTAAAAGTGAGTCATTGTGCAATATGTATTTTTTGTAGTGAAAAAAAATCAATAAACTCAATTATAATTAATCAATTTCTTTAAAAATCTTTTTAAATATTAAAACTGGTATTAAAGAAATTAGAGAGTTAATAAGATTTTTGAAGTTTGAGAAATGAACAAAACTTGAACGAGAACATGAATGATACTTAATTGCTTTTGAAAATAAATTTTAAAAATTGAAAGCATTTTTTAAAAAAACAACAAATAATAACATTATGAACATTGCCATTAAATGTATGAAAGCCATATTTTTAAAATTAATTTCTTTAATTTTGAAAATTGTGGAAAAACCAGAAATCTTTGAAAAATGAAAATGATAATTATAAATTCTCTCTCATTGTTAAAAATTTCTTTCTTTAGAAAGCTGGGTAATTGTTAGTTTTTAGTCTCAGAGGTAAAAAAGAATTTAAACAAAATTTTAACTATTTTTAATCAACACATCATGGGTAAAAATTATCAATACAAAAAAGCAAGTTCTTGATAACAAAAAAATAAATTTTTTTTTTAAAGACATGTAATTTTGGAAAATCCATAAATACATAAATATATTTTGACTTTAAAATGGTTTTAGCCAATCAAAAACGAATTTTAAAACAGTATTTTTTATTTACCTCAAAAAAAATGGAAGACATTTTCAAGAAAATTTAATAAAAAAAAAAAAATAATAATTATTATAAAACATTATTTTTACATTTCATAACTTAAAATTTTAATACAATATATATGTAATATATACACAATTTTATTAAAATTTTTTAAAAAATAGTATACTCATTTACATACATTCCTATAGTGAAGGAATAAAGATATAAAGGATTAAATAATCATTTGCAAGAAGACAGAATTGCATGAAAAAAATTAGCAAATTTATAAAAAAGAAATATAAAATGCAAATTGCAAATCATTATAAATACTGATATCAAAAAAATGTGGAAATTTAAATACCTGGAATTTTTTTTTAACAGAATATGAAAGTGACATTTGAAATGAATATATTTATGTTATCAATTTTGGCATCTAAATCAGTTTGCCCAAACTATATTTAATTAAAATTATATTTTCTTAGCAAACCGGTTGGTTGATTATCCCAAAATAATCTTGTATATTAGTAGCCACAATTTAGGTCAATTGTTTTCAAACTCTATTTGTATTTTTTTGGGGAATAATGAAATGATATAATAGATTATAAATTTCCTCAAATTATAATATTTTCTTTCCTTGCACTTCTTTCAGCAATATTAAAACTCATTTAGCTTCTTCAAAGATTTAAATGCAAAATTTTAAAATCCTTATTTTCAATGTTTCTTTAAATCCTGTTCTTCTTTATTGTTGATTAGTTTCTTAAGCTTTTTTTTTTTTTGATAAATTTCATTCTCAGTACCCCTTCTGTCATAGTGGCTTTATCATCTTTCTTGGGGTGAAATGATAAAAAAAAATGTATCAGGACAAAAAAATTATGTAGAAACAATTGATAATGTTTATTGTAAAAAAAATCTTAAAAAATCAGATCTTTCTTAAAAGATTCTGCAGTGGACCCTTCTCCATTTAAAAAAATTCAACCTCCTGCAGTGGAATAAAAAAATTTAAAATTTAATGTCATTTATTTATTTTCTGTTTGGACTCTTCTGGCAAATAATTGCTTGCCCATCTCTCTTTAAAAACTCATTGTAATGTAAGAATTGGTACATGTTTGTATTTTTCATCCTATGATTGAAATGACATTTCAACCCTTAATGGAAAATTGAATGTCAATGCTAAGAAATTTGGTTCACAGTGTAGAATCCATCTTGCATAGTTATAAATTTATCATTCATCCATAATTTGAATATTACTGCCATATCATGTCAAGATTCTTGACAAAATCTGAAGTGTCTGTAATGTTACTGGTCCTGTCCTGACCTTCACATTTTTAATATTACCACCATTTATGACATGGCATGAAATGTCTTTAAATATCAATATTTTCATGGCAATTGTTCTAATAAACTCTCCATCTTCATACGTCAACTGCATGAATTAGAGTGTATTACTAGAATGGCAGTTAGGTCTCATTATTTTACTGTTGAAATAGATAGATGTTATATATAACATTTATCCTAACCTTTTCTTTTCTTAGAATTCTCATTTTTGGAAAAATCATCCAATTTATAATTTCTCTTCCAATATGATCTTCAAAGACTTAAATTCAATGCCAATCACATTTTCCGCCTTCATGAAACCTATTTTACTGTCCTTTCTCCTCAGCAAAAATCTTCTCATACTTTTGTGTCTTAGTAGCATTATCACTTTGCTTGTGGTGAAATAATAGTAAAAAAAAATTGAACAATTGAAAGTGTTTTATTTATATATAAAGAGTGCAATGGATAAATTGTCATCTAAGTTAACCAAAAAGGAAAATAACACTGACATCTCGTTTAACATATATTTACCAAAATTACTTAAAAAGATATTGAAATGCTAGAGAGTAAATTTATTCAACAAAATCGCCATTGGCTTCAACCACAGCCTCCAGATGACTTTGGAATCTCCTGCAACTCTTCTGGACGGTCTCCTTGTTTAAGTTGGTGAATATTGCCATAATCCTTGCCTTCAGTTCATCTTTGGTGTTACAAAGAGTTTTCTTGGTCTCTCGCTCAACTGCGCTCCACACATAATAATCAAGAAGGGTGCAGTCTGGGGAGTTAGGTGGCCAGTTGTAAGGGGTGAAATGGTCGTAGAAATTGTCTGACAGCCATTACTAGGTTCTCCTGCTTGTGTGGCATGGTGCAGAGTCCTGTTACCAGACATAGGTTCTTCCAGCAGTCACCCTCTTGACCCAGGGCAGCACTACCTCATCAAGGCACTTGATGTAGGCCTCCATGTTGAGTCTGAGGCCCTCACCAAAAATGAATGGAGATCTTTTCCATCAGAAGTGATCAGTCCAAACAACTGCCATGTAATCACCATTAGACTAATCCATCTCCTTCCGTATCCTTTGCACTGTCTTCAGATTGACACCCAAACACTTGTAAATGTTTGTACTGGAGCTTCCAGCATGAATTCCAAGCCGTACAGCAAGCAGTTTCCAAATTTTTGGTGGAGTGAATTACATCATGGTGCTCTTTTTCTCACAGACAGTGGCCCAACTGACCCTACTATACTGTGTAGTTGACAAAATCAAAAAAAACAGTGCCCATGCACAAAATTAAAAATATAAAACAATGACAATTTACCAACCGCACCATATATATATAGGCAGTATATCTCCATTCAGACATGTTTCATTGAATAAGATAGACATATTGTATCTACTTATTTTTATACTGATTCTTTCTGTTAATGTAATCATTTTCTTGATTTTAAGATGAAATTCATGAAGGAAACTGATTAGACAACTGGTAAAGATCAGTATAAAAATAAGTAAACATAATATGCCTATATTATTCAATAAAACATGTTTGTACATATATATATATATATATATGGTGTAAAATTGTGTATTTAGTCAACAATCGTTTTCAAATACATCTGTCACTTAAAATGACTCATGAGGTACTTCATTTACGTTTATAGTAGGTTTTCCTTGTGGGCAAACAAAAAAATCTTTTAAAAATAATGGAAGCTATCATCATAAAAAAAAAAAATATTCCTGAACAACATCAACAACAAGTGTGGTTATGATGTCTCTTATCAGTGTTTGGGACTCAGTAACCTTCACACCATTTGCAATATCAGAACCAAAATTCTTGAAAATGGCTAAGAGATTAGCACGGAGAATTCGGAATGAATGATCAATTGGACAATTTTGCTGTACAGTATGTCCCAAAAACAAATCTATTGTTCACAGACAAGAAAAGCAGAATAAAAAATATCCACAGAAGTCATTGTCATTAATTTTTAATGAAAAACACGCACATATATATGATTAAATTAAATTCTCTGTAAGTTCATTATAGATTTTGTTGTTGAAAACACACACACACATATATATATATATATATATATATATATATATAATACAATAATGTGTTAAACACATGACCTACTATGATTACCAGTTTTGTACATTCTAATGCATGAAGTCTAGAGATCATGACAGCAAATAAACCTCAGAAATGGAAAATCCCTTAAACTTGCCATTGACCACTTTTTTGATTTCAAACAGACAACCCATTTAGAATATATATATATATATATATATAGAGAGAGAGAGAGAGAAATACATAAAGATACGGTTAAATATAGCACAAATGGTGTTTTATTTGCCTTTTCCCCGCCAAAAAAAGAGCCGATATTTTTTAGCATTTTAAAGCTACTGCAGTTGAAATAGCATGAAAACTTTTCTTGTTTTTTCTTCTCTTCGTAATCCATAATTATTATAACGTATTTAATTAATGACCCTTTTAAGATAGAATTTTAGAAAAAGAATAAATTGGGCATTAATGAAATATAATTCATTTCTTGCAAAATAACAATGCAATGCTTTATGGGACATTGACGAAATGCATTATGGGACATTGACGCAATGCATTATGGGACATTCCGATCTTGAATTATGGGATCACAGGAAGACTAAAAGGGATTATGGGTACATGAACAACTATAAAAACAACTATTTTTTTCCAAGATAAATAAAGTTCTTGAGGGATTTTTCACGGTTGACTGGCTAGAACGGGCAGTTTATGATTTGGAGACAGAACTCAGGAAGGAAAAACTCAATTTGAAATACCAGCTGGGAGAGCTTGATTATATTAAATGGTTAATGTTTTCTTCATTTTATTTCAGCATACTAAGGTGGATTAGCACTTGGTCTGAAGATTAAATTGAAGTGTGAAACTGACCGTCACCAACAGTTAAATTTTTATGGCCAATTTTTCAGATAAATTCCTATGGACTGGACAGTATAATCCCCAGAGGGTCTGTCTACAAAATTCTGTAGTTGGAATGCTGATGGTAACATTAATCAGTAAAGTGAAAAACTTACATTAATTCTATCTATCTTTCTATATATATATATATATATATATATATATATATAAATTACAATATACATTAAATATTAAATTTTTTATATATTAAAATTACATCACTTAGCTTCTTCCATAATTTATCTTAATATTCAACATTAACCTGATGTATATTTATTAGCATTTTTAAATTTAAAAATTTTGAAAAATTGAATACTAACAGCAGATCAAAGACAGACACTTACCTCAAGAGTAAAAGAAAATGCTTTATGCTTAAATGGACAAGACAGAGTAATTGAACTACCCAGTGACACTTCTCAAAAAGTGACAAAATTCAGACTGCTGCTTACGTTTCACACTACCAGAATCCTCAGGATCTATATATATTTTTTATTTCATATAAACAAAAACAAATCTATATGAAAAAATTATAATAAATAATTATTGCTCTACTATCAGAATTGAGCCCTCTTTTGAATTAATGCTGTGAAAGTATTTATATATTATTTTTGTTTTCATTGCATCGGGTACATATATATATGCACACACACACACATTTGTGACAAGTCCTTCAAAAACAAATTCTAATGTTTGGTCATTTTGTACACACACACACATACAAATGTAAATATAAAAGTGGACAGGATTTTTCATGCTTAAATGCAATTGTCAGGCCATATGCATTGTGTTTTACTCAACTATTTATATATATAAGTAAGTGATGCATTGTGGGTAGGTTTTTTTTATTATTCTAATGTTTATTTTGGTGGGCAATAATGGTTATGTTTTGAATTATTCTACAGGCTATTGAGTGGAAATAATTGTGGATCTGGGTGCAGTTTTTTGGCTGTTTATAGTGTTGTTAACTTTTTTATTTATTATTCATTATTTTATTGTTGGTTGTTATTACGTTTGCTTGTCTTTATGTGTATGTTCATGGTTTCTTAATTTGTTTATTATTTACTTAATTTATTTCCTTATTTATTGGTTTCGATTAATTTATTTTACTTTACTTATTTTTGTTCATTTTTTTTATGTTTTTATTTTTGTATATTCTATCCATTTTAGTTGATGCCGATGTTGGTAGCCTCAAGTCATTCTAATAGTTTTTCAGAAGAACTGTTGTTTTTTAAGCTTCATGTAACATTACTATTTTAAGCATCCTATAATATTAATATTCATTGCTTTCCAATATGTTGTATGAAACATAAAGTCATTTTGTATGCTTTGAACCTTCAGGGCACTTTCTTATTGGCTTCTGAGCTACATATATATATATATATATGGTATAACAGCAAAATTGTCCAATTGTTAGATTAAGTTTTGAACTTAGAAATGATTAAAGATATCTTACTGGAATTCTCCAAGGATTTTATAACACTATTGGACTCTACTTTAAAGGATAAGAATGTATTTCACTCTAAGTTGAAATGAAGATCACCCTTCCTGTTGTCCACTTAAGGACACATGGCACAGTGGATAAAGGCACTGGTTAGATCCAGGGACAGGACCCAAAGAGTTGCAAGTTCAATACCTGGTTAAGGCAGTGGAGAACTTGGAGAGGGAATTAAAGGAGATAACTGATAACTGACATCCATTAAACATGGCACATGGAACTAGAACAGTCTACCCCCAAGGAAAGGAAATAAAGGGTTCAGTTTGACATTCCAACCACCTGAATTTTTTTTAAAGCATACACTTTTTTAAATAAAAATAAAAATGGCAAAAAGATGAGGAAAACAGTCCAAATAAGGTAAACAGTGTACATAATACCTCGTCTCAGAAATATAGACAGATGCTTTAAAGTAATTTACTAAACAAAAAATCTAAAGAAAGTGCACTGATTTCTGAGTTTAAACTATTTTCTTTAAAAAGAACTCTCTTTACTAATCAAGCAAGGTCCAAACTGCCTTTAAGCAAAATCTTTCTCCTCATAGATTCCTCAAAATTATCATATTGCCTCAGTTTTGTATCCAGATTTTCTAAAGAAGTTTAAAATGATAAAAATCTGTTGGATTAATAAAAAAAATCCATTAATTCTTTAGAAAATTACTTTGTTTACACTTGGATGTGAAAAATAACATTAAAAATGATATAAAATTATTTATATATATATATATATATATATATATATATATATATATATATAGAAGTTATTATCTGTTAACTCCTAAACACATGTTCACAAGTAACTGCCCATTTATAAAAAAAATTGAAGATAACACTGTCATAAAAAAAACTTTTTTTTAAAAAGACATCTAAAAATAATTGAACTGTTTTATATAAAAAATGGTTTAATTCTAAGTCTCAATCAAATTTTTCATAGTAATAAACATGACTGTGTTTTAAAGGTCCGCTCAAAATGGAATTACTGCTACTCCTATCTAGCACAGTTTAGAATTACTACTTTTGCACAGTAAAACTTAAAACACAGGAAAATATACTAACAAGGAACTCCTTGAAAATGACTAATGAATTGGCCAAAAGCACTTGGGGAAAATATCAATTTCAGGCAGGTTCTATATTCACTTCCCATTTCACCCCAAGCAAGGTAATAGAGCCACTAAAATGCAAGGGGCTACTGAGTGTGAGCAGATATAAGAAAAAGGAAGTACTATTAAGGAGAAAGAACAATAAAAGATATATATATGCAATATTTATATTATTCTAAAGGATATTTTATTAATCAGATTTGTATCACTCTAAATGTTATTTTTAGTGGATACTCATATTTCAATAGACTTTCCGTTTATTTATCAAATAGTATATTTATTTATTTTCGTCTACGAGCCTGGATATTCAATCTTATTAAGGAAAAATAGGCACTCCCCAGCACGATTTGAATCTGCGTCCTCTGAGCAGAGGGAACCATCATTAGATCTGACGTGCTTTAACTGACTCTACCATGAAAAACCTTTGCCGATCAAGCACAGCTGACGCACACACATATATATGTATATATAAAGTTGGCTTCCTGTCCACGCCAGGAAATTTTTCTTGCCAGAGACAATCCTTCAAATTACAAATCAACCATTTGCCCTTGCATGGAGTATTGCTGTCATATATGATCTGGAGACCCTTCTGTTTGTCTCAAGTTCCTTGATAAAATCCAAAGACGGATATGCAATGTAATTGGCCCTGATCTGGCATTTCGTCTGCAGTCGCTCTCTCACAGATGTGCCGCCGCATCCCTCTGTCTTTTTTACAAATACTTTCACGGTAACTGCTCCGAGGAGCTGCTTCCGCTGATTCCCAAACTTCATGAATTTAAGCTTTCAACTAGGCTGGCATCTCGCTCTCACCCTTTCACTGTCAAAACTGTTAAATGTAGCCGTCTCTTCTACTCCAATAGCTTCATGTCTCGCACTTCTCGCCTGTGGAACTCCCTCCCCATTTCTTGTTTCCCTGATAGCTATAATCTCCAGCTATTCAAATGTAATGTCAATCAACGTCTCCAGATGCCCTGATCTATCCCCTATCCTTCTCTTCATCCTTTCCTCTATCACTCCTCTTGGCTCTCACTCCAACTCTCTGTAACCTCTTGCGTGCTAGTGACTTCCCACCTTGCTTGGGGTGGAATGCTTAAAAAAAATATATATAATATATATATATATATATATATATTCTGTTGAATAATTTAGACATGATCTGTCTGCTTATTTTCAGTTGGATCCTTTCATATTCACAGATCAGCTTTTTGGTGACATTATTGAAGGATGAGAGAAAATCGCCCCGTTCATATGTATTTCTTTTATTCTGAGTACTTTCAATATAGCACAATCAATGTCATCTTCATGGTATTGTTTATTGCAAGACAAATATTGTAGTGTTCATTGTTGTGTCCATCTGAAAGTTAAATTTCTTACTTGTGGAGTGAAGAACACTGAATCAGTGCATGATCACTGGCACCGTTTAAGGGGAGGTAACTAAGTATGGTGTTGGAGAGTTTTATGAAATGAGTAGTAAAAATATATATACTGTTATCCACAGACAGACTGTTTCACTGTATCACAGCTCTTCAGTGTGGTTACACATCCGATTACTTCAAGCCAGGGTCGAAACCTGACTAATTTAGCATCAGAGATCCTACCCCTAGGCTATCGATACACGGCATCCAAGTAAAGGGAAACTTTAACATTTTCTATAATGAAATACACCAGTGGCCCGGAGAGCTCAATTCAGCAATCCATTATAGCAGTAGGAGCCACTGATGTTAAAATTACCCTTATATATATATATATATATATATATATATATATATATATATATATATGTACTTCTGCTGATGCGGTCTGTGACTTGAAAGCCCAGTTAAATAATTACGCACACATGTTTGCTAACTCCTCGGTTGCTACAGTTGAATCGAAATGGAAAACTGAATATCAGCGAGTAGTTAATTCCTTGAGGAATAATTAGGATCTTATAATCACCAGACCAGATAAAGCGGCTGGTGTTGTTATTTTAGATCGAGCAGATTATGAGTCTAAGATGTCTTCTATTTTGAAAAATACTTCAAAATTTACAAAGCTAGGATCTGCTGATACATGTGACGGAACTGCTTCAGTTGAAGTAAAATTTCAGAAATTACCCTGAAAAAAAAAAACTGGATGGCCATTTCCACAAGAAATTTCTAATGAAATTTGACTGTCTGGGTCGATTTGTACCTGGTTGTATGGGCTTCCAAAAATACACAAGAATGGAGTACCATTAAGACTAATTTTATCAATGGTTGGTTCAGCCCAACATAAGCTCACATTGCTTTTGGAACCAGTGCTTGAGTGGATTTTGCATAAAGGATTCATTTTCCTTTGTGGACCGTATTCAAAATCTGTCTTCTTCTGGCAAGTTCATGTGTTCTTTTGACGTCTGTTCCCTATATACTTGTGTCCCTCTTGTGGAAACTATTAATATTTGTTGCGATTTACTTTATCGCAGTTCTTTTTCTCCACCAAGTATTCCTGAGTCCGTATTTATAGAATTGATGAAATTAGCTACGTCATCTGTCAAATTCAGTTTTGATAATACCATGTTTCGACAGACTGACGGGGTTGCTTTGGTTCCCCTTTGGATCTTAGATTGCCCTTGATTGGATCCAAGTGTGAAAGTATAGTTAGACAGATTTCATCTAATGTTCATCGTTGTTTTTTCTCGGCTGAGGTTTGTATAGTTTTTACCCACTTGTATAGTTTTTCAAACCAGGCCTATGTTTCATTCTGGGTGTAAGGATGTTTTCCCTCCTCATCAAATTAATTCTATTATTTACAAATACGTTTGTAGTTGCAGAGCTGACTACATAGGGAGAACGACTCAACGTCTAGACATGAGAATTAAACAGCATATTCCCACTAAGATCAGGAAACACACCTTGTTGTTGAATGGACTTGTCCCAAATACCTGTGGTTCCGCCATATGTGAGCACCTCTTAAATAACAGAGAGTGTGCTGCTAATTTTAGTGCTGACTGGATCACTGTTTTGTCACAGTCGCACTCTTTATTTCACCTCAAGGTGCTGGAGGCACTTTATATTGGGTCCTGGAAGCCTTCCCTGCGTAAACAGTGTGAATGTTTGTTGAGGCTCGCTGTTATTTGTCTCTAGCTCCTTGTGTTCATTTTTTTTTTTGTTTTCCTCCCCATTTCACATTTTCTAGTGTTTTTTAATTTAAGTTAAATCTTTTGGAAGCCTGAAGAGTCTTTTTTTTTTGATCTTTTTTTTTTTTTGTTTTTAATATGTCTAGTAATATTAAGCTTCACACTTTTATTTCTGTGATTAAATTTTGTACCTACAAAAAAAATATATATATATATATATATATATATATATATATATATATATATATATATATATATATATATGTGTGTGTGGCTCATTTCTTAAATCAGTGCTGTATAAAAAGACGACTATATTTCAAAACTTATCATGAATGGAAGTTGAAAATTTCTTAAACTCAAGAACTAACCAATTTACCAAATACCAATTTTTTTTTTTCTAAAAACCTTTTTCAATACAAAGAGATGTAATATTCAGCACCCCCAAATATAATAAACTTAGTAAATTATTTACTAAGTTTATTTTAAGTGAGAAAGAACAACAAGTGAGACACTGAGATAGCCAAAGATGCATTTCAAAAGCTAAGCAGCGTATCACAAGACAGGAGGATATCTTTGGTCAAAGATGAAGAAGAGACTCAAAGCAACAGAGGTATGGTTCTACAGAAGGATACTAAGGATATCATGGACTGAGCATATGAGCAATGATGAGGTTTTCAAGAGGATGCAAACAAAAAGGAAGCTTATGCTTAACATCAGGAAAAGGCAGCTGGTTCACATAATGAGAAAGGAGGGCTTGGAGAATCTGATACTCACAGGAAAGAGAGACAAGAGGAAGCAATGCATGACTAACCTAGTAGTCTTAAGCAAGTGGATGACAGAACATGGCCTGGGGGAAGTAGCAAAGGGACAAACTTATTGAGAGCTACAAGGGAAAAGGAGAAGTGGAGAGCCATGATCGCCTACATCCTGGAGGGACACGACACGTAAAACAAGAAAATTTTAAGAGATTTCCTGTTCACAAACTGGCCAATGATTATTTTGATTGAAATGACCATTATATTGTAATTGATGTGCCATAGTTATATATAGATCTCTATTGTTTGTTTGTTCTTTTCTCTGTGGAGAAGAAAATAGGATTTTTGTGACAATTTAAGTAGAAAAGCTCAAGGGACTACAACTTTTGATGAGTCTTATATTATTAAGAAGTGATTTTCAAATCTTAATCCATTCACCCAAGAAAATAAATGGTGCTTATGTCTACAAGACCATTTTTTTACCAAATCTTTGTCTTTTAATTCCTGATAATATTGATTGTTTTTTTTGGTTTTTTTAATTCTATTAATTTTTATTTGGTTTATTTTATAAATTTCTTCCTCTCTCTTAAAAGACATCTGCAAATACATCTTATTTTTTTAGGGTACATCTTTTAATCAATATATTTACTGATATATATTTAAATTAACTAAGTCTGGCACAAGACCTAATTAGGGTAAAATTTCTTTATTACGATAAACTGTAAATGTTATTTTTATTCAATACATATATTTGAGTCATTGTTTTTTTTTTTTAATTAATAAAATCAAGCCTGTATAAACGTTTGCCATAATAAAGAAATAATTTCAGATAAAAAATCCCTTCAAAGATTTCTTTGTGTAAATTTGCTGAGAATTAGGGTTTGCTTTCCTATAAAATCATCTTTTGGAAATCTTTGTGCCAAGAATTAAACATCTATCTGTAATTTCTGTTAGAATTTCTGAGATTTTCATTTTTTACATTATTTATATTCATATTATTATCCTCATCTTTGTTGTTACTATCTTGATGTTTCAGCTGTTCTGCCCTATAGCCTTCTTCAGATGCTTGTTAGTTTGGTTAACCTTCAGGTAATTTCAAACTGAGCCCTTTATTTAATCTACACAGTAGATTATTCCCATTCCACTGACCATATTTAGGTATATCTTGTCTAGTTCTTATTTAGTACTGTTCGGTTATTGCTCTCCACATTTTACCAAGTTCAACTACACACTGCCTAGTTCATGGATTGAACTCACAATTATTATATTACCAAATTTGTAACCCAATGTTTTAATTCACTAGATTATTGTCTCAAATGTAAATAATCTTTTGTAAATTTATTTAAGGCTAAATTTTGTCTCTGTGTCTTCACAATTACATCAGTAGAACAAAATAGCCTAACCCATAATGTTAACTTATGAAATTGATTTTCTAAGCATAGGTTTACTATCAGTTTTATATATATATATATATATATATACATATATTATTAAATATATTAAATGAATGTCTTTTATGTCTGATCATGAACCGTTCGAATGTTTGCTTTAATTTCTGGTGAAAATAAAAACAAAACTGTCCAACATTTGGATATTTTTTATTAAGTTGGTCATAAGCTTTCGACTCACATGAGCCATCTTCAGAGTGGTTATACAGATATGAAACAAAGATATCCACTGTCAAATCTCTTGTTATTGTCACATAGCAATTTTTTATCTCAAAATAACAAAATATCAGCTTTGACATATAATATAGGTTTAAATAATGATCTGCTGCTCCAATATACTAAATATGTATATATGTATATATATATATATATATATATATATATATATATATATATATATCAGTGAGGGAAACAAATCGTTACTTACCACTTCAAGCCAAACAAGCCAAGTACACCACCATGTCCCTTACCAGATAGAAACTGTGGTTACATTTGCTTCCTTTTATGGAAGAGCATACATTACTGGTGAACCAGAAGTTATCCAGGATTGAACCCTAAACTGCCAAGAGGAGTCACAGTGTGTGATCAGGAGGATGGAAAAAATTGTAGCTAACAGAATGTACACAAATCAATACCTGATTAGTATTGGCTGGGTCACCATGGAGAGTGGGTATGATGTTGAAAGACCCGAAACCCCTAATGAACCTCTTCTGAAAACATCACTGATGATGTGTACTAAAGCATCCAATAGACGTATTTTATGAAACTAACAAATGACATTTACAACATAAGCAATTATATTTAATTTGCACAACAATTTTTGAAAGCAGATTTCAATAAATATTTCTTCTGTCTTATTTATTTTAATTCAAATTTAAAAGATTGCCTTATATAGGCAGTCTTTTTTACATTAAAGTTTTATTTTTAAATTAATGATGTTTGTATAGAAATAAGTTAAAACTGCCTTGTCAAAATTCAGTCATAAGTTTAAAAAAACTTAGTGTTCATAATAACAAGCATTGTTGTCATCTGATATTTCATATTGGCCCTACCAGGAACGAAATTCTGGACGGCATAGCTCTGACACTACCGTTTACACCCCCCCACCGACTGTGAGGTAAAGGTTGGACTTTGGGGGTCTGAGACACACGCCGGCTAACAAAGGTTCTGGTGAAAATCCAAGGAGTGTCTGCATCGGCAACCGGCGGCTTCTGGTCGTTCCTGTCTCTGCGTCTGTGGGAACCCCGCGGCAAGCAAGAACGTTATCCGAGTAGGCCTGGGTACCCTACTTCTGTAATTTATCCCAAGAATCTTCTTCTCATAACAGGAAGAAGCCGGCTCAATCCGCCCAGGGTGAATGCCGCATCACACACATATTTCATATTACTACAAATTAATCAAATAGTAACGAAAAAATTTATGGAATTATCTAAAGTCAAAATAATCTGTTTAATTAGTAATTAGTAAGTTTGCTTAATTAATTGTAATTATGATCAGCTCTATGTAGCTGTTTTCAGAGTAGGAAATTCAGTGGGACTTAGCATAAGGGCAAAAAGAAATTTATAAAATTCATATCTGAAAATATTGTTTATACAGGGATTTTACAGAGGTAAATTATGCCAACTCTTCTCTTCTACATGGCTGGTGTGAATGGTAAAATATACCTCAGTTTACCAGCCATGAAACAGGTTACAATGAAAACACTTAGGCATAAGTTTGATATTGGGATGTTTTTGATTAAGTTTGTTGAAAACAGCACAGACTCAGTTGAAAGAAAATGTATGGATCAAGACTAGATTCTCCTGATTTTTTCAAGTTGGAATGGCTTGCTTTTTTAGAAAATAAGCATTTGGAATTGTGACTTTTTAGTCAGTGTCACTCCATGCAAGACAGTAAAGCCACTAAAGCACAAGGTGTTACAGGGTGTGGAAGAATTAGGAACAGAATCATTAATAATGAGAAGAAAGAGAAAAGAACAATCAGGAGGACAGTAGATAGCAATTGACATTGCATTTAAATCTTTGCAGATTAAAGTTGGCTGGAAAGCATGGAGCTGAAAAGGAGTTTCACAAGTGAAAAGTGTGAGAAAAGCTGCTGTTAGCATAGAATTTACAGTTACATCTAGCCGGTTCAACTGTAAATTGATGAGATCTCAATGCTAGTCTAATACTGTGTTTAAATTAAAAATGTGTTGACGAAGAGCTCATCCAAACAATTATCATGAGAGTACTTCTAGAAAAGGCAGAAAGAGGCAATCTTACAGTGGTGAGAAAGTAACTGAAGTTGACCTGACAGATCAGGACCTATAATATAGCTGATTCTTCTTTGGATTTTAACTGATTCTTCAAAATGTTTTGAGATAGTTCTATCTACCATTTTCTCACCAAATGCTCTTTTTGACAACATTCTCTCTCTCTCTCTCTCTCTCTGAAATTATCTGAATGAACAGAAAATGAATTTGGTTATATTTTGATATTAAATTAAAATTGAAATTTTTAAAAAATATTGGTTTCAACCTAAGACAAAAAAAAATATCATTATTTTTTTTTTAAATCAGTGGATACCTGATGCAATTTTGTCTCTGCTTTATAGAGTCATGTAATATATAAACCTACACAATTTTTTTTTGGAAATGCATCTTTGACTTTTATGCTGTCATTATTATTATTATCATTATAATCATAATAACTACCATTAATATTATAATCATTATCATTTTCATCATCATTATTAAGATCAATAACATCATTATCAGTATTGTCATTATGATAATGATAATCATCATCATTATCACCATTTTCCTCATCATTAATTTTATTACTATCATCATCATCATCATTATTATTTGCCAAATCGCAAAAAATCATCATCATTATCATTAATATTATAATCATTTTCGTTATCATCATTATTATGATCAAGATCATTATGAACATTATTGTGATTATCCTTATCATTATTGTCATTATCATCACCATAATCATCATTTGCATCATCATTAATATTATTACTGTTATCATTATTATCGTTATTTGCAAAATCGGAAAAAACAAATAAAAAACATTTCAATAAGAGTACCTTATCAGATTACGATCATAACGCTAAAAAAATGTTGGGGAGACAAAAATACATTTCCTCACCGCATGATATCCATCTGCAACTTACCAGGAATTGGAAGTGAAGATTTTTAAAAAATTGTTTGCAATAAAAAAAAAAAAAAAAAAAAAAGAAATTAAAAAAATTAAAGATGTCAGGGGTCAACAAAATTGAATATTTTGGAGAAAAGGAAAATAAAACACTAGGATTTCAGGAGGCTGCACGCAAAACAAAAATTAAGAATCATTTAATACACACACACACACACACACACACACACACACACACATATATATACACACACACACACATATATGTATATACATATAGACACACACACACACACACACATATATACATATATAAACACACACACACATATATACATTTAAACACACACACATATATATACACATATAGACACA
>CAHIKZ030001938.1:495000-505000 GCA_903632075.3 Acanthosepion pharaonis
AATACATGGTAGAGGATACTCAGATTTTGTGCATATACATGTTTGTGATTACTAGAAGCTGTGATATGTGTGTTTTATGTTGTAGATTTGTTGAAGTTATATTTTGGAATACTGTTTGATTTATTTAAGAAACTGTATGATATTATATGGATTAATGTCATGAAAGAGTTCTTTCATCTTGGTTGGTTGATTTTGTTTAGTGGAATATTAAACTGAAGGGATTATTTAATGCCAAAATCTAATTTTTTCAAACATAATTTTATGACTTCAAATGAATATATCTTAAATTTAATTGTATGCCTTCAACTTCAGATAAAATGTATTGATCATTTTGTTATAAAATTTATTGTTGGTAATTTTATAAAATTGCATTGCAGCCAATTTTACTATAAAGGTTATGCTTTCATAGTGGCATTCAACATTTAATGCCAAGATTTAATTTTCTTGGGAGCTTTGCAGTAATAAAAATGTTATTCTGCTTTCACAATTGAATACATGGTAGATGATACTCAGATTTTGTGCATATACATGTTTGTTTGGATATAATTACTAGAGGTGGTGATGCGTATGTTTTATGTTGCAGTTTTGTTAAAGTTATATTTTGGAATACAGATGGATTTCTTTAAGAAATTATAGGATATTATATGGAATATTATCATGAATCAGTTCTTTCACATTGTTTGCTTGGTTGATCTTGTTTAGCAGCATATCAACTTCTTGTGGGTTATGTATTACCAATATCTAAATATTTCAAACACAATTTTATAGCTTCAGCTAAATATATATGTGTTAAAGAACTTAGGACATGCTATCTTATTTTTTTGAGCAAATCTGTTGGAACACATGACTAACAGGTGTTTCTTGTTGCCCAGGTGTTGCCTTTTAGATTATTTATTTAAACATTAAATAGTTCTGAATGATTACTATTGCTTTTAGCCTTTGGTTTCACCTGTACAGACTGCATTTCCTGTTAAAAAGAATAAACCAACATGAAGACAAGAGCACTGTCTATCAGAAAAAAGCAAACCATTTTGAAGCTTAGAAAAGAAGGAAAATGGATCAGAGACATTGGACCAACATTGGGCATAAGCAACACAACAATTTGGAATGTCCTGAGAAAGAAAAAAAACTACTAGTGTGCTGAGCTCTGAGGAAAAATCCCAAAATAACAGGCAGTGACCTCACTAACAACCTCCACAGTGCAATTTGAAAGACTTTCAGAAAGAATGATGGAAGTAATATTTCATCGTTATAGAATCAGAAGGCCAGATTGGAATTTGCAAGGAAGTAAATGGTGACAAAAATTTTGAAGGGAACTTTTATGGACAAATGAGACCAGGGTTAATCTCTATAAAAGTGATGGAAAGGCCAAAGTCATATATATAAAAAAATATGATTATATTTTGATATAAAAGCATACAAGCTCATGAATGAAGCATAATGGAGGCAATATCTTAATGCGTTTGGGCTTAGGCATGGCTGCTTCCAGAACAGGCTATCTGATCCTATATTTTTGCTCATCTAAAAATGGGGTTATCTGATAAAAAAATAAATGTCCTAAGTTGTTTAACATATCTAAATGTAAATACCAGGAAATAAAAACTGAAATTCTGAACATGTCTTGTATCCATTGTTTGATCTTAAGCCCAGATGTCTAAAGTGAAGAACAAAACAAAGGAATTGGCATTGCCATTCCAATACTTTTTTTGATAATGACTATATATATATATATATATATATATATTTTTATATATATTATTATTTATACCCGACTGGTATAAGAAAGCTGGATAATACAATTTGCAAATAAAAAATATTTAAACAAACTGGTATCTGGGGAAAAATTTGGCAATAAAAGCAAAGACTAAAAACATCGCCGTAATGCCTAACCAAAAAAACAATCAAGTAAAATAAAACATAAAGTGCTCAATACACTATATAGAGCACATGTACACAAAAATATATATGAGCCAGAAACTACCTACCTAGATTTTACCTAAATATATCTTCTTCAGGGCAAACCAAAATTAATCTCTACCAAAATGAATAAGAAGGGATAGTTAGTTTCTGGCACAATAGTTTATTTATATATATATATATATATATATATATATATATATATATATATAGTACACACACACACACACATGAAAATATGTTGACATTTGTAGTGAATCTAAGAGTTTCATAGGCGAATAATTCATCAGGCACAAATGGTAAATGAACTAAATAATAAATAGTTCATTTCAGATTTGGTATTGATGAGGCAAAATGGAACCAGAAAGATCTATGAGGATGAATTTACAAACGTAGGTATGTGTGTATTTATTAATATATACTTTATAGCTCTGTTTATCTACATTGAGCACTATTTTCTTTACACATTAATAAATATTTATTTGCTCATCTATATATTTATGTTATCACATGTATATATTGTCACTAATATCTTGTTATTTAGTTTATATTCACACTCATATATATATATATACACACACACACACACACATACATATACACACTTTGTGTGTGTGTGTAACATATATATATAAATATAAAATGTGAATATAAAAAAAGGAATTTAAAAAAAAAGATTTAATATATATATATATATATATATATATATATATATATATGCTAGTAAGGTCATAAAAATAAACAAACTCATATTATATGTGTATATATGTATATATATATATATATATATACACACACAAATATGTTGTGTATAGATAGACAAATATATATGTGAATAGAACCTAAACTCACATATGTGTGTGCATGAATTTATATATATATATATATATGTGTGTGTGACAAAATAAACATGTATATATATATATATATATATATATATATATATATATATATATATATAACGTCCTTTTTATAATTTCATTTATAATACAGGATTATGTGACAGTTAAAGTCAACAAAAGTCAAAAGTGAAACAACATTTTTTTCTGTTAATTTCTTCTTCATTTATTTCAAGGAGAGTGTTGACGAAGTTCGTTGATGTTTGAACTTAATACCTAAGTGCCACGGGTCCTATTTGAAAGTCTACACATTAAAAGAAAGTTTTTGTTTGAATTTTGTTTTCTATGGAGATATGTATGAATATATTATTATCTTTTTTTTTTTACTAAATATGTGATGTTTATTTTGTTTTCATTTTTAAGCATTATTATAAAAAAAATTGCCAGTTCTTTGGGGTAGAATTTAGTTTTATGTTTAATTTCTTATTTTTAGTGATATAAGGAAATATTTAAAACTAAAAGACAGTAATGGAACTGATGCTGTTTCTTGTCATGTCTTGTTTTTTTTTTGTTTCTTGCAAATGGATTCAACTCCTAGGAAAATTTTTTGTGTTGGAAAATTAAAATTAAAGTGTAAATTGATTGATTTACTATAAAAAGCGTGTGACTGTTAAGAAATTTTAGGATGTTACTGCTGTTATCACAGAATTATTAAAAAAAAAAAAAGAGATGAAATATACAAATCTCTTGTTTCTTTTTTCACTATTTTTTTAAAAACTGATATAAACCTTGTAAATTTGTTGATTTTTGCCATGTATTCATTAACAAGAGAGATTCAACATTTGAAATATTCAAAAAGCTACTCTGCCTTTTGAACGTCTGTCTGTTGCTCTCTTTTTTTACTATGGAATGAAAGAAAAAACTTTTTTAATAAAGTCCAGAGACAGGTTTATTCTTTTAGTTGTTTATTTAGTGAGTCTTTTATTAAATGAAATTGGCGGAACTTACTTAGAAGAAGACATTAAAAGACAAAATTTATTAAGAGCTTTCAAAGTCTAATAGGAAGCAGTTTTATTTCAATGGTCGGTTTTGGTACAAAGTTTTTGATATGAAAATATTAAAGGGTGAAAAATCATTCTTAAAAGGCTAGCTTTTCATCAGAAAGGAAAATGGAGAACTTGAGTTTAACAAGCCAACTCATTACGTCCTTTTTGACTCAAAACTGCATCTACATCCTGGGAAAAATAAACTACATCCAACGGCAAGGCTTCTGATCAGGAGGTTTCGAGGAGTTTGGAACTACCTCTTAATTGCTGGTGTTCCCAGGCTCACCCTGACCCAGGGTGGTAGCACCTGTTAGGGTTCCAGCTATGGGCAAATTGTTTACCCCAAAACTGGGGGTCAAAGCACTATGAATGTGTAAAAATAGGTTTTAATACCGTCAATACATTTTTGTAAAAAGTTATTACCAGCAATGAATTTTTGAAGAAAATAATTATTACCAGCAATACATTTTTGGGAAAAATATTAACATCAGTACATTTTTAGGAAAAAATATTGCCATCAATAATTTTTAGGGAAAAAATATTGCCATCAATATATTTTGGGGAAAAAATATTACCATCAATACTTTACCGAGTTCCAATTCCAGTCAGGGTTCATTATATTCACTTATGCACAAATACTCTTGGAAAAGTTATGAATTCACCTCTGTTCCTGCCTCCTGCTATGAGTTAAATAGTAGGACTATTGTGAGAACTCCCTCTTATTAAAGAATCATCTAACCACAGTCATTGTCTCTGCAGGTTTCTTTATATATTGTCCTGTTTGATACTTCTTGTAACTCTTAGTGGAACAGTTTACTGAGTGTGGGAGGGATATAAAAAATCCTGTCTCTGTGGGTTTCTTTATATATAATCCTACAAGCCACCTCCTGCAAATCTTACTTTAACTGATTGGTCTCAACATATTATTCTGCTTACCCATCATATTAGTTTGGTAATTTACCCATTTAGATATCAGCTTAATGCTGACTATATAGGCAGAATGGATTAAATGTTTAGAGCAGGGATCAACCAACATGTAACAGCTAATATTCACAAGGGAAAGGCGAACAATTTATAGAGCTGAATATTTGATTAAAATCCAGCAATGTATCCAGTCTTATAGCCCAGACACATTCTCAATGCTAAGCAAGCCTATTTCTGAGTATCACTTGAAAGTTTTGGAATCCATTTATATTAAGTCCTACCAGCCATCTCTCTAAGTAGGAGTGGTTTTTGGTCTTAAAGGTAATTAGTTTCAAAATTATATTTGACTTGGGTTTGATATTTTATTAGCTGCTGTGCACATTTTTGTCCTTGGATTTTGCTCTCATGAGAGGACCGATAAACCAGTTTAGCTGTCTATTTTTTGTTAATTGTCGTTACATTTAAGTATTACCATTTTGTGCCACTTACAAAATATATCATTACAACTTCAAGTCATCTTGCTGAACGGTCAAATCATTATAAATCATTTTCTTTCCGCAACAATTCTGACAGTATTTGCTTCATAATTTCTGCCATTTTGAGTTCGTCTAAGCACGCAATAAGCTTCACACAAAATATTGGCATAAGCATTTGCATTTTTGAGGTCAAGATTGGAAGAAATAAGTCTAATGTTAATCCCAGACTTTGTAAAGCCAAGCTTAACTCTCGAACTTCGGATCAGCTCCATTTTTTTTATTTTTTATTTATTAATCTCTGACATAGCTTGTCATTTCTTTTTTGGTTCAACTGTTAATATAAATCAAAAGTTAACTCTTCGTTCTTTTTTTTTTTCTTTACTTTCTTTTCTATAGCTAGAGATCCTTCAGCCAACTATTTGAAGACTTTTATCCATGACCACTGCTATGATTGTATATTCCCTTGGCAATATTTACTGTTCAAAAGCTACATTTTAGTATTTGAATAAATCCGTAAAATATGAAATGGAATTTATACATTTTTCTTACTGTAGTTAAACATATCTATCTCAGATAATTTTGTTTAAACTTTCAAGGAAGGTTCAGTTTGCTATTAATATTTACGCAATGCAAAGTCGAGTAGAAATTAATTACAGTCTGCAGTTGAAATGACATAGACTCTCCAGACATTAAACATTAAAGTGGCAAAGGTTCCCAAAGTATCAGAAGTTACACCGAGAAAGAAAGATTTTAACAAGCTTATATTTGATTCATTAGGCAAATGCAAATTGAAAGGGAGACAAACCTGCTGCTGTTACTGCTTGGATCCGATCATTAAGTTTCGGGAGGGGAAATAACTGAATTAGTTAACAGAACATTCTCCTTAGATTTGGAACATGGAGGGAATGAGGAAGATTCAACACTGTGGTAGTGGTATTTCCTTGTTGTAAAGGCCTGAACTGGAGCAAAACAAACCTTTGTAAATAGTTGGCTAAACAGGATTTGAAAAAAAAATACAAATTTTAATTAGAGCGACAAAAGAGAAGAAATTGTGGAGATGATTGCCCACATCCTGAAAAAGAAGATTAATCAAGCACTCCAGGGCATAGGAACCAAATTTTTTATCAAATTTTATATAAGTCCAGTTTGTTATACAAATTTATCGTATAATTTATCCCCCCGCCAGAGAAACCGAAACTTTTACTGCATGATTTCTGCACTACAGATCACTAGTAGATTAATTTTTTTATGGCTTATCAACCTATGGCATGTTATTTTAAAAGCAGAATATATTTTTAGATTGTAAGAATTTGGCAGTGGGGTATAATATTTACTGGCACAAATTCTGCTAATTAACCCATAGCTGGGGGTAAAAGTTAGGTTCATGCCTTTTCCAAGGGTATTTGCGCATTATACTTATTATAAGACCCAGGTTGTGTGTGTGTGTGTGTGTGTGTGTGTGTGTACGTTTATATATTGGATCGGATTTCCCACATTTTTCAACCGATTTCAACAAAACTTCACAGGACTATGTAAAATTACCTTGCGGTGGTTCTGACAGCACCAAAAATTGGAAAAACACGATTGTTTTTTCACGAAATCAATTTGAAACTCGATTAAGAGGCATCGCTGTTGCAAGAATGAAAGGGGGACAACTCATATCAAGTTATACTTATTATAAAACCCAGGTTGTTTGTGTGTGTTCATTTATATATGGGATCAGATTTCCTACATTTTTCAACCGATTTCAACAAAACTTCACTTTTTTTTTGGCAGGTAGTGTTTCTTGTTGTCTTGCACACATTTTTCTTTATTTTCACATTCAGAATGCTTTAAAAATTCCATTTACAAGACAATTGTTTATAATAAAATTCTATTCAATCGGTAGACTCTTAACGATTGAAAACAATGTTTTTGTTTGAGTTTGGGTTTGACCGATTCGTAAACAAAACAAAAAAAAAATACTAATTAAGACATGCGTGTCCGTCAACCTTAAACAATAATCTTTGTCAATTTTATTTTTCAGTCTTTATGATGGTCGATACTTGATCTATCTCTTACTATTACATCCCCGGGCAACGCCGGGCTCTACTGCTAGTAAGGGAATATAATGAACCCAGGTGGAACTCAGTTCTCTGATTTTCAATTCTAAGCTATTATCCATTAAACTATTTGCACATCCAAGCTTAAAGGACCTGATTTCCCAAATGGTCACCCATCTTTGTACTGGTGTTGCTTGACTTCAGCCAGATCACTAATATCGTTAAAAAATTAAATTTTAAAACATTTAATTGGGAGTCCTGTTTGCTAGGTAAATTCATTGTAAATTGATCCCCCTTCAGAGACGAAAACAAAACATGCTCATACAATGATATTTCTTAAAAGGCATCAAAAAAATTTGTAATCAAGGATACATGGCCCAATGGAAAAAGACGGTTAGATCCAGTGACTAGACCAAAAGAGTTGTTCAATACCAGGCCACAGCTGTTGTGAACCAAAACTTGGAAAGTTGAGTTAAAGGGAAATAACACCTAGAAGAGGCATGGCACGTGAAACTAGAACATTCTACACCGGTGGATAAAATAAAGGGTTTAGTTCAAAATTCCAATCACCTGAAGAAGGCTGGAGCTTACAATGGCTGAAACGTTGTGAATATGGCAATGAAGATGAGGATAACAGTCTGAATAATGCAAATAATCATAATACCTCATCTCAGAGATATAGACAGATACTTGTTGAGCTTGTGTAAATGAATGGTAGAACAGGGTTTGAGAGAAATATCAAGATGACAGAATTTGTTGAGAGCTAAAAGGGACAGGAAGATGTGAAGGGTCATCACCACCTACATTCTGAATGGACATGACACATGAAAAAGAAAGTGTATCAGTTTACAATGACTTTAAATTGCAAATTGAAACCCCTATTAACATTTATAAAAATTAGTAAAAACTTTTTTAAAAAATTCTCGTCACAACACCTATATTGCGCAACATGACCCCCCCAAAAAAACAGATAAACAAAATAAAAGATTTTGTTGGTTGGCTTGTGTTGCAGTTATGTTGTCAATTTGAAATCTTTTTAAAAGACCGATTGTGTTAGTGAAGAGTATTTGTGACTCTACTGACATGCAACCTTTCCATAAATCAAAGCTTAGTAAATGAATAATGACGGTAGTGCCTCTTCTGACAACACCATTCAGTTGGGGCAGTTGCCAATTTTGTGCTTCCAAACGCAAACAAGAAAGTATATTTTATATTTATAATACAAAAACAAAAAAAAGCATCAGAAATTTCAAATAATAATTATAATGTAGACTTAAAGATTTATATGATAGTAAGAATAATGAATAATTTTGTTTTCTTAGAAACGCTGGTATAAGTGGTACGTAAGGTTTAGTTAAAGAGTTAATATTGTTATGGGATTAGTATTTAAAATATATAAAATATTCGATTAAACTATACAAGAAAAAGTCCAGCTTAACTTGTTATGAATTCTGGGAAAATAGTTTGAATTGAAACCGGATGGAGTAAAAAGACAACACTCTATAGAAATGAAGCGTGGAAAGCCTTTATTTTTCATTGGCTGACGTTGACTGACGGATATCAGTAAGAACTGTCAGACTCCTAGCCATATCTAAATTTTTCTTTGCAATTTTGAAGTGCATAGTACAACACTATTAAGGAGGTGGCCTGACTCTTCTGGAGTCAGGTCAGGGTTGCTGCTTGTGACAATATGATGCAAAACCCAAAACCAGCGATGAGGATGGTGCATCACTGAAGATCACCCTTGATGCATCTGAAATGTATTATGCAACTATAGATAACAGTACCAAAATGCTGATTTTGACTGTAAAGAAATAAGCTGTTAAAACTGTATTCATAATTTTAAATTGCCTTGGCAAATCGAGATTTCCATATCGATGACATGCATGGAGCTAAATTAATTCAAAAATATCCACACTCACAGCTGTATGCAAACACTTTCTCATATCAGTGGTATAAAAATAGCTTTGGTCAAATGAAACCTGTAGGTCTTAATGAGGACAATCCTTGTTTGAATCTTGCAAAGAACTGTACAAAATGACAAAAACCACATCACTTTCAACTAAAATGGATAGCTGATGTACCTCAAAGAGAAAATAATGACATAATCAAAATGTTCAACTTCCACACTACTTTGAAGGTAAAAAGTAAAGAAAGAAGACCACTTCATTACTGGGAAATGCAATAAAATAAATAAAACAGAAATTTCAAATCAGTTACATATCACCAAAATAGTTCAAATATACACATCAAAATCATGTCCTGATAATGTGGGATTCCAAATATGAGGCCCTCTAGATATGAGGAATTCTGTATTATTTTGAAACAATCAACTAGAAAAAATATAAACGTTTTAATCAGACAAAATCTGTTTTAAGTGGTCTATACCAGTTTTAACCTGTTAGTCAAAAATTTCACTGAATGTTTTTACTATTGATTAGTTTCAAATATTTTCAACATTCTCACTGATTTCACCTTTCATTAATGGATATTATGACTCAACTTTCATTTTAGGGCTGAACACAAAGTAGCTACCTTTTAAATTTGCTTTTTGATAAAGTAGAGACTTGAAGCAATAAAATTTTGTGAAGTTAATAATATTATAAATTTAACAAAATATGGGAGTTTTATGAAAATTTCTTAATATTGCATAATGTGAATAATAACTCAGATTGAAAATAAAAATTAAAATATATATAATTAACAATAAAATAATTACTGAAAAATGTAGTTAGTAAGACTTTGGGAAAAATTGA
>CAHIKZ030001938.1:510000-552500 GCA_903632075.3 Acanthosepion pharaonis
TTTAATTTTCTGCTTAAAGTTAAAATAAAAAAATCAAAAGTGCTGTGTATGTTGAGATAGGCAAGTTAGTCAGAACTTAGTCTACTTACCTTGAGATATTGTAATTTACTGTATTCATATTGCATTTTTTATTATGAAAATATGCATTTCGAGAGTGTATGGCACTGATGTTGGGATATAAACATAATTACCTACACTTACTATTTATATTGTTCGGAATGTTCTTATCTGTGCCGTCACATTCACTTTTTGGATGAATCAGTCAATGCTTTTATCCATTGGTCCTTGTGTCCAACAAATAACATCTGAAGAATGCCGGAGTGTACAATGACCGAAACATTGTGAATGTGACAATAAAGATGAAGACAACAGTCCGAACAATGTAAATAGTGTAAATAGTTACAATACCTCATCTCAGAAATATAGATAGATCCTGAAGAAGGCCGGACCATACAATGACTGAAACATTGTGAATGTAATAGTAAAGATGACCAATGTAAATAGTTACAATGCCTCATCTCAGAAATATAGATAGATCCTGAAGAAAATGGACTTAAATTTCATTTTTTGACCAAAAATGTCATGAATATGACAGTAAAGATGACCAATGTAAATAGTTACAATATTGCATCTCAGAAATATAGACAGATCATGAATTTTTAATGGACATACAATGACCAAAACAATACAAATGTGACAGTAAAGATGACCTTGAATAAATAGTTACAATACCTCATCTAGAAATATAGATAGAAATTGAAGAAGGCCAGATTTACTACCATATTTTAAAACGTCAAAAATGTGACAGTAAAGATGAAAAATAAATAGTTACAATATCGCATCTCAGAAATATAAACAGATCCTGAAGAAGGTTGGAGCATACAATGACCGAAACGTCATGAATATGACAGTAAAGATGACCAATGTAAATAGTTGGTGGTTGGTATAGTGGTGGTTTTGTTTTATGGCATATATGTAAAATGGGTCATTTAATGCCAACAAAATTCTTTTAAAAATAGATTCATAGCGATAGAAAAAAAAAAAAAAAATAAAAAAAATAAAATGTATCTATATGTATGTATGTATATGTATGTATGAAGTTTGTATACATATATATTTGAACCACTTTTCATTTACTGTAATTTTTTGATATATTCAAACTGCTTTTTGGGAAATTTATAATCTTGGATGGTTTTATTTTCATAAAAAGTTTTTTTTTTAACTTGCTCACTTGGTAATATTTTGTTCACACTAGATCAAAATCTACAAACTCTAATAACTTTAGCTCAACTCCCTAAATTTGAAATTCTTTTGGGGTCTAGTCACTGGATCTAACCAACGCCTTTATCCATTAGGCCATGTGTTCTTGAGGACATCTGTGTATGAATTTCTGGGACTTATAAACCTAATGCCTCGGCAACTATTTTTTTTTTTTTACCAGTGCTCATATTACATTTTTCTGATATATTATTTCATTTTTTTATTGCTCATATTGCAATTTTGTTTTTATTATGGCTTTTCTCTAGCACTCCATTCCATATTGTATTCATTTTTATGTTTGGTCGGCTCAGGAGATTTTTGTGGCTTAGCATATGTGCTGATTCCTTAAGTTTTCATATGTTCCAGTGATGTTCTCAGTCTATTATTTCAACCTCATCTCACAGGTGGTGATGATCTCCCTTTTCCCTCCATATGTAGTCAGCTGAGCCTAATTTTTCTATTTCTCCCTCGTGTTACCACTTTATGATGTTCTTGCAGGCTTACTTTAAGGGGGCGGCCTGTTTCTCCTTCATATTTTTTAAAGAAATTTTATATATCTTGCCAGTATTTCTCTTTGATTAATTCTCAGCATGTTAAATTGCTTGGAGACCTGGACAAGTTAGCCTTTAATACCTTTGACTCGGACTTCAGCTCATATTTGTACTTATAAGTTATATTCACATAGAGACCTCTTCTCTTTTTGTACCATTCTATTGCAGTGTTTAGTTCAGCCAATCAGCTCTAATTGAATCTTAGAATTATTGAGTAGAATATTCATTTTCTCTCACCAATCTTAACAGCATCTATTGTAGTGAATTGTACTTAAAACGTTCTTACAAGCCACTCATTGATTCTGATCTTGAATTAGGCTAAAGTAAGTTTTAGCTGATATCTTTGATGGTATTATGTTAAATGGGGATTAAGATGGATAAATTCTTATGACAAAAACAAATTGTCAATATACTTTTGTCAGAAAAGAGTTGAAATTCTACAGCCAACACAACCTCTGCAACAACATTGGTGTAGTAACAAGTTATATCAAGTACAAACTAAACAAAGCCAATGCCCTAAGCTCACAGAACTACAAACTAGAATATCTAATTGTTATATACCATGTACCTATGAAGATTAATAAGGTATGTCCCAATCCTCATAAATATGTTGGACACTATTGTAAGTGGGGGTGATATGCTGTCTAAGTAGTCCACTACTAGCAGTGGTTTACCTACTTCATGCCGCTGGCGAGTATTGTATTTTGTTGATGTTATAAAGATTACTATTTTCATTTCCAATCTCTGTTTTGGTTATTCCTCATTCAGTAACCATTTCTAGGTTACAACACTAATAATTCTACTGAAGGGATTACTCCACCTTAGCTATCAGGACACCTGGTAGGTGGTGTTTCAATCAAAACTATAAAAGGAAACGATGTAAAATCTCTTGCTCTCTTTTTGCTCCAGGAGGTATCTGGGAAAACTTCTTAGTTCCTGACCAGACCAACTACTTAATTTCACACTACCGCATAGTGCCACACACACACGCTAACATTAAAAGCTAAGTACATAGATATTTTCTTTTTTTTTATTTTATCTCTATGTGGATATATCTACATCATTTTCACTTTTTCTTGCTTTGTGAGCAATGTTGCTATTTACATATGAATATATAATTAATCCTGAATATTTTCAGCCCCAACCATTACAAAGTAGTACCTCTTTGCTACACTCCCAAACCAACAGATCAAAAACTCTCCTCAGATGTAAGCCTTTCTCGACATTTCACAGGAACTTCGTTCATTCTTCTTCTGCTGCTTCTTCTTTCACCCTTAGCCCAGAACGAGTCATTGAGGTTCCAATGTCCTGAGCTGTCCACCATTCTTGTCCATCTGTTACAGAGCCTGGGTCTCCGCAAATGGTTTCTTTATCTTGTGGTGTGTTTTGGGCAATTTAACCTAACAGAGCCCATCCATCTCCAGGTTAGACCACAGCCGATGTCCTCCAACTAGGTAGCTTGTCTTGGTCCAGTTCATCTAATGACCCCTTCTGCCCTGGCTAGTGACCGGCATTGAGAAGGTTCCTCGCCCTGTGATGCCCTGTTAACACCACCCTCCAACTAGGTAGCTTGTCTTGGTCCAGTTCATCTAATGACCCCTTCTGCCCTGGCTAGTGACCGGCATTGAGAAGGTTCCTCGCCCTGTGATGCCCTGTTAACACCACCCTCCAACTAGGTAGCTTGTCTTGGTCCAGTTCATATAATGACCCCTTCTGCCCTAGCTAGTGACCGGCATTGAGAAGGTTCCTCACCCCAGATGCCCTGTTAACACCACCCTCCAACTAGGTAGCTTGTCTTGGTCCAGTTCATCTAATGACCCTTCTGCCCTGGCTAGTGACCGGCATTGAGAACGTTTTTGCCCCTGTGATGCCCTGTTAACACCACCCTCCAACTAGGTAGCTTGTCTTGGTCCAGTTTATCTAATGACCCCTTCTGCCCTGGCTAGTGACTGGCATTGAGAAGGTTCCTCACCCTGTGATGCCCTGTTAACACCACCCTCCAACTAGGTAGCTTGTCTTGGTCCAGTTCATCTAATGACCCCTTCTGCCCTGGCTAGTGACCGGCATTGAGAAGGTTCCTCGCCCTGTTAACACCACCCCATCAATACATGCATACAAAAGTTTGTTGGTTGTTTTTGTTTAGCAGCATATTAACTTCTATAGTTTATTTAATGTTGAAATAAATATATTGTATGCAATTATTTTTTTTTGGCGGAGAGGAGATAATAATAGTTTAGTGATACAAGTCTTACTAATTAACCCATAGTTGGGGGGAAAAGAGATTAAGTCTTACCTTTCCCAAGGACATCTGCATGTTAGTGAATATAACGAACCCAACTGGATTTGGAACTCGGATTTCTGATTAACAATTCTAGACCATTGTCTTTTACAGCATCCACATGTTCAAGCTTACAGCACATGGTATTCCCAAGTAGTCCTCCATGTAGGTACTGACCAGGCTCATCATTGCTTAACTTTGGTGATCATACAGGAATCAATGTTTCCACATGATGTGGCTGTAAACCTAGACTATGAGGAAATCGCTACATACATTCTTTCATTTTATCCTTTTTGTATTTTCTCTTGAGTTTACCTTAGGCAATAAAATGTGTTGTTAATTGTACGTAACTGTTTGTATGTTCGTTCTTCCTCTCTTGTTTGCAAAACTTTAATGCAACCACCATCCTACCCCTAATACGCTTCAACAGGCTACCAGGCAGGATATGCTCCTAGTGAAGGAACAACATGTTTTATAAACTGAAGCCAGAATATATGTTGTCATCTAACTGAATGAATGGGCAAACACTAATGTTATCGAACAGCTCCCACACCAATACGCTACTACATCCTAATATAAATGATTTTTTTTCACTCATTTGGCAAGCAATCTCTCATTTTTATGCTGTCTAACTCCTTGACGTCAGAGCCAACCAAATTAAACTTTACTTTCGTCATTAATGAATACCTTTACTCAGTTTTCATACGTCTAGACAACATGTTCGTCTGCAAAGGCAAGTCTTGCTTCTTGGTTCTTGCATATGAGGATTTTAATAGCAGAAAAACTTTTATAAAGTTCTACTTCTCACAAGCGATGTAACACTGTCTGACAAGGTATTTCAATGCCAGATTCTTTAGTTAAGTAAATGGTTATGATAATAGTAATATTAACCATTTCCTTGTATTGAAAACATTCAGCATTTGTTCCCTGAGCAGAAATGCTAACGTCAATTGAAATTTATAAAATCATTCTGTTGTAAGAATTTTTTAGAAAAATAGATTTTTCAAGTCTAATGATTGTTATTGCTCTTTGCAGTATTGATGGGAGTTTCTTTCCTAGCATTTTGTTTAAAGCAGTTTAGAACATCCATATCTTGATTATGTTATTATTTTCTTAAGTTACATGTGATATCCATTCTAGTTGCTAAATTCCTCAAGTGATGTGGTTTTCTTTTATTTGGTATTGTTCTTTGATTGTAGTTTTGTAGCACCAGTTCATGAACTTGAATGAAGCCTGATCCTCACTATGACCTTCATTTTTTATTATGTCTTTATTTTCTTTCCATGTTACGTGCACTATCTATTTTGGTTATTATTTCCATCAAAAGTCCTCAAATGATGTGGTTTCTTTTATTTGGTATTGTTCTTTGTTCATGTCAAAACGGCTCATCATAGAATCTTTGAATTGCCCAGTTCTGCTGAAGAACTGTTTTATGTAGCCTCTCTAGTGTCTGAGTTAGCTAAGAGGAGTCAGTATCATTGTAATGAATCTGATGGTGCTGGTTTAATTGAAAGAGAAAGTAATTTACTAAGGTGAAAATCTATAGAAAGTGCACTGATTTCTGAGTCTGTTTTATAATCATTTCACCCCAAGCAAAGCAATAATGCTGCTAAGACAATTGGGTTACTGGGAGTGAAATAAAATTTGAATATTTGAGTGAGGAGAAAGGTCAATAAAATAACTGATTTCAGGAAGAAAGAAGATGGCGATTGACGTTGCATTTAAATTTTTATAATTTAGGTGACAAGGAAGCACACTTTTCTTTGTTTCTAATGAAATTTTCCTGTTTCTTAATACATAGTTTAGTTTTAGAAGTTATTTTTCACTATTTCAATGTGTCTTCAGATTTCAGTATTGCATTTTCCATCCTCTCTTAAAACAATTCCTAGATATTTAAATTTTTGTACTTACTGACAACCATACATTCTTTCTTCTTACAACTAATGGTTAGTCTTTTCTTCTTGCTTTCCTTTACTATCTTGTCTACAATTTCCATCTTCTTTATACATTGTTTAGCTTTTACAAGGCATCTTTCGCTATTCCAATGTGTTCTTCAGATTTCAGTGTCACATTTCCCGTCCTGTGTTAAAACACTTCTTAGATACGTAAATGTCTCTACTTGTTAAATTCCTCTCTAAAATTTTCTAAAGACAACGTTTTCTGCAAGACATCTATTTTATAAAATTTGAATTTCCTCCTCTGGGCATGCAACAAAAGACAAGAAGCTGTGGAGAGCCATGATCATCTTGAAAAGATATGATATATGAATGAAGAAGTGAATGGATATCAGATTTAGAACAATGAGGAGAAGGTTTAGGATTAAAAGTTATTTAGACCAACAAAAGACAGGAAATTGTGGAGAGCCATCATTGTTGATAGGCAATAACAAAGTATAAAGAACAAAGTATATTAAAGAAGTGAACAGATGGAAATTCAAGGAGAAAGGGGGATGATAAAATGTCAAAAGTTTACTTTGATAGAAAAAAACTGGGAGTTATGAAGAGCCATGATCACCAACATCTTGAAGGACAATTTACATAAAAGAATTGAATGGATGGGAGTTGAAGGAAAAGGGGGGGATGATAAAATGTCAAAAATTTACTTCAATAAAAAATGACAGGAAGTAGTGGAGAGCCATGATCGCCAATATACTGAAAGGACACAGTATATAAGCAAAATGAACGAATGACAGATTGTGCACTATAGGGATGATGAAGAGTCAAAAATTAATATATCACAAAAATGAGGATGTTGGGAATAGCCATGATCACTCACATCTTCAAGAGATATAACACGAAGAAGACTGTACATACACATGAGATCCTGTTGCGTGTATACAATCGTATATTGGTATGTGTGTATATTTATGTATCTGTTCTTGTAATGCCGCCATGCATGACACTGTGTGTGTGTGTGTGTGTGTGTGTGTGTGTGTGTGTAGGTATGTGTTTCTGTGCGTGATGTTAGATTGTAAAAGATCATTAACGTCGTTTGTGTCGCGTTCACCAGTGTAAAACAACTGATAATTTCATATGGTTGACAAATAATTATATGGAAGACCAAGACAGTAAATACTGTCTTGACCAGACAAAGGTGAATACTTGATCCAGAATATACAAACCGCTCACTGAAAGTTTCAATCCAGTGGTCATTTGACCAATTCTCATGACGTGCCTGCACGCATGTAGTATTATCATTATTAATATTATTATCATCATCATAATCATATTTCGATTTCTGCTATGGTCACACTACCTACCAAGTCTGCGGGAAGACCTAAAGCAGGTAATGGTGTGTTGTTATGGCAACATTTCATGATTTGTTATTCTAACTCCCATAGCATCAATAGAGTGACATGGATAAAGTTCTTAGTGTATGGGCTGTACTTATCAAGACCATTTTTGTATTTCTCTAAAGCTGGGATTCTCAGGGAATTTTTGTTGTGCTCCTTTTTTTATCATTCCAAGCACTCCTACTATTCTTATTTTCAATCTCCACATTTTTTTTTTCTATTTCGATTTTCAGTTTTTTTATTATTATATGTATAGCTGGCCACTCATCTTCACAGATACCTTTCTACTAGAGCAGCCAGGCACACTACTCAGGCACATTTGTTCAACACCCACAGAGCCCACCTGTGGTTCATAAGGCAACTATGCTGAACGTGTTGTGTAGTGTGATCAATCTGAACAAGGCCAGCATGCTCAAAGCCTCGGTCACAATGACTTGTGACAGCACAGCTATTGACGGCTCCCAGGGGTACTGTCTACCCAATTTCACTTACAGGGTTGAGTCAACTCATGGTATGGTTTTCAACTCTTTTCAAGGGTGCTGCAAACCCCCCACCCTCCAGACCGATAACATCAGGAAGTGTCCTTTCTGACAAATCGACCATGGTGAGATTTGAACCCAGGACTCATGGTCAGAAAGCGAACATTCTAACCACTCGGCCACATGCCATTATTATTATTATTCTTATTATTATTATTATTATTCTCATTATTATTATTATTATTATTCTCATTATTATTATATGTGCCGCATCACATCAGGACAGCTGCAATCATGGCTCTACAATACTTCCTATCCATTTTGGTCCATATAAGTTTTTCTGCTTTTGTTAAGGCTCCTGATCCGTGTTCTGCCATCTATTGACACAAGCTCATAAGGTAGTTGCCTTCCCCTTCTCAATATGCCCTGTGAGCATTAAGTTTATTGATTTCTCTTACCTCGTTATTCTGAACACATCTTTATTGTTGACATTTTCTTTAAGACTTCCATTTTGTTTACTCATTCCATCCATGGAATTCTCAATATCCTTCTGTATAACCACATTTCGGTTGCTTCCAGGTTTCATCTTCCGTGAGGAAATTGTCCAGCATTACTCGCATTTGTAATAATCGCTTGTGTATTGGAATAATAATTGCTAGGTATAATCATATATATATTGTTGTTTCTTCGCCACCCCAGAACACACACACACACACACACAAGATGATGGACTCACCCGTCATTTTCAACGTATGAGTGTCATTCAGTTCAGTTTTTATGTTTGTTTTGTATGAGACAACAATCCTGCACAGGATCTGCAAACGAGTCCACATGAGGGAGATGCTGAAGGGTTGACCAAACCCGGATATAAGAGAGATTTTTCTCTGGTCCCAAATTAGAGCCTGTGTTAATGTATATAAAATAGACCAAACCCGGATATAAGAGAGATTTTTCTCTGGTCCCAAATTAGAGCCTGTGTTAATGTATATAAAATAGACCAAACCCGGATATAAGAGAGATTTTTCTCTAGTCCCAAATTAGAGCCTGTGTTAATGTATATAAAATAGACCAAACCCTGATATAAGAGAGATTTTTCTCTGGTCCCAAATTAGAGCCTGTGTTAATGTATATAAAATAGACCAAACCCTGATATAAGAGAAACCCGGATATAGAGATTTTCTCTGGTCCCAAATTAGAGCCTGTGTTAATGTATATAAAATATATAAACCCGGATATAAGAGAGATTTTTCTAGTCCCAAATTAGAGCCTGTGTTAATGTATATAAAATAGACCAAACCGGATATAAGAAAACCCGGATATAAGAGAGATTTTCTCTAGTCCCAAATTAGAGCCTGTGTTAATGTATATAAAATAGACCAAACCCTGATATAAGAGAGATTTTTCTCCAGTCCCAAATTAGAGCCTGTGTTAATGTATATAAAATAGACCAAACCCGGATATAAAGAGAGATTTTCTCTGGTCCCAAATTAGAGCCTGTGTTAATGTATATAAAATAGACCAAACCTGGATATAAGAGATTTTTTCTCTGGTCCCAAATTAGAGCCTGTGTTAATGTATATAAAATAGACCAAACCCGGATATAAGAGAGATTTTTCTCTGGTCCCAAATTAGAGCCTGTGTTAATGTATATAAAATAGACCAAACCCGGATATAAGAGAGATTTTTCTCTGGTCCCAAATTAGAGCCTGTGTTAATGTATATAAATTAGACCAAACCCGGATATAAGAGACTTCTTCTCCGGTCCCGACAACTCTCTTATATCCGGGTTACACTGTATTTAGTTATTTGATTTATTTAAACTCATATATATATATATAAATATATATATATATATATATATATAATGTGTGTGTGTGTGAGAGAGAGAGAGAGAATGCAAAGGGAAATCACTCTACAAACGCTTCCGCACGGAACGAAAAAAAAATCATTGTTCAGTTTCACCTTTACCTTTTTGAACGTTTTCCTTTTTAGGGTAAACAGTTCAAGGTAAATGAACTAAGCATGTTGTTTTGATACCCCGAGTAGTGTTCTGGTAGGGAGAAGCAAAGCAAGAAAGTGTTTACCCAAGAAGCTAACACGACACGTGCCGTTAAGAGAAAATGGACGGCCATATTTAAGTAGCTTTACAATTGCGTTGGTTATATTTTCTGCTTGAGTAATCTCGGATTTTTATCTCCATAATTGAGTTTGTTGTTGCACGTAAGAAAGAGTTTGGCTTTTAAATCATTCAAATTTAAAAAAATATATATACATATATATCCGATGAAACCTAACATGACCCATATTATCAAAAAGGTACGGATGTTTTTTTTTTCGTTTGCATTGGTTGTAGAAAAGCAATTGGTATTTTTTATCTATTCATTGAATTGTATTGTCGCCAAATCAGAAATAATTCTGCTTTTAAAGCATTAAATAAAAATATCCAAAGAATTTTAACACAACCATGCCGTCAAAAATAACGGCCATATTGAATTAAATTTGCAATTGCATTTCTGAATGGTTAATCTTCGGATTTTTATTTATTAATGATGAAGTGGAAACATTTTTGTTGTGTGTGAGTGTGACATACATCGTCCTCTGGGACTTAATCGAACTAAAGTGGTGTTTACGGTGTTTACTCATTCCCACCACGAGAATGAGATGTGACACAAGGTCGAATTATTGTGGGGACCCGAGCTCGTACACTCGGTCAGGGACAAAAATTCCCCTCAGCCCCCGCAACCGCCGGTTGCGCTGGCCTCGGTGCGAGCACCGATCCCTCTTGTGCAATGGGACGGCGCGGCGTCGGGCAGTTGTTCCCCAGGGCTGAGCACCTCTTCAGTATAATTTTCCTCAGTTGCCCCTCTGTCCTTTGACAGAGAAACCCCTGAACGCACTCTGTCCAAGGACAGACACGCAACTAAGATATGATAAGTCTGCATTAAAATCCCTCCATACGCACGAAGAGAGATGCTGAAATTTTAAACTTTAAAATTTTTGAAAACATGTACTTGGATATTACTACCGCGGCCCGGATTGAGGAATCGGGGAGCCGAGTTCGAATTCCACTCGGATCCATTACATTCACTTACGTGTTAATACCCTTGGGAAAGGTATGAATTCTCTTCTAAAAAAAGCTATGAGTAAAGACAGACTGAGTTTTATAGCCTTTGGTGGAAACCAGTCCAGGGAATTCAAGACCGAATTCAAACCGTCCTGGAGGAGGTTGGGCTCCGTCAGGCTATCCGTCTTGCACTATCTTGCCCAAGAAACACCACTTTTACTGCGACAACAGTACACATGGTGTCCCTACAACCCCACGTGTCAAGGGATAAAAAAACATCGCTATATAATCTAGTCAGTTCATTTAGTTTCTTGTTTAAGTTTTTAACACTTTTATCATTAATTATCCCACCTTGTGGTAATAGAAGCTCTCCCAAGAAAGTTGAAGTGTTATAAAAACCTGGACATAAATTTAACGTGGACGATCTAGAGACATGACGACACAGAATCCCCCCCCCAAATTTGAATTCAATGTCAATCGTATACTTGCCTCTTCTTGAACCCTATTCCTTTTTCGTTCTTTCCTCAATCCATCTCGGTATTTACCAGAGACCCCATACTGGGTTACGTTGTGACACAAGGTCGGTTATTCAACGTGGGGAACTCGTGCCACTGGTCTAAATTTACCTCGATCCAGCTCATGCGGGATCGTGCGCAAAGCTTGTCTTAGCTGGACATAGCTAGTCAAGGCCACTGAACAGATACTACAGTTTGCTGACGACCATAAAGTAGGCTTTTTTATAATAGATTTTTAGTCCTGTCTTCTCGCCTTCTTTTACTATCTCTGTCTATAAGTGATCATGGCTCTCCGCTTCCCCCTATCCCTTGTAGCTCTCAATAAGTTTTATCCCTTTCCTACTTCTGCCAGGCCATCTTCTGTCATCCACTTACTTAAGCTCGTTATGTATGTCATGCGTTGCTTTCCCTAGTCTCTCTTTCCCTGTATTCGACCTGTGAGTATCAGATTCTCCAAGCCCGCCTTTCTCATTACGTGTCCCAGAAACTTCGGCTGCCGCTTTCTGATATAAGCTTCCTCCTTGTTTGCATCCTCTCAAAAACCTCATCGCTGCTCACACGCCCGGTCCATGATATCCTTAGCATCCTTCTGTAGAACCATACTTTCGTTGCATTGATTCTCTTCTACATTTTTGAGGAGACCATCCGACATTCGCTGCCGTATATGAGGACAGATGTCACGTAGCAGCTCAGTACTCTTTTCTTTGTTACCAAAGAAATCCTCCTGTCACGTGATACTCTGCCTAGCTTTTGGAATACGTCATTGGCCATCCCAATACTTCGGATCTCAGCGTCGTTTCCTCCTTGTTTGCATCCTCTCCAAAATCTCATCGTTGCTCACCCGCTCTGTTCATGGTATTCTTAGCATCCTTCTGCAGAACCATACCTCCGTTGCCTCGAGTCTCTTCTTCGTCTGAGGAGACCGTCCAACATTCGCTGCCGTAAAGGAGGACAGATGTCATGTAGCACCTCAGTACTTTTTTTCTTTGTTACCAAAGAAATCCTCCTGTCTCGTAATACTCTATATATATTTTTTGAAATGCGTCTTTGGCCATCCCAATACGTCTTCGGATCTCAGCGTCGCACTTACCTTCCTCTGTCAAAATACTTACCAAATATTTAAATTTCCACACCTGCTTGATTTTAGTGTCCCCAACCTGTAAATCGCATTTCGTGCTCATCCTTTTACTGATGACCAAGCATTCTGTCTTTTAAATTCATACAGTCTGGGTACCATAGAAAAGAGCTCATCCGAAAAGTTACCATGTATTTATAGAAAAGGCAATTTATCAACGTTACGGCTGCTGCAAAGTGACTAAAGCCGCGCCGCCATATCAGGACCAATAGAGCTTGCATTCGTTTGCTCCTGGCTTCCTGGACAGCGCCATGAAAATGGATCTACTTAAATCTTCCAGTTTTGTTCTCAGTTTCAGACAGAATTGAAGAGGCCAACGCCGCAATCTCCCAGGGCCTTACCTATAGCGCCATAACACGTTTTATAACTTTTTAACGAATTTAATTTTGGTCAGTCATAAATTTAATTTCTTTTTTTTAAAAAATGTTATTTATTTATTTTTTTCAATTGATTAATTTATGTGGCTTATCGACCATTAAAAACCGTAAAATATTTTTAGATAGTAAGATTATTTTTTTTAAGACAACAATGATTTACTGATACAAGTCCTACTATTTAACCCATAGCTGGGAGGGGAAGAGAAGTGTATTTATATACTTACATTTTATTTTCGCAAAGGTGAATCTAACGGACCCAACTGGAACTCGGATCAACGATTTCCAGTTCGATGTCGTTATCTGTTACCCCACACGCGCATATAAGCTTCCCAAGAGGTCACCATCTATTCTATTCTGCTTAACTTCAGTGAGCGTACAAGAACCTGTGTTTCAACGGGATATGGCCATAAGCCACAAATGGTTTCTTAAATACGCATAACTTGCTTAGCTTTTGTCAGTTCACGGCTTAGAGATTCTTCTGGCTTTCTTTTTTTTTTTTGTTTCTTAAAACTGATAATACATCTTTCCTGAAAGAGACACTGAGATAATGTCGTCTGTTGCTTGAAAGCAAAGATCGCTTACAATGGACTTGGGCAAAGTAACCATCCACGGCAAGAAAAAAAATGCATGTAACTGAGTCACAAAAATGTCGACATCCAAAAAAGAGGATAAACATTGTCGCTCGTATTTATTTTAACTGTGACTTGCTATCCTACGTCTATGAAGGATTTTTTAACTGATTTCATCATCGGAGCTGTTTCGAGATGAAGTCACATGGCAAATCAGTGTTATCTCCCGTCTACATGACTGCTCAAAAACTATTATACTCATCTTTTCAGGCCCATCTTGCGTTTCTCAAACACCCAAGAGCCACTCGAGGTAGAGGGTTAAAGAGGCACCATCTCAATCGAGGACACAGTGCCACCAAAATGCAAAGTGTTCTACTGGGAGTAAAAGAGAATGAAAAAGACTTTAGAAGGAACCGGAAACCAAATCCTAAAAAGGAATAAACCTCTACTTCTGTTCAAAAGACCGGAACAGTTGCCATAAAAATATTTATAGAAAACACAGAGGGAAGCTACTTAAACTATTTCAAAATTTAATCCTGCTAAAACCTAATACCTAATATTGTAATATCTCATTGACTTCCGACTTAAGTTGAATCATGCTTCAAAATATAAAAATATATATAAAGCTTCACCCACTTAAAATCAATGGGGTAAAGGATTATAGGATCAGCGGGGACTTCCAACGCTCGTGGATTAGCGTTATAAAAGCATACTCTCTCTCTCTCTCTATATATATATATATATATCTACTTTATTTTTCTCAAACAGAGCATGCCGTCAGTATCTGTCTATATTATCTGAGATAAGGTATTATGTACACTATTAACATTATTCGGACTATTGTCCTCATCTTTGTTGCCACATTTGTCACAACGTTTCGGCCGTTGTACGCTCCGGCCTTCTTCAGGTGGTTGGAATGTCGAACTGAACCCTTTATTTCACTCTCTGAAGTAGACTGTTCTAGTCCCACGTGTCATGTCTAATGAATGTCAGTTATCTCCTGTTAATTCACCTCTCCAAGTTCTCCACTTCCATAACCAGGGATTGAACTCACAACTCTTTGTGTCCTGTCATAGGATCTAACCAACGCCTTTATCCACTGTGCCATGTGTCCTTAAGGACATCTGTGTATGGATTTCTCGAAAGATGGGTCTCGTTTATCCTGGGGTGGTTGATTGGTTCGTTGTTTTGTTTTATGACTTATCAACCTCAGTGGATCATTTAATGCCAACAAAATTTTGAAATAGATTCATAGCGATAGTTTTGTAAAAAAATGTGTGTATGTATACATATATATTTGAAACATTTTTCAATTACTCATATTTTTGAGTTGATTCAAGCTGCTTTTAGGAAATCTACAATCTTGAATGGTTTTATTTTCATAAAAAGTTGTTGTTTTTTTTTTAATTACTCACTCGGTAATATTTTGTTTGCACTAGATCAAAATCTACAAACTCTAACAGTATATGTTTCGCTGTAAATTTCTCTTGGCATGTAGAGCATATTAGGGATTCTGTGCCCTCTAATTTGGTTTGGTTTGTTTTACGGTATATCAACCTCAGTGGGTTATTTAATCCCGGCAATTCTTTTGTCCTGGTAATATTTTGTTTTGTCAAAAATCTATTTCTGGTAATATTTTTTCCTCAAAAATGTATTGCTGGTAATAGATTTTTTTTTTCAAAAATTTATTTCTGGTAATAATTTTTTACAAAATATTTCTAGTATTAAAACCTATTTTTACACTTTTATAATGGATTTTTGCCTCAGTTTCGCGGTTAACTATTTGCCCATAGCTGGGACCCTAACAGGTGCTACCACTCCGGCTGGACCTGTGAACACCAGCAATTAAGAGGTGGTTCCACGCTCCTCAAAACCTCCTGATCAGAGGCCTTGGTGTTGGACGTGGATTATCGTCTTACCCTGGACGAAGATTTAGTTTATCGTCATACCCAGGACGGCTCCTGGGGTGGAGGTCGATGGGGGGTCTTGCTCTCCGTACCTTGTGTAATATCACAAACATAATACTACTAACTCTTGTTTTTTTTTTAATTCCTCATTCCGCCACAATAATGTCTTCACTATAACTTATCGCATAAATATACATATATCTGCAGCGTAAGAATATAGCACCACCCCCGTTTAACAAAGTGGTAATATAATGCCGTTACAATTAGTAAAACTTCGACGTGGTTTTAAACACGCAGCTACAATACAAGGTCATCGTTAAAAAAAATGGTGGCACTAGAATGAACGCGCGAATCCAAGGATATTTATGAAAAATCCGACGATTTGAACAAGCAGTTACAGCAAGAAGTAACCTCATAACAGAAGAAATAAAATTCAAGACAGCAAGCGTGTCCGTCCATCCGTCTTTCGCGCGCTTTTCTTTTATTTTTTCTATCTTGCTTAAACTATATTTTTCCTTCATACTTATTTTCTCTTCTTCTGCCTACCTTTCCTCAGTCCTGTTGTCGAAGAGAAACTCTCTCTCTCCATATATATATATATATATATATATATATATATATATATATATATATATATATATACCGTCATCCACAGACAGACTGTTTCACTGTTTCACAGCTCATCAGTGTGGCTAGACATCCGGTTGTCTCCAGCTAGGTCGAAACCCGACTGAACTGGTGTCAGTCGGAGATTCTAACCATCGGCGCACGGTAGGAAGTGGATTTTTAGCGTCTTTATCTTTATAAACACGCCCAGTGACCGGGAGTGACTCAATTCGGTAGTGCAGTTCAATTTACATTTTAATGCATCATTCATACAAAAAGTAGGTTAGTAAAGTTAATGATATAAAATGGCGAAAACTCCTCGCAAACAAAATTTTAAAGTTGCATTAACCTACGAATCACTCGATGAATGTTATGATCCTTGTCTTAATAACTACAAGTTGTATAAGGTCTTTTTTAAATCTGCTAGTACTTTCAACTGTACACACAGTCATCCTCAGGTATGGAAATTATTTTCTTTTTAGTCAATCCAGGTAGCATCAGAGACGTTTGGAAAATAAAACATTCCTATATCTCTAGGTACATATATAAAAAAAAATCTATAAGTAAAAATGAAATCATCCTTAATAATAGCTAAAAGTATAGCCGAAAGCGCACAGACATACAGAACATTCGGACGATTTTTACATAATTTACGTCCAGAAAAGAAGAAAATTATACGAACACAAGAAAAATTAAAAAAAAAAAAAAATTAACCGCGGTACCTTGTCAGTCGTTTTTAATGAAACATGTATAAAAGAGGGATTGCTGCTCAAATACACAACTATCTGTTGACGGCCATATCATGTTGAAACACATTAAAACCACTTTATTATGACCTTGTGTCACTTTTGGGAGCGATAAGGGCGTGTTGCGGGTGCTGACTCTCTCAGGAGCAGTGATGGGACTAGTTGATTTTTAGGGTGCAGAAAGTGTTTGGTTCTTGTGGCTAACTTGTATAAGATAGTGGCAGCGATTATTAATTATTCCGGGTGCTGTCCGGATGATTAAACAAGGCATTTAAACAAATGAATTTAAAATGAACAAGAAGATAAAGATTTGTTCATCAACAAATAACAATTTATTTGAATATTTTATACATCGTGCGGTGAACATAATAAGACCGCTGAAAAGAATAGTAAGTTCACATATACACATTTAAAAGGGAAAACACAACATACACACATTTAGATGTGTTTAATAAAAACCCTTTGAAAAGGGGTAAGTTAGGTACACACATTTAGGTGTGTTTAAATAAACCCCTGAAAATTGAAAGATACAAAACATACGTTGAAGTATTTAATAAAACCATGAAAATAGAAAAGTACAAAGATACATGTTGTAGTGTGTTTTAATAAAATCATGACAACGGAAAAGCTCCAAGACACATATTGGGGTGTGTCTGATAAAATCCCTGGTAAGGGGGACGGCTCATACCTTGAATACTTTGTTGAATCTACACCAGAGAATCTTTTAGTGGAGTAGTAAATCGGTTGAGTTGACAACGCGAAATCTATTCACCAACTGATACTTGTTTGCTTTATGGCCTGTATTTGTAGCTTCCCTTAAGCTGGCTCACAAAAAAAGTCCCTCGAAAATGCGAGGGGACCGCTGTCAGTGGTCGATTAATAGTTTGTATTATATTTTGAATGTTTTCAACGCTATCAGAAGTACCACTCGGGGCGTAAATAACTGATTTTGGTCGTTTGACTCCTGACACTTGCGATGGAAACTTCGATCCGGCCCGACAGGCGCACTGAAAAGTACCTATACCATATTGAAACACGGATTCTCGTCCGATCACCGAAGTTAAGTAACGTTAAGTCTAGTACTGGGGTTCCTAACGTGAAGCAATTTGATTTTTAAGGGAGGCAATTCGGGAATGAGTTATTAACAGTGAATTTTTTCGAGTGAGTCTATGCGAGTACGAATATGTGTGCGAGTTAATACATACATTGCATGTACAGTATGCATACATAAAATTTTTTGTATGTATCTATGTACATGTGTAGTTACGTATTTACTTGTATATATGTATGTATGTGTGTGTATATACACACACACACACACACACACACATATGCATACATACATACATACATATATATATATATATATATATATATATATATATATATACTGCTGCCATATATAGTTTGGTGCTCCCGCTGTTCATCCCGTGGGTCTCAACAAAATGCAAAGACGGATAATAAATGTGATTGGTCCTGACTTGGAATCTCGACTCCAGTCACTTTCTCACAGACGTGATATGGCTTCCCTCTGTCTTTTCTACAAATATTTTCATGGCAACTGCTCTGTCGAGCTACTTTCACTGGTACCCCGACTGCACGAATTTAAGTGTGCTAGTAGGTTAGCATCTCGGTTCCACCCTTTCACTGTCGAAACAGTTAAATGTAACCGCCTCTTCTACTCCGACAGTTTCTTCTCTACCGTGGAAAAATTGCCCAAGCCCCCTCTGCACTTCCCCTTTTGGGGACGCCTCAGGCGCCGAGTAATAAAACCAGCCCTCTCCCAAAGGAGAGGTACTGTCTTGTGGGAGGAGGCCCCGTGGAGTTTGGGTTTAATCTATTCAAAGAATATGAATCCCAACCAAAGGCTAGGCTCGCAAATATACAGTCTCAAGAAAACTTAATGGCCTTTTAGGCTTGCTCAATGTGAATAGCAGTTCGCTTTTTGAATAATAAAATTTATATGTCAATTGGAGTGGGGGACATCATGATTTTAGAGACGTTTAGGTGGGTTATGGCCAGTAAGGTTAGGAACCACTGATTTAGTTAGTACCTGGATGGGGGACCGCTTGGGGATTGGGAATACCAGGCGCTGTAAGCTCACTTGTGCCGGTGGTATCAAAAGAATAACGGAATGAGATATCGGGGAGCCGTGTTCGAATTCGTTTTGTTCATTATATCCACTCATGTGCAAATACCCTTCGGAAAGATATGAATCCATCTTTTCACTCCCTAGCTATGGGTTAAATAACAGGACAGATTAAGCTCTATAGCCTTGGTTGGCAACCACTCTAGGTAGGAGGACATCTATGAGGAGAAGAGCAACTGAACTGAAAACCAGTTTCGAGAGGAACGGCAAAGGGTGGATGAACTTCTAATAAGAGCCAACGGACAGCGTGCGGTTAAATTGGAAACTCCAACGAAAAAAAAAAAGCAGCCTACAATTGTAACATTATCTGAGATGTGGCGCTGAGTGCCCCAGTACATGGTTTGGTTTGGTTTGATTTGATTTGATTTGCTTTGATTTGCTTTGCTTTACGGCATATCAATCTCAATGGGTTATTTAATGCCGACAAGATTTTTATTGCTGGTAATATTTTTTTCAAAAATGTATTGCTGGTAATATTTTTTTTATTTATTTATTTTTTTTTTTCAAAAATGTATTGCTGGTAATTTTTTTTTTTTTTTTTCAAAAATGTGTTGCTGGAAATATTTTTTCTTCAAAAAAATTATTGCTGGTAATCATTTTTTCTTCAAAACAATTATTGCTGGTAATTTTTTTACAAAAACGTATTTCTGTATTAAAACCTATTTTTACACTTTCATAGTGTTTTGACCCCAGCTTTGAGGTTAACTATTTGCCCATAGCTGAGACTCAGGGTGGACCTGGGAACACCAGCAATTAAGAGGTGGTCCACGCTCCTCAAATCCTCCTAATCAGAGGCCTTGATCTTGAATGTAGTTTATCGTCATACCCAGGACGGAGAGGACTTGGTGCTATGATAGCGAGAGAACAGACATTTGACTTTAAACAAATCACTTCTTCGGTAAAATATAGAATATATGAACCTTCCGTCCGTTGTTCTCGACGGGAGTATCCATCAATATATGACGGTAATATTGGCCGTTTTCTTATAAGGAAACATTCTGCAGTACAGCCAATATTACTGTCGGTTGAAAATTATAAAATCTTTCCCTTAAACCAATTTTTCAGGAAAATAGGTTTCTCAAGGAGTAATGAATTGGGGCTCGGATTGAGGAATCGGAGAGCCGGGTTCGAATTTCAGTCGAGCTAATTACATCCACTTACATACCTTGGGAAAGGTATGGATCTTCTTCCCTAAGGTATGAGTAAATACCAGAACAGAATGGACTCTATAGCCTTGAATTGCAATTGGTCTAGGAGAAGGAAAACTCTGAATTCAAAGCAACCTGGTGAGGTTTGGGCTCCGCCAGGCAGTCTTTCCCAAGACACACCACTTCTGCTGCCGCTGTAGTACATGTGGTGACCCTAAGGGGATTCGTGAGCATGAGGTTTCTTAAATCCAGTAACTGTTATCGCTCTTTCCTGTATTGATGGAGGTTTCCTTTTTAATCTTTTACTTGAAGTCATGTGGGGTGTTAACACCTTGATTATGTCGTGATTCTCTCTTTGGATTAGATGTGATATTCATTTTAGTTGTTGCTGCTGTTGAAAGTCCTCAAGTGATGTGGTTTCTGTTATGCGGCAAAGTTTATGATTCTATATCACAATTTCACGAGGTTTGAAGAAGGAAGGGCTTCACCAAGACCTCAAGACTTCATTCCTCAAAGGCATTTTAACAATTAATCTGATAATATACAGCAGACAGTTTAGATATTTCTGAACGGGTTTGGCACCATGCATGACATCTATACGAAAGTTTCGATCTGACGAGGCTATTTAAGGACATGAATCGAGTTGGTGAATGTGAAAGAGACAAAAAAAAAAAATCATGATAAATAGAAGGACCTTGCCTAAAGTCTATAGTTTCCATAATGTCCGAATTTCAATGGACATGTCCCCCCCCCGCCATTTAGAGCGATAAATCTCGTTCACGTTTGTCATATTATGGCCTTAATTACCCCTATTGACTGCTGCTCTTTGTAAAAAAAGTAGATACCTTTGGGAAAGATGGAAAAACCAGAAAATATAGAACATGGCTGAATCGTATTAAACCATTGCATTTGTTATATATTCTGTAATATCAAACACTATAGTCGTGAAGGTTTCGTTTGGTTTACGGCATATCAACACCTCAATGGGTTATTTAATGCCGACAAGATTTTTATTGTTGGTAATATTTTTTTTTTTTTTTTTTAAATATATTGCTACCAATTTTTTTTATTCAAAAATGTACTGCTGGTAATATTTATTTACTTCAAAAATTGATTACTGGTAATAACACAAAGACACATAGACTATTTGGTTTGTTTTTTTTTACGGCATATCAACTCAATGGGTTAGTTAATGCCGACAAAGGTTTTTATTGCTGGTAAAAAATTTTTCCAAAAAATGTATTGCTGGTAATGTTTTTTTTTTTTCAAAAAATGTATTGCTGGTAATTTTTTTTTAAAAAAAATGTATTGCTGGTAATATTTTTTTTTCCAAAATGTATTACTGGTAATATTTTTTTTTTCAAAAATGTATTGATGGTAATATTTTTTTTGAAAAAAATGTTTTTTTGGTAATATTTTTTTTCAAAATGTATTGCTGGTAATTTTTTTTTTTTCAAAAATGTATTGATGATAATTTTTTTTTTTTTTCAAAAATGTATTGATGGTATTTTTTTTTTTTTTCAAAAAATGTATTGCTGGTAATATTTTTTTTTTCAAAATGTAATAATTTATTTTTCTTAAAAATTTATTCTATAAAAAATTTTGCTGGTATGAAAACCTTTTTTATACTTTAATAGTTTTTTGACCCCTTTTGGGTCGTAAACTATTTGCCCATAGCTGGGACCCTGACAGGTGCTACCACCCCGGGTCAAGGTGGACTTGAGACCACCAGCAATTAAGAAGTGGTTCCCCGCTCCTCAAAACCTCCTGATCAGAGGCCTTGCTGTCGGATGTAGTTTATCGTCATACCCAGGACGCATTCATGATGGACAGTAGTATACACATGGAGACTGTTTCTTTTGAACCTTTGTTGAGACTCAAATTCACCTTCTGTATACGAACCTTCGCACAAAGATGGCGGAGAAATAGTTGATTCTTTGTACCACTCCAGAAAGTACCAGACACAAAGCCTTGCTTTATCTTTGTAGAAGTCTCTTCTGGTCATTTGCTTTCCAGTCAACTTTGCATTTACATTTTTTGAAGTTCAATGTCAATCGTTATCTTCTGCCCTCCTCATTACTCTTCGTTTGTTCCCGCTCTTTATTAATGTTTTAATGTTTTCTGATAGTTCCACGTCCAGTAACCCCTTGTGTCTTCGTGGTTTTGCTACTTTGCTTGTGGTGAACTTGCTTAAAAAAAGAATACACCAGTGAATTTTTGGACGGAATTTCTAAGATTTACGCAAATGTTGCTGACAAAATAAATGTACTAGTTATTAATGTTATCGTCGTGACCGCATCACAACTGTAATTACTATCTTTTTTAAGCAGCATTCAAGACATCAGGAAAAAGTCGTTCTACTTTTTGATCCGTAGTTTCGTATTAAATGACAAAAGTTTAGTGCTAACACCTGAAATACCTTGAGGAGTTGAGCGACCCTACTTTATCCGAATGAAGATAATCCCCAAGCAAATTGTTGCACCTGCCGTTGTCATGCTATAATACCAAGAGCAACAATTTTACGCTTTCTTCTTCTTCTTCTTCTATGTGACGTGTCTGTTCATTGTCCTCCGCAACTTCCTGCACTTTGTAGCTCTTAGCAGTGTTTGCCTTTTTGCTATCTCTTCTAATCCCCGTTCTGCCAATCATTTACACAAGATCGTTACGTAAGTTATTCGCTGCTTCATTCTGTCCCTCTTACTTTCCATCTGTCCTTTGTGTGTCAAATTTTCCAAGCCTTCTTTCCTCATCATGTATCCTATAAATTTAAACTGTCTCTTTTTCATTTTAAGTATAAATCCTAAATGTAGCCGTCTCTTCTACTCCAATAGCTTCATATCTCGCACCTCTCGCCTGTGGAACTCCCTTCCAGTTTCCCTGAGAGCTATAATCTCCAGCTATTCAAGTGTAATGTCAATCGACATCTCCAGTTGCCTTGATCTTTCCACTACCCTCCTCCTCATCCTTTCTTCTATCACTCCTATCTGATCTTGCTCTAAATTTTCTGTAACCCCTTGCGTTCTAGTGGCTCCCCGCCTTGCTTTGGGTGAAATGCTTAAAAAAAAAAAAGTGTCCTTTTTGTTTCCATTTTCTTCTAAAATTTCGTCGTTGCTTACATATTCAGTTTTGTGATGTCAACGAACACTCGTTGTCACTTTCGTAATGCTCGTTGTAGTAGAGACTTTGTAATCGCAGATACAACTATAGTAACGCCGTTGAACAATACCGGTGTCAGACGCCTTCGAATAGCACTCACACTAATAGTATTTGTTCGATAATTCACGCTCGAAAAGTAACCATCGAATAGTGATCCGAATAAAGGAATAGTATAGAGGATAGACTAGAGAATAGCGGTCCGTATAGTATAGAGGATAGACTAGAAATGCGATCGATTGGACGTCACGCTACCTTTCAACTTATGCGTTTCCCCAATGGTCACGTAATCCACTTCATTCAATAATGGGATCGCCTGTATTTACTCACTGGCGATCAATGTTCAAACCCAAATATCGGCAGCGGCACTTTAGTCCTATATAACAGTATTTTCAGCATCAGTAGAATCTTTTTTTTTTTTAATCAATTCACCCCCAAGCAAAGAAGTAGTTAGCACGAAGACTCAAGGATCGTAGAGAGAAAAGGAAAAGCTTAGCCATGGTTAACAATTTATTTGAATTTTTTTTGGCAAGGAGAATGAGTTTATCTGAATTTTTTTTTTTTAATCAATATTATATGTTTCCAATTTACGGAGAACTGAGACCAATCCCTCTTAAGCTCGAACAGGTTGTTGGTTACTGCCACCGAGCGGACAGAAAAATCGTCTCATCCTTACTCCTATGGCATCCTTCTAGAAGACTCACGAAAATTGAACTTTCAGACACCATAGTTCGGGACTCAGTGTTGGACATTGGGGATTTTGGGGACAGAAATACAGGATCGAAGGAAGATTGTCAATATTATATTATAGCCAGGGTTAATATAAAAATATTTGATCCACTTGGTCAATATATTTAATTTCAAGAGCAAATTAGTACACAATAAAATCCCAGATTATTTTAAATTTCTTATGAAAAACCGACGAAACTGTCATCTTATTCAGCCCCGGTATATAGAGTTTTCGGAATTAGAAATTTTTGTCGAAGAACTCATACAGAATTTATTTTCAGTCCAGACGAAATGCGTAGTCAGTCAGAGAGAGTGGAAGGTATATTTGTCTTAAAGGGAAGAGGTTTTATAAAATTAAACCGGATATTAACCTTATGACATTAAATTGGGGTTATATGAAGAATGAAGTGTTAATTTGAAACTGAACGAGAAACGAAAAATACTCATTTTGAATTTTTTATGTATAATATATATATATTATTAACAATTTCTTAGTAATTTCTTTACTTTAACTGTCCTTTACGGAGACGGATGCCATTTTTTGGACGCTTGAGATGTTTTAAGGCTTTTAATCATTTGAACCACTTTTTTAAATAATATTGAATTATATGTCATATGTGGGAGTCATCAGGATTTTTAGAGATGCTTAGGCCAGGGTGGGGATAACTGCTTTAGGACACAGAAACCCAGTCTCTATCTATAAAAGTCAGGATGTGTGTGTGTGTGTGTGTGTCCCACTAATGAATGCACGGCTGCAATTTTCGACGGATTTGCACCAAAAACATGCACATGCTCTCAAGCGGAAGGCCAAGATTGACATTGTATTTCCAACTCCCATCGATAGTGGAAATAATCGATTTTTTCATGCTTCTACGGCTGTTTTCCTGTAGTTTGCGGTCATTTTTTACTGGCCAGAGTGAGAGTCAAACGAATAGGCAGGAAGATTCTATTGGCCAGCGTGAGAGACAACAGCTGACTGACACGAATGTTAATTAGCATGCTAGCATGCAAAAAAAATCGATAGCTGCATTCGTCACAAGTGGGAAAAATTTAAATCTGCATGGCATTTTACTCCAATTGGCTCATTCGCTTGCTTAAACTCAACATTGATTTTGATTCCGCAGAACTGTTGGATGTTAAAAGTATTTGTTGTTAACATTTTTTTCATTCGGTTTTTCCAGTTACGAGTTGTTTTTTTTTTTAAAGCTGATCGTTTTGTGTTCATTTTGTTTAGTTCTTTTTTCGTAACAGATTTAATGTTTAGTATAGAGCTTAGAAAAAATTCGCAGTGTGAAATAGGCAAGAAGTAAGGCATGTAGCAACATCATCACGGCAAAGGACACTCCTTTAAAGGCAAGGAAGGGCAAAAATATTTTAAGTCAAGTGATAGCGATTGCTGTATGAGTCGTAACGATTTTTTGAATGATTCACGGGCAACGCCGGGCCATGCTGCTAGTGATAGTATAGTTTTCAGATTTTAGCCAGAAACGTTAATAGTATAGAGTTGAGGTAGAATTTAGAATGAACTGGAAACCCAATCCTAAACAGGAAACGTCTAACAAACGCCTGCTCCTTATATTAATGCTAGTTGACCAATGTCATAAAACATGAGAGTCCTTCAAGATGTGGTTGTCACAGTTTCCTTTTCCTTTTGTAGCTCTTGTAAATGTTGTCTTTTCTGAAAACCCAATTTAAAAAAAAATACAGGTTCGTTAGGCAGATTAGGCGCTGTTTTTCCTCTGTACCTCCTGCCTTCAATATGTCCCATGAGTGTGTCAAACTTTCTAAGCCCTTTCCTCGTCATGTACCCTAGAAATATTCTTATTTATTTTCATGCAAATTTTTTCCTTTTTTTTGATAAATTATGATTTTTTATCTGCCTTTTCACATAGAGGATTTTTTTATAAAATAAATAAACATCATCGAACAGTTCGCCTTTATCATAACAAAGACACTGACATCGGACGTCGCTAATACAAAGGGAGATAACTCTACTAGATAAAAATTACAAGTAAAAGCTATCATTTCATACAATCTCTTTAATAATCTCTTAATATAATATGTCCATTTACAGGCTGTCTCTATAGACAAAAATGCATATTTTCAAGAAATTAAATTTTCAACATTTTATCAATTGGAATATTAACAGATATCATCTTCAATATGATTTCCATCATTTGTGATGCAAAGGTTGATGCACTGTGCAAGATTCACGTGACTTCGATGCAATAATTCCACACCGACGTCAATTTTAGCACATTCACTCTTTATGCGTTCAATCAAGTGTGTTGCATCTGTGATCTTCATTGAGTACACCTTCTCCTTTAGCATGCCCCCGAAAAAGAAGACAGTTCTTTCTTCTTTCGAAAAAAACATGTTTTATCTGTGGAGGTCAAAGACATCTAGTGAATGAGATTTCCTATGTGTCCAGACATTAAAGACAATGGATATATTATATTAAGAGATTATGATTGTTGTTAACATTATTATTAATATTATTATTATTATTAAGTAAAGACATTAGAAGTTAAAAAAAATGTCCTAATAGCATGAGATCACAGCTTTGAGACACTCAGTGCGGCTCAAACTCGCAGCAATTGAAATAGTGATCTCTTTACTAACTACGCTTTTATGGTAGCCCCGGTTACAGGCGTGTGTCACCCAGTGAGGATCGAACACATTGCAGCAGTTCAGAAAATGTGATTAGAAACAAAGAAAAGAGTACTGAGCTGTTAAGTAATATCAGTCCTCCTATATGGCAGTGAATGCTGGATAATCTCCTCAGAGAAAAAGAAAAGACTTCAAGCAAAGAGAAAAGTGGTTCTACAGGAGGATGTTGAGGATACCACGGACCGAACAGGTGAGCAATGATGAAACTTTAAAGAAAATGGAAACAAAAAGGACACTTAGAATCAGAAAGAATGAGTTGAAATTTCTAGGGCGCATCATGAGGAAAGAGGGCTTGGAAAATCTGATACTCACAGGAAAAATTGGCGAAAAGATTGACAGAGGTAAACAACGCATCACCTGCCTGGAGTGTTTGAATGGTAAATGAATGACGGAACATTATTTGGGGAAAAATGTTTCATTTTCAGACTTGTTTTTTATTGTTTTTATAATAAGTAAAAAAAAAAACTGGAGCATCTTGAAGTACCCGAACCTTGGCTAACACCTCTACCAGACCTATGAGTTAACAACTGAACTTGTTTGACGCTCAGAAGGGCATAAAAAGAATCAAGATCGACGTATAAACAGGTCTGTAGCTCGTTTTTGAACGGTATGTTTCAGACGTGTTTATTCGTCCATATCTGAAAAGGGACACTTTCGGTAAAAACGTCTACACGTCTACGCCGTGGAAGAGGTTAAGAGAGAGAGAGAGAGAGAGAGAGAGAGAGAGCAAAAAGACATTTATTAAGAGCTACAAAGGGCAGGAAATTGTGGAGAGCCATGATCGTCCACGTCTGAGCTGGAACACGGCACACAAAAGAAGTCTAGCTCGTTAACCATTACTTCAAGGAAAGGCGCCAAGTCGTCGCTGTAATGATGAATGTTAGATTTGCCATTTCTTAGCATCATCAGTAATAGATGTCATTTTTTTTTAAGAGCCTCTCACTAGAACGACAGTAGCGGGAGTAAACGTCTATCAATAAGCAAATATAGTTACCAAGAAAACAGGAAAATCTCACACACGCATATATATATATATATATATATATATACACACACACACACACACTTACGTGTGTTGCCAAGCACACTATCATTTATTATCATTGCAACGTTGTTCTTGCCAATTCTGTCCGTCGCGCGAGAAAATGAATGAATGATATGCGACATTCGGTAAGGTTTGAAACGAGGGTGGGGGCCAGCGAAAGAACTCGGGGGTGGGTGTCTGGCAGGTTTTCGTGATGGCGCGAACGGAACTATTCCCGATGTCTCGTCTGCAAACAGAGGCACTAAACAGAAAAATCACCTTCATTATCCAACGAAGGCGACTACCACGACGACGACATTATAACAATAAAACGAAACAAGTCAACGAAACTGGAGTTTGTGTAAATGACGAGGAAATACATTCTTCTTATGGAGTTTTATTTGATTTCTTTTTATTTATTTCTTTTTCTTTTTTTTTTTTGCCTTCCTTAATTTTACTGTATTCCTTTCTTTTTTTCTTTTTTTTTCTCTCTTTATTTTGTTTTCGTTCTTTCCTTCCATATTGTCAGTCTTTTCTTTCAAATGGCCGAATATGAATGCGCCGAGTGAATTTTTTTTCTTTCTTTTTTTTTTTGTCCCGACCTTTCTTTCTTTCTTTCTTTTTGAAAGTTCGTAAAAGATAGATAACAAAAACAAAACAAAAAAAAAAGAAGAAAACCCCAAACTTTTTCAGATTTTCTTTACTTCTTCTTCGTCGTTAGTTTTTGTTTCCTCTTTTTCTTCCGCTCTTTCCACAGCAGTTTTCTTTCTTTCTTGTTTCTCCTCTTTCTTCACGATTGCAAACTTCTTTCCTTTTCTTCTTAACTTACTGACTGTCCCTTTCTTTTCCTCTTTTCCTTTCTTTTTCTTTCTCTACCTCTTTGTCCTTCCTTTTGCTTTGTTCTTTTTCCTTCTTTTCCTCTTTTTCCTTCTTTTCCTCTTTTTCCTTCTTTTCCTCTTTTTCCTTCTTTTCCTCTTTTTCTTTCTTTTCCTCTTTTTCTTTCTTTTCCTCTTTTTCTTTCTTTTCCTCTTTTTCTTTCTTTTTCTTTGTTTTTTATTTTCCTCTTTTTCTTTCTTTTCCTCTGTTCTTTTCCTCTTTTTCTTTTTTTTCCTCTTTTTCTTTTTTTTCCTTTTTCTTTTCTCTTTTCTTTCTTTTACTCTTTTTCTTCTTTTTTGCTTTTTTCCTTCTTTTCCCTTTCTTTTTGGATTATTCTTTTTTACTCTTTCTTTTTAACCATTGAAAAAAAAACGTCGCTAACACGTGACGCCTTCTCACGTCGCAGACTTATTCTTTCTATTTGTCTTTCATTCTTTTTCTTAACCATCTACTGTTCTCTTTCATTTCCCATTTCTTCCAACTTATTCTTTTCTCTCACTATTGTACCTTTTTTTTTTCTTCATTGACAAGAGTCTTCGCTCTCGTCTTTCTTTAATAAACTTTTCATCAATCTTTTCCTCGACTGCTTTTTATGTTCTATCGTTATTTTTTCTCCTCCTCTTCTTCATAATTTATCTCATTTGTTTCTTCTTCATCTTTATCTCAGTCACTAACTTCTGTTTCCTTTTCCTCTTTTTTTTTCTCTGTCGATTTCCTTTCTATATTTATTTCTTCAGTTTTTGTTTCACCTTTCTTTCTTTCTCTCTTTCTTTCTCTCTTTCTTTCTTTCTCTCTCTTTCTTTCTTTCTCTCTTTTTCTTTCTTTTTCTCTTTTTCTTTCTCTCTTTCTTTCTCTCTCTCTTTCTCTTTTTCTTTCTTTCTTTCTCTCTCTCTTTCTCTCTTTCTCTCTTTCTTTCTTTCTCTCTTTTTCTTTTTTTCTTTCTTTCTCTCTTTCTTTCTCTCTCTCTCTTTCTTTCTTTCACATTTGCCCCTTTCTGTTTCTTCTCTTTTTGTACCTTCATCAGAATTTGTTTCTCTTTGTTGTTGTTGTTCTTCTTCTTCTTCAAGGTTGTTTGCTCCTGTTTCCCCCTCTTTTCTTTCTTTCTCTCTTACTTCTCTTTATTCTTCTTGTTCTCAGGCTGTCTTCCTTTGTTTCCTTTTCTTTTTCTTCCCCACAATCTCTTTCTTTCTTCTTCTTCTTCGCGGTTAATAACTTCTTTTTCCTCTTCTTATGCTCTACTTCTCCACATTCTCTTTATTTCTCTCTCTATTCTTCACAGTCGCTGGCTTCTTTTTTTCTTTTTTTTTTTGTTTCTTTTCTTCTTCTTTATTTTTTTTCTATTCTCTTTTACTTCTTCATCGCAGTCATTATTTTTCTATCTAACACACAAACCCCACTACATTTATCTTTTTCGACCATCGCTCATCGTTCTTCTTTTTCTGCGGGAATCTTTCATCCACCTCCTTTCTCTAAACTTCGCATCACTCACTCGCTGTCGACTTAAACGGTCACAGGAGACAAGGCCAAGATACAAGTATCTACTGTTGTGTCGCATAGTTTTGTTCTGTAACGTAATGGCAATCTATCATTTCAGAACGCACAGTTCGAAAGGAAACCAGCAAAGAAAAGCCAAAAAAAAAATGTTGTTTCAAAACGACGTTGATGGTTCTTGATATTATTATGTCGACCAAGCTGTGCAGTCGGGAGTAATCGCAACAAGTTCATCTCTTGTGTACTTCTCGTTTGATAGACTTGATCAAAGGTGGCAGGTCTGTTGCCTGTTTCAACGAAACGACTTCCTTTATTTTATTTTATTTTTAAACCCATCCATAACTGTGTTGGTTCCGCAAAAGAGGGCTCTTAAAATCCCTTTGCTTTGACGTTCCCTCCTCCTCATTCGTTTTATATTTCCCGTCGGCAAAGGAAAAAACAAATCAAGTAGTTTTTTTTGTTTTTAGGTAAGATAAGAATGTGTTCTGTCATTCTCTGTGTATCTGTTTGTGTGCCATATCCATTCAGGGCGTGATCGATCACGGTTCTCCACAGCTTTCTGTCTTTTCTTTTTCTTCGTAACATTTGTGAACCTTCTTAAACAGTGTCGTCAAATCTAGACTCTCTTATGGATGTCATGGCGTCTGATTCACTGCCATTTATATACAACCTTTTTCTCAGTTCGATGATTGAAAAAAATTGGTTAAAACAATTTATTTAATCATTTCACTCCAAGCAAGGCAATAAAGCAGCTCGGACGCAAATGGTGAAATATTAGAAGAAAAGCATTATTAAGAAGAGAAAATAATAAAAGAACAGGAATTATATGGACACTTAGAATCAAACAGAGACTCTTGATGAGGGGGATGTAATTTTACAATCAAGTCTCCTGAAGAGTGGATGTAATTCTACGAAATTCAAACAAGAAACAAGAAAAGTTAACAATTGATCTTATATTAAAAATCCAAAACTACCTTATACGGAAAAAAAAAATTTCGATTCACAGATTTTCTTGTGGACCTTATCAATTCAGAAATGTTAGGAAATGAGATAAGAGCTTAAAATTTAAACATTTAAAGAGTAAAAGAAGACGAGGAAGATAGAAAAGGAAAAAGAAAACAGAAAGAAAAAAGAAAGAAAGAGGAGAGAGTGGGAGCAACAACAGATAAATGTCTAGACATAAGTTTACAAAGATTTCCAATATTATAGTGAAAATCTAGACATTAAAGGAATAAAGGAAGAGGAAGGCAATAAAGCCACTAAGACAAAAGGGGTTACAGAGTGAAAGAGTATACGAGAAAAAAACATTAAGAAGGAGAACAATAAAAGAACAGGAATTAATAAGACAGAAGATAATGACTGACATTGCATTTAAATTTTTGAAGATCAGATTTTGGACAATTTGTGCATAAATTATGCCAACAGAAGAAAACTCTTGTTTGCATACAAGAAAAATAAGGAAAAAATTTAAGCAAAATGCCTTATCAGTCATTTTTAATTAAACATGCATATATAAATGAGAAAAAACTCAAACAAAAATTTAAATATCTATGGAGTGTTTTAGCAAAGGATGAAAAATGTCGACATTGAAATTGGTAGGTTTAAATTGGGATAGGCAAAGTACCTTCCATAAGCTGAGCAAAGATTACTGATTTACTAATATCAGTCCTCCTATATGACAGTGAATGCCGGACAAAGTTTTCACAGAAGAAGAGACTTGAAGCAATAGAAATGTGGTTCTACAGAAGGATACTGAGAATACCATGTACTGAACATATGAGCAACAACAAAGCTTGAGAGAAAATGAAAATAAAAAAGGATACTCATAGTTAGAATCAGAAAGAAACTTAAAATTTCAAGGACAAATAATGAGGATAGAGGGCTTGGAAAATTTGGCACTGACAGTACATACTGAAGGCAAGGGGGTTGGGTGGGTTTGTTTAGCAACATATCAACTACTTATGGGTCATTTAATGCCAAAATTTAATTTTCTTGGCAGCATTAGTAATTTCATTTGTAAAAATGTATTGTTGGTAATTCTTTTTCCCAAAATATATTGCTGGTATTTTTACTATGAAAATGTATTTTTATACTTTCATAGTGTTTTGACCTCAGTTTGGAGGTTAACTATTTCCCTAGAAGGACAGAGCAAAGTAAAGAGAATCTGATACAACTATGCACTGAATTTTTAGTTTAACTCCATATTTGAATTTACATGATAAATCTACATGATAAATGCAAAAGCTTTCATTTGGTGGGGTGAATTGACAAGGAAGGTGATTATTTTGGCAAATACTAGGACCTTGAATAAGTTCTCGCTGTTTTCCAACAGATGACGTTCCAAGAACTGCGTTCGTGTAGTTTCAGATGGTAACGCATCTCTAGGGAAGTACTATAAACAAGCTTGAAATTCAGTGTATGTCATTTCACCGAAGTGTAAACAACTTTGTTTTTCATAGCGTTAAACATGTCAGATTTCATGCCCCCAAAAATGTATTTGCGGGGATTTTTACTGCACTATGTTATTCAAAAGAAATCTGCAGCCGAAGCAGACAGAATTCTTGTTGAGACTTACGGTGGCCATGTTCTGTCGGAAGCAATATGCAGAGATTGGTTTAGACGATTCAAAAATAATGATTTTGATGTTGAAGATAAAGAACGATTTGACAAATTGAAAAAGGTTGAAGATGAAGAATTGGAAGCATTACTTCATGAAGACTCATGTTAGGCACAAGCTGAACTTGCAGAATCATTAGCAGTTAATCCCACAACAGTTTCAAAACGTTTGAAAGCATTAGGATTGATTCAAAAGCAAGGACATTGGGTGCCGTACAAGTTGAAGCCGAGAGAAGTCGAATGGCGTCTTGTCACATGTGAACAGCTGCTTCAACGACAGAAAAAGAAAGGTTTTTTGTATCGTATCATGACTTGTGATGAAAAGTGGATACATTATGATAACTCTAAGCATAGAATATTGTGGGGTAAGCCTGGCCATTTAGCAACATTGAGGCAAAGCCGAATATCCATGGTTCAAAGCTTCTTCTCTGCATTTGGTGGAATCAACTACAATTGATGTGTTTGAGCTGAGACAGGACAAAGTGATTTTTCAACATGACAAGGCCTCTTGGAAACACTTAAATGGGAAGTCCTGCTCCACCCTCCGTATTTACCAGACATTGCCCCATCTGATTATCACTTGTTCTGATCAATGGCACATGGTCTGGATGAGCAGCCCTTTCATTCTTACAAAGATGCCAAAAAATGGGTCGACTTGTGGTTAGCCTCAAAAGACGTGTCGTTTTTCCCACATGGAATTCAAATGCTTCCAGAAAGATAGGAAAAATTAGTGGCTAGCGATGGACAATACTTTTAGTGACATGTCTCTAACTAATTTTGTAAATTCTTTTGCATCTTTTAAAAAAATCCTCTTGCAAAAAAACATAGACAAAAAAATATTCTTATCATAATGTGCTTCTCATTTTAAACTGAAGTTTTTTTTCTCTCATTTCATTCATCTTAAAAAAATAAGATATTTTTAGAAAATTAGTAATTTAAAAATCTATTAATGACATATTTCATTTGAGTTCTTTTCTATCTGCTGTGTTAACCCAATTAGACTGTGGGATTATTCCACCTAATTTGCCGTTACGCCAGGTACGTGGCATCGTATTCAGGACTATAAAAGGAAGGCTTATAAGCCGCCTTTCTCACTTTTGCTCATCTCACTTGTTGGTTATTGTGGCATATGGGGGCCTCCTTACTTTGCTCATTTCAGCAGTAGCAGCAATGGAATTAATCAGCAGAGAATGATCAGAAGTCTTAAAAATGCTGACTGAGCCATATTCGGCATTTTCAAATCTTTCTTTTCAGTGGCCACTATCTTCAAGGCCCAAGTCGAAGGGCTACTTACAACCATTGTTGAAGAAGACACATGGCTTGTCCTGGAATTTGCTAGAAATCTCTCTTTGTGACACCTACCCGAAAACCTTGCTGCAGAAGAGTCGTATCAGTTCTAGCAGCCTAACACTCAGATTTCTTGTTTTTTGTTGGAACAAGCAGAGAAATCTCTTTCTACAAAACATCCACTCAACGGAAGATCGTTGTTCCTTTAATATACCACTATTTTTCACTCTCTTTCAACTGCAAATAAAAGCTGTTAAACAGTTACTGTGAGCCTTGAATTTGTTCATTCCACTCTATACACTGACGAGCGTGCACATACACAGCCAGGAAAAATTCTTGCATTACATTCTGGTAGGGAGTGTTCAGTCCTTCCAGTCAGGGGCGGGGAGACTTCTTTCCCCAACGTCTTAATTTGACACAACCACATAGCACACAAACACTATTCCTTTACTTTTGAATGTTTTTCTTTCTGAGTTTTTAAAGGGAAAGCTATCTTTTATAGACATAAATGTAATTTTCCGTTTCTCTTCTTTTGTGACCTATGTTGTTCATTATATAAAATATATATGTAAACAAAATCTTCCACGTGTTGGATTCGTTTCTTTGAAAGACAGCAACTTCTTCCTTTCTAAAGTAGTACCTGTTCATAACAAGTCCACAGATTTTTTCGGCCTATTGACCTCATTCTGGTTGGATTGTTGCAACATATCTCACGGCCTTTCTCAGCTGCACAATCATTATAGCAAAGAAAAGATTGGTCAAAAGAGAAACAACAAATAAAAGGAGTGTAAGCAGGAGTGGGGGAATGTCAGTTCTCAAAATTCAGTCAGTCAGTTATGTGCCATTTGGAGGAGGCACGGTGGAGTAATGGATAGCGGCTTGGATTGAGGAATCAGGGAGCTGAGTTCGAATTCCAGTCGAATCCATTACATTCACTTACGTGCTAATACCCTTGGGAAAGGTGTGAATCCTCTTCTTTTTCCTTCACCTATGGGTAAATAGCAGGACAGACTGGGTTCTATAGCCTTGGATGGCAACTGGTCTAGGAGAAGGAAAACTCTGAATTCAAAACCTACGGAGGGTGAATGGAGTCTCTCTGAGCCTTGATTGGCAATCCATTTAGTGATGGTGTCACGATAAAAACACCCTTGATATCCCTAGCGAAGCATCAAGAATTCGGCTAGTTGCGAACTACACCAATCAAAGTATTAGCTATGACAGATAAGGAATACTGGTAGGTGTAGTGAGTTCAATCTCGGCTGAGGCCGCAAGATGATGTGCCATGCGTGATGCATGCTCAAGCGATCATGCATTTTTTGATACATGACTGACGAGGCAAATTTTTTCCAGCAGTAGGTTGCTATTTCTTTCTACAGTAGACCAGTTGCCATCCAAGGCTATAGAACCCAGTGTGTTCTGCTATTTACTCATAGCTGGAGGCGGGGGAGAAGAAGAGGATTCATACCATAAGTGAATGTAATGGATTTGGCTGGAATTCGAACTCAGCTCACCGATTCCTCAACCCAAGCCGCTATTCTGCAGGTAAAGCCACCATCCTAGGGCTTAGATGTTTGACAAATTATCTCTCCCATTTTTTTTGTTTAAACCCGCTGTCTTACATTTATCTTAAAGAGATGACAATTTTTGAAGATGATTTTCAATGGTTGATTTCATTATTTTGAATATGTTGGCTGTCTTCAGTTATGTGCCATGTCTGATACACGCTTAAGTGATCATGTACCTTTCGATACATGACTGACGAGGTAGGTTGCCATTTCTTTCTGCGGTAGACCAGTTGCCATCCAAGGCTATAGAACCCAGTGTGTCCTGATAAATAGCAGGGGGGGGGGGAGAAGAAGAGGATTCATACCTTTCCCAAGGGCATAAACATGTAAGTTAATATAATGGATTCAACTCAAAATTACAGAAATTAATTTTGCCTCCAGCCAATAACATTGCAAGACTCATCCATCTATCTTGTTTCACACGCCATTGCGATATGGTAGGCACTCAGATTATTTTTAGTTTTTTAAAAACAGACAATTTTTTTTTTTATGAAAGAACTTTGCATTATCTTTTAGTAGATGCCTAATAACATCAGTGGTGCCATTAATAATGATAGCACCAGTCTTGAATTTTCATTAGATAACATTTAACTCACTCCAATATTTGATCAATTACTTTCAGTCAGTTTGTAGTATGCAAGCATTCCTCGGAGGCTTCTTATCCGATACATTGACTGATGGTGTGTGAGAGACTGCCTAGAGCTGTTATTTGTATATCCATCTGTCCGTTATTCATGTTTTCATGCTTGCAATAATAGATGCAGATATGCAGTCACGTACTTCTGCATTTAGTGGTCGGGACTGAACCCATGTCAACTCTCTGATGTGCAAGTGTTCCTGATGCCTGTTGTGAACTTGGAGACATGAATAGGACCACCTGAAAGTAATGCTAAGACACCATTAATAGAATGGAATATCATATATAAAGATAAAGAAATTTTAATCTATAAATGGAGGAGAAATTAAAAAATCATAGAATTCAAGAACTGGAAGTTAGAGCAACCAATCACGACAGTTGGAGAACACTATGCCATTAAGTCTTTGAAAGATTTGCAACTAGCTGAACTCAAGACCAAGAATTTTGCCGACAATGTGATGATTGCCTGGTGTATGGGCCAGGTTTTTGGCACTCAGTATCCAACAAGGTGTGTCTCAGTTTGGTCTTCACAGTCATCAACATAATATCGTTAACCAATGATTTCATCAGTTCTTATTTGGTGGTGCAGATAACACTGTCAACAAACTTCATTTAAGGTTAAGATTAAACAATAATAAAATAAAACTGAGCAGAGTCAGTACGACTGAGTTAACGTCATGTGTTTACACTTTAGAGCAGTGTCAATCTCCAGCTGGTAGCCCTATCCTGGGTATGACGATAAACTACATCCAACAGCAAGGCCTCTGATCAGGAGGCTTTGAGGAGCGTGGAACCACCTCTTAATTGCTGATGTTCCTAGGTTCACCCTGACCCGGGGTGGTAGCACCTGATAGGGTCCCAGCTATGGGCAAATAGTTAACCCCAAAACTGAGGCAAAAAGCATTATGAAAGTGTAAAAATAGGTTTTAATACCAGAAATACTTTTGTAAAAATTATTACCAGAAATCAATTTTAAAAAAAAAAAAATTACCACCAATAATTTTTTTAAAAAAAAAAAAAAAAATATTTTTTGAGAAAAAAGCAATACATTTTTGAAAAAAAAAACTTTTACCAGCAATATGTTTTTTAAAAAAAATATTACCAGCTATACGTTTTTGAAAAAATAATATTACCAGCTATATGTTTTTGAAAAAATAATATTACCATCTATACACTTTTGAGGAAAAAAATATTAACAGAAATAGATTTTTGATAAAACAAAAATATTACCAGGACAAAAAAAAGTTGTCAGCATTAAATGACCTATTGAGGTTGATATGCTGTAAAACAAAACAAACAGCCGGTAGCCATGTCAGAAACAAGGTGCATTGACTTGCCCAGACCTTTGAAACTGCCAGACTTTATAGACGATAAACTGTATATATAGTATTGTCTCATTAAGTATTCAAGGAGTTAAATGCACTTATTACCTGGTTAAAAGTATAGCTCCCTTCCAGTAACTCCCTTGAACACTTGCTACTCCCTTGAGGGTTCATAGCATCTTCAAAGAGGTACTGCTGCCTATGCAAACACTATACACAAGAAAAAACATTCTTGAACAAGAAAATGACATTGGATGAGAAATTCAGGCGGAAATTGTCTGAATTATTTGGATCCCTTAGCAGACATTATTAAGACATGGAACCATTTTGTTTTATTTGTAGCTACTAAATTCTATTATTATGATCGCTCAGTGATTTTCTTCAACCTGAAATGTGTTTTTTTTTATCATCTGGTATCTGATGACAATGAGGAGAAAACATCTTGGGGGATATGCATGTCTTTGACCAAATCACTCATAGTCAGTATCAGTTATTATTTCTTAACAAACCTGCTATACACAAATTTTGATAAAGATACATTTTTTTTTTATTTCCTCCTTTGTGTTAACTGTTTGTTTTTTTTTGGGGGGGGGTTCAATATTTTGCAATAGCCAGTCTATTCGTAAAATAAGAAATGAAACTGACCTTGTCTTAGTTTAAAACAAAGAAGATGAAAAAGACAGGAATAGATATTACCAGAATAACTTCACCTTCTTCTTCTATGTGCCCCGTGTCCCTGTCAGGATGGTTTCTACGACTTCCTTACCCTTTGTAGGCCTTAATCTCCATACCATCCCTCTAAACTCATCATTCTGCAATCGATTCAAATAAGCCCAGGTGACACACTGCCTCTCTCTGTCCCTTTTGTCTATGATCTGACGGTTTTATTTATTAGTCCATTCATGACGTTCTTGAATTCTATGATTTTTTATCTTCTCCTCCATTCATAGATTGAAATTTCTTCCTCTGTTTTTTTTTTAATTCATCTTTATGATATCCCATTCTATTAATGGTGTTTTTTTTCCCCCTTTCATTATGGAAATTAAAAATGGAAGGGAGAAAAACAATAGGCAAATGGGATAATCTACTGCCTTATATATATATATATATATATATATTTTGTCATCCACAGACAGACTGTTTCGCTGTTTCACAGCTCTTCAGTGTGGCTAGACATCCGGTTGCCTCTAGCTAGGATCAAAACCCGACTGAATTGGTGTCAGTCGGAGATTCTACTACTAAGCCGTCGGTGCACGGCAGGGATGAAGGTGAATTTTAGCATATTTATTATTTTTTAGATAAACACACACAGTGACCGACAGTGACTCAATTCGCATTTGTCAAAGAGTCTCGCTATATTAGCTATAATAGTCACTGTTTACAAACCCACACCTCTTCCCCAGAGAGCTCAACTGAAATTAATTTTCAGGAGCCCTATATATATATATATATATATATATATATAAAAAATATAGTCTTAAGATGTGCTATATTTATGGGATAAAGTGCTCAATATCAGAGATAGAGCTTGTGTAAATATAAAAGTGAACATAGAAGTCAACACTTAGAACGACAGTCTGTTTCATAGTTATATGCAATCGTCACTGACGATTGCATATAATAGCATGAAACAAAATGACGATTGCATATAGCATGAAACAGACTGTTGCCTCTAAGTGTGACTTCTATGTTCACACTTTATATTTATATATAAATATATTATAAATTAACTAATTTAAAATATGGTTTTTTGCTACATCGAAATTACTACGTTTCAAAAACTGAAGCTAAAAACTTCAAATTTAATTATATAATTAAATTAAAAGCATTAGTTCTATTTCATCATCATGCGAATTTTGGAATAACTTATTTTAAATTTAAAAATAAGTTATTCCAAATAATTTAATTATATAATTAATTTTAATTATATAATTAAATTTGAAGATTTTAGCTTCGGTTTTTGAAACCTGGTAATTTCAATGTAGACAAGAAACCATATTTTAAATTAGTTAATTCAAAATATTTATACTCTGTAAATTTATATTGAGCACTGTTTTGTAAAAATGAAAATATCAACACCGGGTTATATATCGTACTGTTCTTTCTTTTTATATTTATAATTATAAAAAAGTTATTGGTCAGAGTTGAATTAGACCTGAAAACCATAGTATTAAAAAAGTGCTCAATATATGTATAAAGAAAAGAAAAGTAAAATTTAAGATGCAGAGCTTTGAAATTTGAAAAAAATTAGATCAGCTACCTTGGTTTCAACTTCAGTCGATCTGAGCTAAATAATTTTGCTTCTGGCCAAGTGTATGGGCTTCTCTGTTGTCCACTAAAATCAAATTCACATGAATGGCCTCATCAAACTCTCTTTGACTACTCTTCAGAAGTCAGCTGGACCTTCACGGCCATCTCTACCACAGCCACCAGACGGGGAAAGGAGAATAAGGAGAGTAGATGATGTTCCTGATGGAGGAGGTGGCGACTATAACAACATATATATATATATAAATATATATTTAAAATATATTTTTATATATATATATATGTTAAAAAATTGAATTTAAAATAAATTTAATTTTCAATTAAATCAATTAAAGTAAATTTAACCATTTTTATAAATATATATATATATAAGCCCCAATATATATAATTTATATATTTATATATATAAATATATATATATTAAATTAAATTTTATTTATATATATATATATATATATATATTCACTTCACTCAAAAGTATTTTTTTGGACAAGTTGAATACTTTTTACAAGGCCAATGTTTCACACTCTCAATGTTCCACAATGTCTTACGATAATAATTAATATTTTTTAGTTCTATATATGTGTATATATATATATATATATATATATATATATATATATATTCTTGTTTAGAAAATGGTATATTTGTTTCATTTTACTAATATGACCCAATTTCTAAGTCTCTTTTTTTTAATATCACTCTTTGTTTTGTTTAATGCTAATAGTAATAATATCTGTTTCCTTACAAGGAAACATTTGGCATTCACTGACTAAACAGCCAGTGCTGCTGTCATTTGAAATTTATGAAACCTTTTACTTAGAACAATCCTCCAGGAAAAACAAGTTTTCTCAAGTCTAGTAGCTGCTATCGATTTTTCCAGTATTGATGGGAGTTTCCTTCCTAACCTTTCATTTGAAGTCGTGTGGAATGTCAACATCTTCATTATGTCATTATTTTCTCTTCTCAAGCCCAGTAACTGTTATCACTCTTTCCAGTAATGATGGGAGTTTCCTTCTTAACCTTTTATTTGAAGTCATGTGGAACGTCAACATCTTCATTATGTCATTATTTTCTCTATTCAAGCCCAGTAGCTGTTATCAGTTTTTCAAGTATTGATGGGAGTTTCCTTCCTAACCTTTTATTTGAAGTCATGCGGATTGTCAACATGTTGATTATATCATTATTTTCTCTTCGAATTAGATATGCTATCCATTTTAACTGTTGATGCTGTTAAAAGTCCTCAAGTGATATGGTTTCTGTCTTATGGTACAGTTCCTTGTTTTTGGTTCTGTAGCATCAGCCCACAATATTGTTTAAAGCGCTTTATGTCCTTTGGTAAAGTTCCTTGTTTTTGAAAAAGTAAAGTTCTTTGTGTTTCATTTTGTAGTGCCAGACCACATTGTTGTTTAAAGCGCTTTATATGATTTGGTAAAGTTCTTTGTTTTTGATTCTGTAGTGCTGACCCACATTGTTCTTTCAGGTTCTTTCTGTCATTTGGTATATTTCTTTGTTTTTGATACTGTAGCACCAGCCGACAATGTTCTTAAATGTGCTTTCTATCATTTGGTAAAGATCTTAGTTTTTGAAAGTGCTTTCTTTCATTTGTTAAAGTTATTTGGTTTTCATTCTGTATTGCCAGCCCATAATGTTTCTTTAAGTCCGACCTATTTACAATTATTATGATTATCAAGCGAATGAACATAGTTTCTGCCATGTGTTACACTCTTGGAGGCTTTTGTTGGGCACAGTGTGTCAGGAATGGGTAGTGTGTGGTAGAAGAGATTTTGGCCAGGTTCCAAATTTTGTATGACAGCAAGAGATAAAGGCAAAAAAAAATGTGCAAATAACTAGAAAATAAAAACGAGCAAAGAAAGCAAGCAAATAAAGATTCAAGAGTTATTTCCCTTGTTTCCCCAACCTCTTCAGCTTTGCAATAATCTCATCTAATTGTTTCCTTAATAGGATTGTCCCATGCTCTATTATATTATACAATGATTAGGACTGGAGATATGAGTTTGCTATGTTCGACACTTTCTGGTTGTCTTTATGTTTCTTAATTAGAAAAGGATAATATTTACTGCTAATATTTTGTGTGTGTCATTTTTAATATTGTTTTTCTTTTTATTCTTTTGTCATTTCTTAGCTGGACTCATATTTTAGATACTTAACATTAAACCTTAAAAAAATGCTTGAATTTAATCATTAAATAAAACTGAATTTCTCTCAGGCTCAGGGAATATATTGTATACTAATAGTAATATTAGCTATTTCCCTCCAAGGAAACATTTGGCATTCATTGATCAAGCAGCCAATTTCAGTTGAAATTTATACAATCTTTCACTTAAAACACTTTTTTAGGAAAACAGGTTATAGTGATATGTAGATTAAATAATTAACATATCCGGAATAACCAGATATGTAGATTAATTAACTATAGCAAAGAAAATGGTGACTTACCTCGTCAAACCAAACGACAGCATGTCACATGTATCCTACGACGGAAAATGTGATGAAAAAGAAAATTACTTACCAAAAAAAAAGGGCATGTATTCTGCATGACATTCTGAAGACGGAATATTTTAGAAACAAGTCAGTCGCAGGAGTCACTATAAAAGTATTTTGATATCCAAAAATTGAGCATCCTCTCCCAGTTGTCGATAAATGAAAAAAATGCTAGGCCGATAAAAGCAAAAGAGAAAATAAAATTTGGGTATTTTGGCTACTGCGTTTGTCGGAGAATGAGTTATTTTTCTGACTGGTCATGTGCATTGTGATTTGTGAGA
>CAHIKZ030001938.1:560000-617500 GCA_903632075.3 Acanthosepion pharaonis
TTGTCAAAGTCTGTTCATATCTATCGCATTATGGTCACATCTATCTCAGTCTCTTCCCTATCTATCTTTCCCTATCTATCTTAACAATGTTGAAAATCTATATTATGAAAACCTTAATTTTTATCCAAAACCTCAGTCTGTTCATATCTATCTACCTCAGTCTGTTCATGTTCATCTACCTATCAGTCTGTTCATATTCAATCTCATCATGTTAATAATCAGTCTATTCATAAAGGATCTATCTTGACATCTGTTATCTATCTATCTACAAAAGTCTGTTCACATCTATAATATACCTAGTCTGTTCATATGTATCTATCTCAGTCTGTTCATATGAAATATCTATCTATCTAAATCTCAGTCTGTTCATTCATATTATATCTATCTACTGTTCATAATCTATCTATCAATATCTCAGTCTGTTATAAATTAGTCTGATAAAATCTATTTTTCTGTTTTAATATTATTTTCTATCTATCTATCTTTCTCTATATTAGTGATGTTCAAATGTCATTTATCAATTCTGTTCATGAATGTATCAACAAAAATCATCTATCTATCTCATGTCTGTTCAGTATATCATATCTATCTCATTTGTTGTTAATTGTCTGTTCTATCTCAGTCAATATATTATATACATCTATCTAATTCCAATCTATTCTTATTATCTTAGTCTGTTGAGATCTATCTATTCATTTGTTTTTTCTGTCTATATCTATCTATTCTATTATCTATCTATCTATCTATCTATCATGAATGGGTCTTTCTATATCTATCTAATTTTTCTGATCAATTTAAAATCCATCTAATTCATTCATAGGAGATTGATCAAGGCCTGTACATTTTGTCTACAAGATGTGGTGGGTAAATTGTTACCATTTTTATTTTTTTTTAATTTTTGCATATATGTTGTTTTTTTTTTTATTTTGTCAACTAAAACAGTATAGTAGGGTCAGCTATATATTAGGAGGCACGGTGGAGTAATGGATAACGGCTTGGATTGAGGAATCGGAGAGCCGAGTTCAAATTCCAGTCGAATCCATTGCATTCACTTACGTGCTAACACTCTTGGGAAAGGTGTGAATCCTCTTTCTTCTCCCTCCAGTTATGGGTAAATAGCAGGACAGACTGGGTTCTATAGCCTTGGATGGCAACTGGTCTAGGAGAAGGAAAACTCTGAATTCAAAAACCTGCGGAGGGTGAATGGAGTCTCTCTGAGCCTTGGTTGGCAATCCATTTAGTGATGGTGTCACGATAAAAAAACACCCTTGATAGCCCTAGCGAAGCATCAAGAATTCACCTATTTGACAAGATTATGAACTACACCAATCAAAGTATTGGTGAGTTCAATCTTGGCTGAGGCTGCAGGATGATGATGATATCTGTATGATAAAGAAGACCATGACCCTATTCAACGCCACTAGAAATTTGGAAATGACATGCTGTACTGCTTGGCATTCATGCTGGAAGATCCAATATGAACATTTTGTGTTCAGGTGTTAATCTTAGGACAGTGCAGAGGATTCAGAAAGAGTTGGATGATATATCCCATCAACATCATAATGTTTGGAGGGATTACTAGTGTTGCCGACATTACGAATCCCTTCATCTTTCCACAGGGCAACATACTCAACACAGAGTCCTACATCAAATGCCTTTAGGAGGTAATGCTACCCTGGTCAAGAGGGTGGCTGCTGGAAAACCCTATGTCTTGCAACAGTATTCTGCACCATGCTACACAATCAGGATAACCCAGTGATGGCTGTCCAGCAATTTTTGCAACCACATCACCCCTTACATCTAACTCTCCAGACTATAACACCCTTGAATATATGGGAGGTGCAGTTGAGTGAGAAACCATCAAAACTTCTTGTAACACCAAAGATGAACTGATCTGGGGTTTTCAAGATATTTCATGGGATATTCAGTATTCACCAATTTAAACAAGGAGACTGTCCAGAAGAGATGCAGGAGATTCAAAGTTGTCAAATGAGTTCTTAAAAAAAATCTAGTACAGTTTGATTTTATTGAATAAATTAACTCTTCTTAGTATTTCAATGATATTTTTGTGTAATTTAGGTAAAATAGATTTAAAATGCGATGCCAGTGTTACTTTCCTTTTTGCGTAATTTAGATGACAATTCAGCCATTGTACCTGTATCTATCACAGCCTGTTCATATCTATTTGTACTTCAGTCTGTTCTTATCTGTCTATATATCTATCTGTTCTTATCTGTTCTGTATTTATATCTATCTGCCGGTGACTCAGTCTGCTCCTGTCTATCTATCTGCATCACATATTCTGTTTCCTATCTATCTATCTATCTATCATCTATCTATCTATCTATCTGTGTCATATAGTTTATCTATTATCTATCTATCTATCTGTCAAAATATAGTCTGTGTCTCAGTCTGTTCAATATTTTATTTATCTAATCTGTGTCTCAGTCTGTTCTATCTATCTATTTCTATCTATCTATCTATCTAGTCATCTATCTGTGTCTCAACTTTCCTATCTATCTATCTATCTATATCTATCTATCTATCTAGTCTGTTCCTATCTATCTATCTATCTATATATCTATCTATAATGTATCTGTGTCTCAGTCTGTTCCTTTATCTATCTATCTATCTATAATATTTCTATCTATCTCATTCTATCTAATCTATCTATCTGTGTTCCTATTCTATCTATCTATCTATCTATTATCTATCTATCTATCTATCAGTGTGTTTCTATTTATCTATCAATCTATGTCTCAGTCTGTTTTTATCTATCTATTCATCTATCAATCACTGCCTCAGGTCAGTTATACTTTAAAACCTGTTAGAATTAGGTCAGAGAATAGATCAGCAGCTAGTCTTTGGTCATCTAGAGTTTTGGAGGTACACCATTGTATCATCAAAATCAATATATTCAAATCTGAAACTGATTATAACAAGGCAGATCATTTATATTAGAAAGAATTTGATTTGGACTGAGAAACAAGCCTTGGGGGATACCTGCATTGATTACTTGGGCCTCGGAGGACTAGTTGTTAACAATATCGGGAGCTATACATTAGGAAGGATTTAAACAAATGCTATTCTTTATTCCCAACTTGATGGCCAGGGAGTGACGAAAAGTGTAGCTACAGTAGCTGTTTTGTCCATGAATGCCAAATATTTCCTTATAAGAAAACAGCTAATATCTAATGGTAATATTAGATATTTCCTTATAAGGAAACATTCAGCATTCATTGACCAAACAGCCAATACTACTTTCAAATGAAATTTATAAAATCTTTCTCTTAAAACAATTTTTCCGGGGAAAATAGGTTTCTCAATTCCTGTAGCTGCTATCACTCTTTCCAGTATTAATGGGAGTTTCCTTCCTAACCTTTTAATTGAAGTTGTGAGGAATGTCAACATCTCAATTATGTCATTATTTTCTCTTTGAGTTACATGTGCTATCCATTTTAGCTGTTGCTGCTGTTGGTAGTCCTCAAGTGATGTGGTTTCTGTTACTTGGTATAGGTCTTTGTTTGTGATTGTGTAACACCAGTTCACAATGATTTAAGAAAGATGGCTTCACTTGGTTACTGCCATTTTTAACCATTCATTTTAGGCACATTTTAAATCTATCTATCTATCTATCTATCGAGAGAGAGAGAGAGAGAAATAAATCCATTGCTATATAATCCAATTGGATCCTAATAATATAAAATATTAAGCTTAATCCGCAAAAAGAGCCAAATGTATTTATTATACAGTGTAACCCGGATATAAGAGAAACCCGGATATAAGAGAGATTTTCTCTGGTCCCAAATTAGAGCCTGTGTTAATGTATATAAAATAGACCAAACCCGGATATAAGGAAAGTACTTGGGGAATAAAAGTGATTCTCACTGTTACACCACATTTCTTGGCTTATTTAATTGTAATATACAGAAAAATATTTGTGAATATGAAAGGATTATGATAAAAATAAGCAGACATAATGTTTGTAATTTATTCAATCAAACATGCCTAAATACACACACACACACACACACACACACACACACAAAGATTCAGTTAGTCACTAACTGAATCTTTATGTGTGTGTGTGTGTGTGTGTCACACTAACAGTCTGTTAGTGTGACAAAACTTTTAATGAATTATTTTTGCTTATATATGCACTTATTGTCAATATGTGTAGTTTGCGTATATAAAAGATACTTAAAAACACGCACATATATATTACAATAATTCTTCTTAATCGATAAAAGCGTCAATAATGTATAAATTTATTTATTGTTTATTCACAAATAAAAAAGAAAATAGAAACTAAATATTGTATTCATTCTTCATTTATATCTCGTTTTTATTTCGTGTTTGTCTTAAACTGAACGAATACTCAGACTGCAAAAAGCTTTTTTACTTTCATACAATGTCTAACATCTATAAAACTGCAAAATCTCGTTTGTTTTTGTTACTTTATTCTTCTGTTGAATTCATTTGCACAAAAAATTTTAAAAAATACTTTTATTCTTATATAATTCTCTTATAAACAAACTTAGGCAAAAGAAACAAAATTTTAAACAAAAATTAAAACAAATATAAAAGTAAATAAATAAATTAAATAAATAAATAAAAATAAAATAATAATGCTCAAAGTAAATTAAAAAGAAAAATATTTGGATTAAATTGACACGGGAGATCATATAAGAAATAATTTTTACTTTTTATTCTTTTTAGAAATATTTTATTTTCCTCATCTTAATTTTTAAAGATGAAAAATCCTACCTTTCAATAATAAAGGCAAGTTTTAAAAAAAAAAGAAAGAAAAACAACAAAAAAAGAAGAATCACAACATTTTATTGTTGTAATGTAATCGCTTGTAATTTTCAGAAATGTTAACAACTTTCAATAGACATAATTTAGTGAGGTGATGGTGTTGGCCGTCGAGATGTTTTGTTCTTTGTCGGAGATGAAAAACAAAAACAAAAAAAACAAAAAAATCCCGAAATTATATATCTTTTGTTTTTGTATAATTTTCAAACGGCAAAAAGAAAACTAAAGCTGATTGCTAATCAGAGTCATTGATAATCTTGCTTGCCTTGGAGTGACAAAGCCTACAGTACTAAAATGGTTAATGAACACATTGTTTAAGATTAGCAAATATATTTTAAGTGATTAATGCCTTTGATCATCTCACTCTTTGTGTATTAATCTATACACTGATTAGAGTGTCTTTGTGTACGAATGTATGTATATCTTTTGTACAGGGAATTCTGGGAAAAATATACAGAGGATGAAATTATTTTGAAAATAAAATTTAAACAGCTAAAATAAATAATTCTTGTTAATTATTTCTTTCAGAGTGTTTTTTTTTATAAATTATTCTTAATTTTACAAGTTCTATAACTAAAATCTTTGATTAACTTGATTTTCACTTAGTTTAATTTTACTGACTAATTAGTTTAAAACCCCTTAATTAAATCCATTGTGTTACTTATGAAGAATGATTCTTTCAATAATAGGCCTCGGTGTTCTTTCAATACATAGTGTAAGATTTTATTATGTAAGAATTGGTGGACATAGCAAAGGTAGTTGAACCATCTTTTTCTTTTTATTAAATGTCTGCCATTTCTTTTGAAGATAATGTAAAATGGGACATAGAATTCTGAAAACACATTAGGAATAGACAGATTCACCTATCGTCCGGTTCACACTCCACCCCAGCCTTTTGAACTGGAGTAGAGGTTTATCCCTTATTTGCATTTTAAGATTGGATTTCTGGTTCCTTCAAAGCTCTGTTTCAGCTCTATACTTCTAACATCTCCATATAAACTTTTATTTATCATTTAGTTACTTTTTTCTTCCTCAAAAGGAGCAGATAGGTTTGCCTATCGCCCGGTTCATACCCTCCACAGCCTTTTGAACAGAAGAGGAGGTTTAGCCTTTGTTTCCGGTTCATTTTCAAGTATACTTCAACTCTATACTTCTAACATCTCCACCTAAACTTAGAAATTTTACTTATTATTTAGTTACCTTAATAGGAAGAGAAAGGTTCATTTATCGCCCGGTTCTCATTCCTCCCCAGTCTTTTGAATAGGAGTAGATGTTTATCTTCCTTTTATTTATCTGAAAAAAAGTAAAATTCAGTCAAGTTTTCTGTAATTTTGTTTAGTGGCATATCAACACCTTATGGGTCATTTAAATGCTGACATTTAATTCTTGGGAGAGTTAGTAATTTCTTAGACAAAAATGTGCTGCTGATAATATTTTTTTTCCTTACAGAAATGTATTGCTAATAATTTTTTTAGTCTGAAAATGTATTTCTGGTATTTTTACTATAAAATTTCTTACATTTTCATAGTGTTTTGCCCTCAGTTTGGGGTTTAACTATTTACCCATAGCCAGCACCCGAACTGGTGCTACCACCCTGTGTCAGACTGGATATGGGAACAAAAGGTGGTTGCACCCTCCTCAAATCCTCTTACTACCAGATGTAATTTATTATCATGCTCAGTACATTTCAGTGGTATTTCATTATCAATACAATAAGATAATAAAATAACAAATACAGATAAGTATTTTATTAAATCCTATCTGAAAACATTATCCTGTCTGTATTGCTAGTAATAATTAATAAATTGTTAATTACTAAAAAAAAAAAAATTTCTTTTGTAAAAATTGTTAAATATGTTTTATCCATCTTTTTATATTATTCTTTTAACATTTTTGTCTTCATTCAAAAGGAAAGAACTCACCAATATGTCCATAATTGTAATCTTTAGTTTGTAAAAGTTGCATTTTTTTGGAGGGGTGGGGGTTAAATTCTAAAATTAAAAAAATTTAAAACCTGTGTTCTGATCCTTACCACCAACATGAGAGCTCAGAATTCCCTCTCACATAAAAACAATGTTATTTATAAATTCTTGAGTGATATCTTCAACATTAATAATAATAAAAAAAAAAAATTCTTATATTAGTCATATTATCACAACACACTCTTGTAGGTTAACTTGTCAACTTATCAAAAGTGAAAGCTATCCGTACACATATTGATTATCAAAAGAGTACTTAAAAGCTCTTTCCCCCTCCAAACAATCCCAATGATCAGCAATCTTCTAATCCATAGTGATTCAGTCACACTTTGTTTTTCATAGAACTCCTTGTTTGTGTTCTTTCCATGATGCACCAAGTATAGCCCTATGAATCCTCATACATGATTTGAAAAGGAGTAGAAGTTTATCCTCCTGATACTCATCTTTGTTTTGAGGCTTGAAGTTTGGGAATCTGAAAAAAGTAAAATTCAGTCAAATTTCAGTGCTATTCTCCATTATCAATGTAATAAGACAGTAAAAATAACAAAGATAGATAAGCACTTTATTAAATCTAAAAATAGAAAGATCTTTCCAAGAGACCCAATAGTTTCTCCCATCCTTCATTAAATCTCCCCCCTCCTCAATCCAATATTGTGTCTTAGCTGATCTGCATATGTCTAATCTCTCATCCATTTTCTGTGTTTAGAGTCCCACAAGCGTACTTTATTTAACAGCTCTTTTTTCTTCCTCCTCCTCCAAATTTAATCAAGGAATTGCAGTTGAACCCACAACAAAGAAAAAGATGAGAAAGTTTTTTAAGTATAAAAATATAAAATATTTTTATTTTCATGTTTTTTACAACTAAATTTTTCTTAGTGTGTATGAGTTCTTACAGCCCTTGTTTGTACTTGTTTGTGATGCTGAAAAGAAATCTGATTTCTTTGTGTGTACAAGTGAGAAAAAAGAGGCAGGGGAGAAAAAGAAATCTGCCACATTTCTTTTTGTCACAAAGCTTGGCGAGAAGTGTACAAGCTTGAGAAAAAGAGGCTTGGGGGAAGAAAGTGAGGAGGAAAGTATAAGTGCCACATAGCTTCTTGGTGAGGAAGTGTGTAAGTGTCACGTAGCTTGGCGAGGAAGTGTGCAAGTGTCACGTAGCTTGGCAAGGAAGTGCGCACGTAGCATTGTGAGGAAGTGTGTGTCATGTAGCATTGTGAGGAAGACAGGTGAGTGTTGTAGCTTGGTGAGGAAGACAGGTGTGTGTCACATGGCTTGTTGAGGAAGATGGGTGAATGAGTAAGGGAATTTATTTGAAGCTGTGCCATTGTGAATTGTTGTCACATGTATCCATCTCTTGTCTGTCTTGATTTTGTCCATCTATCTAGAGACCTTATGTAAATACATCAAAGGGAACATGAAGCATATTTTTTTAATTGTTGGTTGGACAATTGGGTGACAAAAGTTAAATATCTATTTTCAAAGGATTTATTTATTAACCAGAAGAATTCACAGATCCTTCAACTTGGAAGCCATTTTTTGTCATTTGGTGTTTGACCATCTTGCTGTTTATTTCCATCCTCACAACATACAGTGATCTGATCGGTAGCAATTTCATCACACTTTGCAGTTTTCCATAGAACTCTGTTTCTTTTGTGTTCTTTCCATGTTGCAACAAGACCAGTGCTAAAAATCTGAAATGGTAATAACATTACACTTGTGTTTTTTTAGTCTTTTCACTCTAAGAAAATTTTGGTTGGTTTCCTTCTCTTCCGTTTTCTGGGTTTAGGCTCCAATAAGAGTACTTTATTTAAAAGCTCCAAATGTTCCCAATGAATTGCAGTCATCTAATCTGTAGAACTCCGTGTTTGCTTTGTGTTCTTTCCCTGATGCAACAAGTACAGTGCTAAGAAAATAATAGTACACTTTTTGAAATCATTTCACTCCAAGCAAGGTGATAAAGCCCCTAAGACTAGAGAGTGAAAGAAACAGTAATGGATGATGAAACAATGTTTAGGAGAAATAACAAAAAGACAAAATCTATTAAGACCTATGAAAGACAAGAAATTGTGTAGAGACATGATTGCTTATGTTCTGAATAGAAATGGCATATAAAGAAGAAACTGAAGTATTATTAACCATTTTTTAGTCTTTTAATTCCAAGCAAGGCAATAAAGCCACTAAGACACAATGGCTTACTGAGAATGGAAGAAATTGAGAATTATATTATTAAGCAGAAAGAACAATAATAGAACCTGCTATCAGTGAGATTGAATATTGCATTTGATATTGCATTTAAATTTTAGAAGATTGTAGTTGACAGGAAAGCAAGAAGCCAAAAGAAATTTCCACAAGTGAGATGTATGGGAAAAGAAATGATTAGCATAGAACTTAAGGTTACAACTAGCAATTTGAACAGTAAAATTATGAGACCTAACTGCCAATCTAGTACTGCACTTAAATTTTTGAAGTCGAGATACCGAAGAAGAAAGATCATTAGAATAATCACCATGAAAGTATTTATAGAAAAGCAAAGGGAAGCTACATTATGTTACTTGGAAAGTGACTGAAGCCAAGATGCCAGGTCATGACCAATAACATTGCAGATTCTTTTTGGGATTTTATCAAGAATTAATAGATATTTTTTAATCAATTCATCAGAAGCAAGGCAGGGATTCTGCTAAAACACAAGAAGGTACTCAGCCAGATGTGGCAGCAATATTCGATGCATGGACAAAAGGTAAAGTGAAGCCAATATACCAGGCCAGAATCTATCATATCTAAAGATTCTTGACAAAATCCAAAGAATCTGCAATGTTAACAGTCCTGATCTGGCATCTCAGCTTCAGTCACTCCCCACCCCCACTCTCTCACACACACACACACTATAACATAGCTTTCTTGTGTTGTTTCTATAAATACTTTTATTTGAGGTACTAGACTGGCCTTGAGATTTCATCAATTTATAGTTGAACTGGCATGAGGTAGTCATAAATTCTATGCTTACAGTTTCTTTTCTTGCACTTCTTGCTAGTAGAACTCCCTTCCAGCTCCATGCTTTCCAGCCAACTTTAATCTTCAAAAATTTAAATGCAATGTCAATCGCTATTTATCATCCTCCTGATTATTCTTTTCTTTTTCTGTTCATTATTTTTCCACATCCTGTAATCTTCTTGTGTCTTAGTGGCTTTATTGCTTTGCATAGGGTGAATCCAATTCAAAAAAAAAAAAAATTTCTTTGGATTTTGTCAAGAATCATAAGATATTTTTCTTTTAATAAATTGACCCCAGGCAGAGCAATAATGCCACTAAAATGCAAGGCGCTATTTGGCCAGATGTGGCAGCAATATTCCATTCGTATATAGAATGATAGACTTACAAAAATGCAAGATAGATTCTTGTCTAAAAAAACTATCTAGCATGGTCTTTGCTTCTCAATGAAAATTATCTAGCATGATTTTAAAGTGAAGCAGGCTCAATGAAAAGCTATCTAGCATGAAAAAAGCGATGAAAGGCTCAATGAAAAGCTATTCTAGCATGGTATTTATGAAGCAGTTGTCAATGAAAAGCTATCTAGCATGGTAAAGCGATGAAGCAGGCTCAATGAAAAGCTATCTAGCATGGTAAAGCGATGAGGCAGGCTCAATGAAAAGCTAGTAGCAAAAATCAGATGATTAGGCATGGTAAATGTCTAGCATGGTAAATTTTGAAGCAGGCTCGATACAAAAAGCTGTCTAGCATCCCATGCCGATGAAGAAGGCTCAGTGAAAAGCTGTCTAGCATGGTAAAGCGATGAAGAAGGCGCAATGAAAAGCTATCTAGCATGGTAAAGCGATGAAGCAGGCTTAAAATAGAAATTAAATAAAGTGGGGGCATGTTTTGGGCTATACTCTGTACGTAAAGAGGAGTGAGATGACTACAATCGGGTCCTAAAACAACGGTAAGCATTAATCAAAATTAATTGCTCAAAATTGGAGGTTCTTTCTCCTCAATTCTTCTCATACTCTTTCACTCTCACTATCCCTTTGCATCTTAGTTGCATTGTTACCATTCTTGGGGTGAAATGATTAAAAAAATCTTGACATGAGGGTCAATCCTGTTTGATAAAATTCTTGAATTTTTGGTCCAATATTTTGTTAACACACTCAGAGATTTTCTTTGACAGACAGCCATCAGTTTTTTTTTTTTTTTTGTTTTTTTTTTTTGCTTTTCTCTTGGGATTTATCAAACATATAAAATATTGTCTGCAGAAATTTTTACACTTAGGAAATATTTTATTGTTTTAGTTTATATGTATTTATTATAGAACTCTTTAAGATATTTTGTAGAACTCTGGTTGGAAGGAGTTGATACAGAAACTCTATACTAAATTTGAAAGAATGGGTTGAATTGATAAAGAATCACAGACTAATAGTCATACAAGAATCGGTCAAAAATAACAACTGTCATTTTTAATTCCAACAGATTTAATAATAAAAGCACACAATATCTGTCTATATTTCTGAGATGAGGTATTGTAATTATTTACACTATTTTCATTGTTCAGACTGTTGTCCTCATCTTTATTGTCATGTTCATGACATTTCAGCCATTGTACGCTAAGGCCTTCTTCAGGATCTGTCTATATTTCTGAAATGAGTTATTATAATTATTTACACTATTTTTATTTTTCCAACTGCTGTCCTCATATTTATTGTCATGTTATTTCAGACATTGTATGCTAAGGCCTTCTTCAGGATCTGTCTATATTTCTGAGATGGGGTATTGTAATTATTTACACTATTTTCATTGTTCTGACTGTTGTCCTCATGTTTGTCATGTTATTCTGACATTTCAGCCATTGTGTGCTTTAAAAAATTTCTTCAGGATCTGTCTATATTTCTGAGATGGGGTATTGTAATTATTTACACTCTTTTCATTGTTCTGACTGTTGTCCTCATGTTTGTCATGTTCACGACATTTCAGCCATTGTGTGCTAAGGTCTTCTTCAGGATCTGTCTATATTTCTGAGATGGGGTATTGTAATTATTTACACTATTTTCATTCTTTGGACTGTTGTCCATCTTTATTGTCATGTTCACGACATTTCAGCCATTGTACAGTAAGGCCTTCTTCAGGATCTGTCTATATTTCTGAGATGAGGTATTGTAATTATTTATGTTATTTACATTGTTCAGACTGTTGTCCTCATCTTTATTACCACATTCACAATGTTTCGGACGCTGTTCACTCTGGCCTTCTTCAGTGGATAAAATCGTTTGTTGGATCTTGTGAGTTCAATACCTGGCTATGGCAGTGGTGAGCAAAAATGTTAAAGCTTGAGAATAAAGGAAGATAAATGTGATATCTAGAAGAGTTTTGGGACGTAGAACTAGAACAATCTACCTTTTCCTTTTTGACAGAAATAAAGAGTTCAATTCAAAATTTCAATCACCTGAAAAAGACTGAAGCATACAATGGCCAAAACATCATGAACATGACAATGAAGATGAGGACAACAGTCCGAACAATGTGAATAATTTCAGAAGCTTTTTTCTTTTTTGATGTGCTGTGTCTTTTCAAGATGTGGAAGATTATGGTACTCCACAATTTCCTGTCCTTTGTAGCTCTTAGTAAAATTTGTATTTTATACCAGGAAAAAAAAACCCTGTTCAACCATCCATTCACTCAAATTTCATTTGGATGTCTTTGTTATTCCTCTTGGCTTCTTTTCTGTCTTGTGAGTATCAAATTTTCCAGCCTTCTTTCCTCATTAAGTACCTCCAGAAACTTATCTGTCTCTTTTTGATATCCCTACTCCACCATTTCTTGTCCTTTGTAAAGTTTGTCTTTTTGCCATATTTACTCTTCCGTGTTCTGCCAACCATTTGCACAAGCTCGTCGTCCTCCTTCTTCTGTGACATATCCCATCAGGATGTGGGCGATCATGGCTCTCCACTATTTCATGTCCTTTGCAGCCTTTAGTAAAGTTTGTCTTTTTGCTATCTCTCCTAATCTCTGTTTAGTCAAACATTTAAGTTTGTTAGCTAGGTCATGTACTTGCTTTCCTGTGATCCTCAATATGTCCTGTGAGTATCAAATTTTCCAGACCCTCTTTCCTCGTTATGTTTTTAGAAAATTCCAATTCTCTTGTCCTTTTTATTTCCATTTTTTTAGAACCTCATTGTCAATGCATCCTGGGTATGTTTTAAAAACAATAATATTCCTGGGTATGTCGATACGTTTTTGAAACAAAAATGTTAAAATCAGATATGGTGTTTAAAAAAAATAATGTTGCCAGCTGTACGTTTTTGAAACAATAATGTTGCCAGCTATACGTTTTTTTTTTTGAAACAATAATGTTGAAAGCTATTTATTACGTTTTTTAAACGAAATGAGTAAAAATAATGTTGCTAGCTATACGTTTTGAAACAATAATGTTGCCAGCTATACGTTTTTTTTTTTGAAACAATAATGTTGCCAGCTATACGTTTTGAAACAATAATGTTGCCAGCTATACGTTTTTTTTTGAAACATTAATATTTGCCAGCTATACGTTTTTTGAAAAAATAATGTTGCCAGCTATACGTTTTTGAAACAATAATGTTGCCAGCTATACATTTTTTTTGTTTTTAGCTATACGTTTTTTGAAACAATAATGTTGCCAGCTATACGTTTTTGAAACAATAATGTTGCCAGCTATACGTTTTTGAAACAATAATGTTGCCAGCTATACGTTTTTTTTTTGCCAGAAACAACAATTGTTGCAACTATAGGTTTTAAAAAAATAATGTTGCCAGCTATACGTTTTTGAAAATAATGTTGCCAGCTATACTGTTTTTAAAACAATAATGTTGCCAGCTATATGTTTTGAAAACAATAATGTTGCCAGCTATAACGTTTTTTGGAAACAATAATGTTGCCAGCTATAAGTTTTTTTTGGAAACAATAATGTTGCCAGCTATAAGTTTTTTTTTGGAAACAATAATGTTGCCAGCTATACGTTTTTGAAACAATAATGTTGCCAGCTATACGTTTTTGAAACAATAATGTTGCCAGCTATACGTTTTTGAAACAATAATGTTGCCAGCTATACGTTTTTGAAACAATAATGTTGCCAGCTATACGTTTTTTTTGGAAACAATAATGTTGCCAGCTATACGTTTTTTTGAAAAACAACCAATAATGTTGCCAGCTATATATTTTTTTTTGAAACAATAATGTTGCCAGCTATACGTTTTTGAAAAAAATAATGTTGCCAGCTATATGTTTTTGGAAACAATAATGTTGCCAGCTATAAGTTTTTTTTGGAAACAATAATGTTGCCAGCTATACGTTTTTGAAACAATAATGTTGCCAGCTATACGTTTTTTTGGAAACAATAATGTTGCCAGCTATACGTTTTTTTGGAAAAAAAATAATGTTGCCAGCTATACGTTTAATTGTAGTGTATATTTAATATATATATATATATATATATATATATATATATATATATATATATGTGTGTGTGTGTATATAACTTAATTTGGCATTAAATGACCTACAGTGGTTGATATGCCATAAAACCCAACCAACCAAATTTGTTGCTGATATGTCCAGTCAATTGTATTCTCAGCATAATTCTTTAGGACCACATTCCTGTTGTTTCAAATCTCTTCATCCGTGTGTCTAGTATTTACTACTTTATTACATAATAATTCAGTCATCTTTTCTTTGTTTCTAATGATTCTTTTATTAATACTGTTTCTATTATTAGTTTCATATTGGTTTGTTAGTTGTTTTTGTTTAGCGGTATATTAATACCTGTATGGGTTATTTACTGATGAAATCTCTAACCCCCCCCTTTTTTTGTACATGATTTTATTTTATTTTTGGAGATAATTCTTTATTGGTAAAAGTTTTACTAATTAACCCATAAATAGGTGGAAAAGAGGTAGATGCATATCTTTCCCAAGAGTATTTGCATGTAAGCGAATATAATGAACGTGACTGAAATTGAAATTCAGCTTTCTGATTAACAATTCTGGGTCATTATCCATTACACCACCCACACGTCCAAGCTTACAGCACCTAGTATTCTCAAGCAGTCACCCATCTGGGTACTGGCCAGGCTTGATGTTGCTTAACTTTAGTGATGTTATGGTGTTTTAACATGATGTTGCTGTATGCCGTATTGGTTTGATTTGATTTGTTTGCATATTTAAATAGATAGTATAATTTAGGATTTTATCATTATTCATTATTACAATTTGCTTCCATAAAATATTGCTTCCATTTTTATTCAGGTTTTTTGAATGATGAATGGTTATTATTGGAGGGGGACGGTGAAGTTGTTTTCGATCTGTCGACTTTATTCTTGTTTTTTGTTGACAAATTCATCTTCTGCTACCATCAGTATATTTTATAGACAACGTTCAAAATTAATTTTATTTTTCTCTTTTTTTTTTAAGAATAACAATTCCCATGTTTTTTGACATACTTTCTCTCCTCATTTCTTCCCCCATTTTATCTCCTTTTCCCCCATTTTATCTCCTTTTCCCCCCTTCTTATCTCTCTCCTTATTTTTTCTCCTTTTTTCTCTCTTTTTCTCCCCTCTTCTTACCTCTCCCTTTCTTTTTCTCCTTTCCTCTTCCTCTTTTTCTCCTTTTTCTAGTCTCCTTCTCTACCCTTCTTTTTCTCCTCTCTTCCTCTCTCCTTCTTTTTCTCCTCTCTTCCTCTCTCCTTCTCCTCTCTTTCTCTCTCCTTCTTTTTCTCCTCTCTTCCTCTCTCCTTCTTTTTCTCCTCTCTCCTTCTTTTTCTCCTCTCTCCTTCTTTTTCTCCTCTCTCCTTCTTTTTCTCCTCTCTTCCTCTTTTTCTCCTCTCTTCCTCTCTCCTCCTTTTTCTCCTCTCTTCCTCTCTCCTCCTTTTTCTCCTCTCTTCCTCCTCCTCCTTTTTTCTCTCTTCTCTCTCCTCCATTTTCTCTTCCTCTCTCCTCCATTTTCTTCCTTCTTCTCCTCTCTCCTCTCTCCTTTTTTCCTCCTCTCTCCTCCTTTTTCTAGTCTCTTTCTCTCTCCTTCTTTTTCTCGTCTCTTCCTCTCTCCTTCTTTTTCTCCTCTTCTCTTTCTCCTCTCCCCTTCTCTTTCTCCTCTCCCCTTCTCTTTCTCCTCTCCTTCTCTCCCCTTCTTTTTCTCCTCTGCTTTTCTCTTTGTTATATACTGTGTACCTATGAACACTGATGGGTATTTCCCAATCCTCATAAATATGTTGGATACTATTGTAAGTGGCGGTAATATGCTGCTGGCGAGTATTGTATTTTGTTGATGTTATAAACATTACCATTTCATTTCCAACCTCCATTTTGGTTATTCCTCATTCAGTAACCTTTTCTAGGTTACAGCACTCTTCTACTTCCTCCCCTTTCTCTCCTTTTATCTGAACTTTCTTCTGCTTTTCTACCTTTCCTTCTTTCCCACCTTCTTTTTCTCTCCTTTTCTCACCTCTGCTTGAAAGTGGGGGCCATTTAACCAATACAAGGACTGACCAAAATTATCAATAAAAAACAAATGAAAACTACAAAGTTCACTTTCTTCAGAGACAGTCATTCACTCCTGCAGTTTACTGCTACTAACAATCAGGGATTTTTTTTTCTCCTGATGATGGCCAAGACTAGTCAAGGAACCTCATTTAAATAATAAAACAAAAAATATTAGTATACAACCCAGTGCATCTGAAATTTTAATTTTTTACCATTTTTTTTATTGCTCAAGACACACACATACACACACACACACACATATATATATATATATATATATATATATAAAACTATTAACACACATTTAAAAACTACATTATATTTCCATTTTTCTACAGATTCATTATTCATGAATCTAACTTATTTCTTCCGAATACATAAAAAATCAATATATATAAAAAATATGCACAAGATATACTTTAATGAAAAAAAACTAACCAAACAAAATTTTTCAAAACATCCTGCAGCGTCTCAATAACTTATACACATTTTAACATCCAGAATGTTTTATTCCACTTATGTTGAATATTATTTGTTACTTCATTACACATAACATGTATCCAATCAAAACATCCTATTGCATCTTACTAAATTTTACACACTTTGGCATTGAGATTGTTTAACACACATATTTGAATATTATCTGTTACTTCATTACACATGACACGTATCTAAACAGTAAGAAATAACCAAACACAACATAGCATTTATCTGTGTCTCTTTGCTTTTTATCATTTTTTATCATTTCTATCTTGATCTCTGACGAAGCTTTAATAAAGTGAAACATGTTAGATTGAAATCTGTTTCCTACTCGTTCTTTATCTTGTTATTTTGACAGATTCATACTCAATCTATATGTATACAAACTTCCCATATGGACTAACAGTGGGGATGGAAATAGTTATCTGTTAAAACCAATTATCCACAGATGGGAGGGGATTATTTTTGAGTTATGCAACCACTATAGTAACTACCAGTAGTTATGATCATAATGTAAACACTATGAACATGTGTATATAGCATAAATAAATATATACTGTACTGTATATATACAGCATACTGTATATATAATCATCTATGCATATAAATACAGTACGCACACACACACACACACACATATATATATTCGCTTGAGGATGAAATGGAACTAATGTTTTTAATTTAATTACAAAATTAAATGTGAAGCATTTAGCTTCGATTTTTCAAACATGATTATTACTGTGTAGCGAAAAAACATATTTTAAACTAGTTAATTTATAATATATATATACACACACACACATATATTATAAATTAACTGATTTAAAATGTTTTTTTCTCTACACAGTTCTAACCATGTTTCAAAAATGGAAGCTAAAAGCTTAGAATTTAACTTTGTAATTAAAGACATTAGTTCCATTTCATCCTGAAGCAAATATTTCTATATACATACACACACACACACACACACACACACATATATATATATATCAAATATATGTGTATATATATATATATATATATATATATATATATACACACATACATATATACACACAATGCATATATTTATAAACAGTATATGTATAGCTGACCACTCATATTCGAGGATAACTTTCTACTAGGGCAGCTAGCCAATCCCTATTGCAGATGCTTGCTCAGGTGCATTTGTGTTTATTCAACATCCACAGAGCCCACTTGTGGTTTATACTGTAACTTTTCTGAGCAGACCGTAGTTACAGTTTCTGGGAAACAATCATGATCAACAATTTGAACAAAGCTAACACACTTAAGTACTCGGCCATGATGACTTGTGACTTTGTGCTAGCACAGCTATTGATGGACCCCAATGGTTCTGTCTACCCAATTTCACTCACAAGGCTTGGATCAACCCATGGTATGGTTTTCAGGCACTTTCTAAAGGTGTCGCATGCTGGGATTGACACCTCCAGTCTGATAACATCAGGAAGTTTCCTTCATGACAAATCGACCAGGGTGAAATTCAAACCTGGGTCTGATGGTCAGAATGTGAACATTCTAACCACTCAGCTACATGCTCACAGTATATGTATGCTGTGTTTGTGTGTATATATATATATATATATATATACACACACACACACACACAATATACTGTGTATATACTCTATAGACAGTAATAAAAAAATGCGGGTAGCATCCAAGATGAAAAAATATAAAGTGAATCGAAATATGTTTTTTGAAATGTATTATGGGTAACAGATATGAACTTATGAAGCATGCAGTCACAATGCAAAGGTTGAATTTTTTTTTATAAATTTAAGTGAGTGCATTCTTTACTAATATGGCAATTTGAGAATTTTTTTTAATGTATATATATATATATATATATATATACACATATATACATAGAATAATCAATCCATAGGTATATAATCCAAGTGAATCCTAATATATTTATTATAGAGGAGCATATATAAACAGTGGGTTGAAATAGCTATTCAAATGGGGTAATTTTGAATTTCTATTTTGTGTAATTTATATATAACAATGGTGTTTGCCCAGTACAAAGCCTGGACGTTATTCAAGTTAGAGGGTTTAAAGAATATGTTTTTGAATATATATCAAAGATTACAGTTAACCATAGACTTGAACAGCATCATAGTGGTTTGGGAGTTGGTTCCACAAGGTAGTCGTTTATTGGAAGCAGTTCTTCCATGTAAATAGCAATAGAGCAGAGGAGGCTTGCGACATCACGTCTGTGACAAAGGGGTTGTAGGGTAGAAAATAATTTGTCACCCACAAGGATGCAGAGATGCTTTTAGACTCAGTGAAGCATAAAGAGCAGACTGGGCATATATATAAGATTACTATAAATATTATTTTTGTGGGTAGACATTGCTGTTTATCTGCTAACATCTACTGGCCTAGTCATATTAAAGAAAGTGTACAAATCAGTAGGAATTGAATTTCCTATTTTCTGGCAGACTACCATTTAGCTCAGCATTGTATTACCATTTCAGCCTTGAAGATTCTTTACCATGACAAGGCTCAATTATCAGATTGAAAAAAAAAATCCATTAATTGCTTATATATAAAAAGGAGAAAAAGAGAGAGATAAGAAGAGGAAAGGAAAGAGTAAGAAAAGAAGGAAAAGGAAAAGAAGACAGATAAGGAGAGGGGAGAAAAAGCAAGAAAAAGGAAAATAAGAAATAAAATGGAGAAGGAAAGGAAAAAGAAACATGAGAAGAGGAGGAGAAGGAGGAGAAAAAAGAAAAAGTTTAAAAAATCAGGTAAAAAACATAGGGGAAATAAAGAAAAAAGAAAGATGATAGGAGGAGGGAACAGGAGGAGAGAATAAGAGGGGAGAAAAGAGATTTTCATGGAAAAAGAAGGAGAACAAAAAGGGGAGAAAGGAGAATAGAGTAATGGAAAAGGAGGGTTTATACAAAAGAGGGGAGAAAAAAAGAGTAGATTAAGGTGGAAAAGGAGGAGAGACATAAGAAGAGGTGAAAAAAGGAGAGTAGAAAGACAAAAGGAGGAGATAAAAAAGAGGGGAGAGGAGAGTAGAGGAGGTGGAAAAGGAGGAGATACATAAGAAGAGGTGAGAAAAGGAGAGTAGAGGGGGTGGAAAAGGAGGAGAGACATAAGAAGAGATGAGAAAAGGAGAGTAGAGGTATGAAAAAGGAGGAGACATAAGAAAGATGAGAAAACTTTTTTTAGAGGGGTGGAAAAGAGGAGAGACATAAGAAATGAAAAAAGGAGAATAGAAAGGAGATGGAAAAGAAGAACATTAAAAATGGATTTTATTTTTTTTGAAACAAGTATTTATATACAAAAGCAAAACGTTATTGATTTTTCAAAATTTTTAAATTTAAGAATGCTCATATAAATATTTATCAGGTTGGCTGAAAAGTTAGTCAAAGTATGGAGAACACAAAGTGACACAATTCAGTGTCTAATAAACAAATGTGAGTCAGTGATATTCTTGAAATTATTTTTTTAAAGTGCAAATTAATGATTAAATTATTTCAGTTTGGGCTTAATTTATATGTTATATATTTTAAATGACATGAGGTTATGAATCTGTTTTCTTTTAATTTTTTAACATTTTTTATAGTTGGCTTGGGAAAGGAGTAATTCTTTCAGGAATGGAGACATTTTAACGTGTGGCGCTGCGTAAATAAAGCCTATACCCTTGAACAAATTAATTGAAACAAAATGAATAATCCTGTTACTTACTTTTTTCATATTTTTCCAGTAAAACAAGCACATGTTAGTATTTTGTATGTTCATTCCACGAAGATTGACCACAGATTCTCAGTTGGATTTAAATCAGAGGTGTTTCCGGGTTAGTTGATAGTACTTTGATTTGCTCATTGGTAAGGCTTGCCATTGTGTTCATGCAATGTTACAATTTTTGTACGCTTCCTTAAAGTAACATCAATCGCAGACAATGGCCATAAGACAACTAATCAACAGTCAAGACAATAGTGTCTGGGCATGATAAAAATCTGATGCAATCACAGATGATGCAATATTTTCAATGCCAAACAAATTTAATAATACCCCTGAAAATAGATTAATATTACTGTTTCATTAAAGTTGACTGATAAAGCTCTGTGACTGAGTTTTTTATACAATTTTTCTTACAAGTGTTTTCTTTTCTGTTCAAATGTTCTATATATCCGAATGATTTTGACAATTCTATTCACCATTATCAAAGTTTTTTTTTAACTGAATATGTAGATTTTTACATATGTATATCAATAGTGATATTCAAATGTATCTTTTTATTTTACAATCATGGTCAGCACATTGTGGCCGTGTTCATAGTTGATATAATTGAGTGCTGGTTTTTCTTTTTTAATGCTTCCATAATTTTTAGCCATTTTTTTTAATATTTAGATGTGGATGTGATGGTCATATTTTTCTCAAGTATGTTGCAGACAAAATTTGTAGGTTTTCATTGGTTTAAATGGCCCTAATTGTGTTATGGTCTAAGAGATGTGAAGTAAGTCAACTTGATAAGCATGTAGTGGTATATCCAATGAAACATAAAGGATGGCTTGCAGCCCAAATACACAATTATATCTCTCATATATATATATATATATATATATATATATATATACACTAGCAGCATGGCCCGGCGTTGCCTGTGCTTGATTCAAAAATTGTATGACTCATACAGCAATCGCTATCACTTGACTTAAAATATTTTTGCCCTTCCTTGCCTTTTTTTTTAAAGGAGTGCCCTTTTGCCGTGCTGATGCTGCTACATGCCTTACTTCTTGCCTATCTCACACTGCAAATTTTTTCTAAGCTCTATATTAAACATTAAATCTGTTACGAAAAATAACTAAACAAAATAAACACAAAATGATCAGCTTTAAAAAAGGACTCATAACTGGAAAAACTGAATGAATAAAGAATGTTAACAACAAATACTTTTTCACATCCAACCCAGTTCTGCGGAATCAGAATCAACGTTGAGTTTAAGCAAGCGAATGAGCCAAGTGGAGTAAAGTGCCATGTTGATTTAAATTTTTCCCACTTGTGATGAATGCAGCTATCGATTTTTTTTTTGCATGTTGGCAATTAAAATTTGTTAAAATTTGTGTCAGTCAGCTGTTGGCTCTCATGCTGGCCAACAGAATCTTCCTGCCTATTCGTGGCAGCCAGCTATAGGCTCTCACTCTGGCCAGTAGAAAATGGCCGCAAACTACATGAAAACTGCTGTAGAAGCATGAAAAAATGAATTATTTCCAGTATTGATGGGAGTTGGGAAATGCAAAGTCAGTCTTGGCCTTCCCGCTAACTTTGTGCATGTAAATTTTGGTGCAAATCCATCGAAAATTGCGTCTGTGCATTCGTTACACACACACACACACACACACACACACATCCTGCCTTTTATATATATATATAAATTTAATGAAAAAACAGACCACTTTAAGGTACCATTACAATAATTTATTTCACCAAAATCCTTTTTGAAGGACTCTGGATCATCAGGTAACACTTCCAATAAAGTAAATGAAAGGAAAAAAAGGATTAGAAATTGATGGGCAGTGTAATTTTTGTAATTTAACAGGGGTGGGGGTTTAAGTTATAGTTAACGAAGAAAGGTATATATATATATATATATATATATATAATATGAAACATCATGAATAGCAATTCATTTCAGTTGTTCCACTTTTGAGGAGAAAGACTGGAGATGGAGTAAAAAGAAGGCAATGCAACAGCCGGTAACTACAGTTAAGACCATCACTCACCCTACCATAGAATCTATGCCCAAGACTGTTCAATTCCCGATTCAGCCTCCTGAGCCATGTCGGCTTCAAACATTATGGAGGCACTATATGAACCAAACTCGGACACAAGTAATGCCTTGATCTGAAAAATTATGATGAAGGAAGCATTTACATAGATAGACTGTTTCAATAGATCACATATCCACAGTTGTTGGGTTATTTAATATTGAATTTTATAATGGGCACCCAGTGAGGGTCATATTCACTATCTTGTAGTAATGGTTAACTCAACTAGCCTTGCTAACTATGCCAAGGTACTGAAAAAAAAATATAAACAGTGTGGATGTATTTAATTTCAACACTGCATAATGATTGGAAGTTTCATACATTAATGATCATTTTAGCATCTGATTAGCTACTGATTATGACTTTATGAAATATATATATATATATATATATATATATATATATATAAATATAGATAACTAGACTTGTTTGAAAAACCCTCGAATTTTTGATTTGCTAATCAAATCAATCTCGAGAAAAAAAAAAGGTTTTAAAAAAAAAAAGAGCTACAAACATGGACTTCTGCCGACAAAAAAATCGCACAGATGCAGGTCTGAAGCCCAAAGAAAAACCCGATACGATGAGTAAACAACTAACAAAAGAGCTCAATACAATCAAAAGATTACAGACCTAGATAAACCTAGTGAGCCAGACAAACCTACCTAGGTTTCTTTAAACGGATCGTCAGGGAAACTTTCCCTGACGATCCGTTTAGGTGAAACCTAGGTAGGTTTGTCTCATCACTATGTATCTATATATATATATATATATATATATATATATATATATATATATATATATATATATAAAAAGAGAAAAAAAAAAAAAAATTTTAATGTAATCCAAGTAGATCCTATTAATATAAAATATTAAAACTGCTACACAAAAGAGAGCTCAATATATTTATTATAGAGCATATTAGTCAATTACAAAAATGAAACTCAAAATAACCCCATTCAGATGGCCATTTCATCTTTGGGAGATTCTCCCTGGTACTTGTGATTACATTTGTTACAGAAATGAATTCTAACATTTTTTTTTAAGAAATTTTAAAAATAAAAATTAAGGAAGGAAAGAAAAAAGGAGGAGGAAAAAGTGGAAAGAAGAGGAACAAACATGATGTCTATTTAATCTTGAAGTTTAATCTGTTTTAATCTAGGTTTTCACTTGTTTTATCTATCTAAAAATTTTTTCCTTATATTGCTAAATTTTATTTTGCGCTTTATCAAATTCTTTTAAATAATTCTTTCATCTTATTATTAATCGCTATATTCAGGTTTTTCTTGTTTTCAAAAAAAATTAAAAAATTTTGTTGCAAAATTATATTATGTTATATGCAAAAAAATAATGACGTAATGATGTAAATTTTTTGACATTAAAAAATAAAAAAAAACGACATTATTACGTCATTATTTTTGCACCAACCAAATAATATTAAATTCCTTTTTATAATAATGAATTGAAATATAATCCTTAATAGAATGTTAAAATGATTAATTTAAATATGATATAAATAATAAAGTAAATTTTACCAAGAAACTTCAAAGTCAGGATAAAATTAATATTTAAAAGTTAAGTAATCTTTTCATATAATATATATATATATATATATATATATATATATATATATTATTGCCCTCATGAATTATGACATGATGATGTTTCATCCATTGTATGCTTTGGCCTTCTTCAGGTAATATACCATGGAATTTCAAACCAAACTCTTTATTCAGTCCATATGGGTAGATCGTCTCCCAAGGACACATGACCCAGTGGATAAAAGGAGTTGGTTGATGTAATCCAAAAAGTGACTTGACCCAAAGAGATTTAAGGTCAATATCTGGTCACAGTAGATGGAACAAAAACTTAGAGAGTCATGTAGAACTAGAACAGTCTAACCCCTGGACGAAATAAAGGGTTTAGGTTTTGGTATATCACCCTTCTTTTCTAAACAAATTATATAGAAATTCTCCAAATGTTTTACATGACTGTTTGGAAAATAAAACATTCCTATAACTCTAGATACATTCATAAAACAATCCATACATACAGTTAAGAGTAAAAATAAAATTCATCCTTGATAGTAGCTAAAAGTATAGCCAAAAGTGCTCGGACATACAAAACATTTGGAAAATTTCAATATGTTTTATGCCCAGAAAAGAAGAAAACTCTAAGAACATATGAAAAATTAGATAAAAAAAACTTAACCACAGTACCTTTTCAGTTATATATATATATATATATAAACAAATCAGACAAAGTGCTTCTTCTGGTCAGAATGACAGAAATCTCTGTGTGTGTGTATATATACACATCTTTGTGTTTGTCCTTGTTTGTATCTGTCATTGTTTTTAATATTAAACACACACACTATGAAAGAGATAAAAATCAATCATACTCCAATGAAGAGTGCATATACATAAAAGAAAAAACATGAAATATTATCAGTCAATTGCTGGTACCCACTGAGGAGTGGATGGAGTGATTGATGGAGGGTCCATCTCTGAAACTCTGGAGTCGGGATGTTGAATGTAACACCAATCAGCTAAGTGACAAACTTTATATTGGTATTATATATATATATTATAGTAAAAAAGAAAGATATATATTTTATAGTAAAAAAAGAAGAGTAAGATATATAATCTGGTGTTCTTATTGATATTTTGATTTTTACAAAACAATGCTCAATGTAAACAAGCGAAGATAAAAAGATGAAACAGAACTAATGCTTTTAATTTAATTATATAATTGAATTTGAAGTTTTTAAAAAAATTTTTGAAACATAAAAAAATTCCTAAAAGCAATGAAACCTTATTTTAAATCAGTTAAATATATATATATATATATATATATATATATATATATTATTTAATTTTTCCTTTTATTTTATAATTTTCTTTTCTGGGCATAAATTATGTAGAAATTGTCCAAATGTTTTGTATGTCCAAGATACACAAAACATTTGGACAATTTCTATATATTTTACATCGAGAAAAGAAGAAAATTATAATGAAAAAAAAAAAAAGTGTGATTTTTATACTAAAGTCATTAATGCCTTTTTGTTCTGTTGGCGTGTGTGTATTTGTGTGTGTCCTTGTTTGTATCTGTCTTTGTGCGTGTGTATTATAATATTAAATCATTAATATCTTTTTGTTAGGCTAGTATCTTCTGGTCGGAATGAAAACAAAACAGTGTGATTTTTATACTAAAGTCGTTAATCCTTTTTGTTCTGTTGGCGTCTTTTGGTTGGGATGAAAGAAGTAAACTGTGTTTTATTTTATTTTTTTTTTCCATTTTTGGGATTCTATATTCTATTAACACACACACATATATATATTTGGACTGATGAGTGCATTTATCATGAAACAGACTGTTTAGTCTGGTGCTGACTTTAATATCCACTTATATAATAGTAAAGCAAGATTATACACATATGCTTCTTATAATATGTAGATATAGTAAGCCTGTAGTGTGACTCAACACTTTTGATATGAGTGTGGATGTTTGTATAGTAAATATTTATGAGATCCTGGAACATTAGCACCACAAACAATATTTTTGGGATCATATGAGTCCAGGTAAAAATGAAAACCACAAAACAATGAATTTAAAACAAACATCAATTATATGCATGACTTAACAAAAGTAATTTAATGCGTATACAATGTAATTTAAAAAGGAAAATATATTGAAACAAGTCATGAGAAATGTTTGTGGCATGTGTGTGTAAAATAAGCATATGTGATAGATAGTGTGTGAGAGCGTTTAAATGTCAACAGAGGACCAAGGAAGCAAATACGCCCCATCGGCAGTGTTCTCATTCTATATTCATTTACATCTGGAAGCAAGAGTCAAAAAGAGAGAGAAAAGATGCTTATATGGAATTTTATAGATTTAAATAATATAACAGATGCAAAAAAAAATCCCCTCTTATCTCCCTCCCAAATTTCATCCCACTTCATTCTTTATTTCATGTTGAGAAAGGGCATAGGTGTGTTCAAAAAATTCTGATTTTTAACATCTTAGTCAGGGTTGAGAGACCCCCCTACCCCAGTATTATGCACTAGTGCTATATACCTATATATATATATATATATATATATATATATATATATATATATATATAAATATAAAAATACAAAATTTATGGTAACTATTTAGTTATTTAGAATTGAAGGGTTCGAATTTTTGATTTGTCAATAATTAAAAATAACAATCTCAAGACATGAAAAAAAAAATTTTAAAAAAGAAAGATTTAGAAACATGAAATCATATTCGAATTTTTTCGCAAATTTTATCATAGATACAGGTTTAAAGGCCAAAAAGAAAACCCTGATATTTTTTAAACAAACTAACTAACAAAAAAAGCTCAATAAACTGTAGAGCTAGACCTAGAAAAATTTATAAAGCCAGACAAAGTTTTTAAAGGCCAAAAAAAACCCTATAAGCGGATAAAGCAAAAAGATATAATAAATGGAAAGCTGGGTGAAAGTTTGTGAGCCTCACTAGGTTTATCTATATATATATATATATATATATATATGTATGTAATATGTATTTATATATGTATGTATGTATTTCATTAAATAATTTAGACAAATTTTATCTACTTATTTTTAATAGGATCCTCTCATAATTGCAAGCAATTTTCTTAGTATACTTATAAACTAAAAAATTCTTGAAGCTATCTATATTACAAAATTGAAACCAAACTTTAATAAAATTAATTATGAATGCTGCACATTTTTAAATATTTACAGTAGATAGTTTAAAATATCTCGGTTTTAACAAATAGTTTTAAATATTTTTTTCTTCAAATATATAGACATTTCAATAAGTTCGTTACTGCCCTTGAGGTTTGTCATGTGTGGATATCATAAAATTAAAAAATTGTACAGTACATAAACTTAGTGTTTTTCACTTCACAAGTAAAAATTTAATTTTCAGATGAACACAACAATTTCGTCTTAGAAAAACAAGACCCTGATGATGACATTGTGCTAATGTCAAAAGCACTCGGAATAAAATGAATATGCATCGACATGGTAATTTTCTTTCTTTAATAAGGATACTAAGAAACTTGTGCATAATTACAAGAGGATCCTATTAAAAATAAGTTGACAAAACTTGTCTAAATTATTAAATTGACATGACTTAATGAAAACATACTGACAAAATATACACTATATATATATATATATATATATATATATATATATATATATATATATATATATAAATTATCCCTCTCTGACAATATCAAAATGCAATCTTCAGGTGCTGGGTATGGACTGACTATTACGCAATTTAAATTTTAATAAAAATATTTGTTTATCACAATGTTGCTGCAGTTATGTATTTTACTGGGATTGCAGTTTTTTAATTTAAAAAAAATATATTGGCAACTACAATAACTAAATGTTTTTATTAAAATTTAAATTAATATATACTTAATAGATCTCTTGTATCACAAAAGGCACTGTTTTATTAATACCAGCACTGTATGTGTGATATATATATATGTGTGTGTGTGTGTGTTAATTAGTCTTCAAGCTTTGAGTAGGGATAGTGACTGGTATAAGACTTAAATTTCAGTTTTCTTTATGAGTTGAACAAATTTTGATTGCAGGTTGCATGTTGGTCCTAAATTTATATATTTCTTTTTGACTAATAACAATAAGAAATAATGTCAGATTTAAAAAAAAATCCATTTAACATTTGGTTATGAAAATAAAGCCCAACCGATATAGATTCATAAAAATGTCCGTGTGTACTCCCCAAGTAGGTAAGTGAATCTTGCCTTGGCATGATGCTCTCTTGTCAAAAAGTATGTTTTTCCTTAGTAGGACTTCTCTAGTCTGCTTGACATTTATTTGTAATGTATAAAAAAAAAAACAACCCAAAAAACAAGAAAGTCTACTGAAATAAGTATACCCAATAAAAACAAAGTTTATAGTAATAAAAACTTTTGTCTATTGAAGGTCTCTTTTTTTAATCTTGGACACTTTAATAAAAACATCAGCTTGATTTATATACTTATTATTATATGTAAATATATATACATATATATAATATTTGTTTAAAAATTATAGCATATGTATGTTATAACATCACTACAAAAATAGACATTTTGTTTCAACACTTTGGGTGTCTTGTCAAGTGATAGTGTTGCAAGTCCAACTCCATCACTTGACAAGACACCTGAAGTGTTGAAACAAAATGGCTATTTTTGTAGTAATGTTATAACATACATATGCTATAATTTTTAAATAAATATTATTCGCTCTACTCTCTATTGAGCATTTTTTTAAAAATAGTGTTTTTGGTTACCGGAAGTTTATTCCATCTACACCAACCTCATATTCAGATATACATACATACATATATATATATATCTTGCACAATCTGTGGACTTCTTTGCAGATCACAAGCAGGACTGAAGTGTCACTTGCGACTCACACACAAGGTTAAATAAACAAAGTTGTTGGAACCTCATACGTTGAAACCGACGGGAGAGTCCATCATATATATATATATATATATATATACCGGGTGTAACAGCAGAATTGTCTTTTATTAGATTAAGCTCTGAACTGTTGTATCTTAGAAACAATTATAGATATCTTAGTGGAATTCTCAGAGCTTTTTATAAAACTATTGGACGCTACTTTGAGCAATAAGAATGTATAATTACTCTCAAAGCTTAACAGAAGAATCGTGATGAAATCAATCATAAATGAAAATGACATGTTCATCATTAATTAATCATAGCTAAGGATCAGAAGCACATGAAGGATTGAAATTGAGTTCAAATATATATCTATATGTATTATTCCAGGATCATTTTCCAACTTATTCAAGATGATCATTGCTTTCTCTAACCTTCTAATTTTGTCCTGGAGTAAAAGGTGCCTCAGAGGTTTCACATACAATTTCATTTTCAAGTCTTTTTTTCCTTTCTCTTTGTACTGTCATAGCTGAAACTCCTCTCTCACATCCCAAATGTCTTATGGATTGAGTTGGATCTTTTCTAATTGATTGAAAAATAACATTTAATATATATATATATATATATATATATATTTTTCTTAAACGTTATTTTTAATGGATAATCATATCTGAGTAGATGCTCTGTTTATTTACTAGACAGCATATTTATTTTTGTCTACTGGCCTGAATATTTGGGAAAACTTATTAAAGAAAAATATGCTTTCTCCGGATATTCAGGCTGTTAGATGAATATAAATAAATATACTGCTTGATAAATAAACAGAGCATCTACACAAATATGAGTATCCACTAAAAATAACCTTTAAATCATAAAAATCCTTCAGGTTAATAAATAAAAAATCCATTCCCTTTCTTTAGAAGTTGCTTTGTTTACATTTGGATGTGAAACTGAGCAGATATGTCTCTTTTGAGAATTGCGTTTAAAGGCAGAATTCAGCTTTGCTTGGTCACTGGCACCCTCAGAAGTCAAAGCCCATCAGATTTAATGGAGATTTTTGTCCAAGGGGAACTCTGGTTTGTATCCTGCTGGAGAGTGCATATTTTTCTTGATGGTAGTAAATAAATATACTGTTTAATAAATAAATGGAGTGTCTACTCAAATATGAGTATCTACTAAATATAACATTTAAGTAATAAAAATATGTCTGAATAATTAATAAAAAACCATCCCTTTTTTCATATATATATAATTTAATGCCTTCTTAATCTGTTAGTGAAGTGAGTTTGCCATTAATTACATTAACTTTATTGATTTATTCATTGAATGGCTATTTTACAATATTAATTAAGCTGTATTATTTGATAATTTAAAAAAGGTTCAATCTGCAGTAAAAAAAAAAAAAATTCTGATATCTTCTCAGATATTGCTCTAATTATTGGGTCAATAGTCCATGTCATGTCAATGGAAAAAAAACATTTACAATAATAGAAATTGTGAATTACTACATTACTACAATATTCAAAAATCTAGCATCGCATTACTGCAAGCTCAAAAAAATTCTTAACTGTTAATAATTGCACATACATTTTAATAAAATATTTTCCAACAAGTATCACATTTTCATCTTGGAATTTTACCCATAATTATCTTAAATTGAGATAAAAAATAACGTCTGTGCCTGAGGATGGTAAATGTTTTTACCGAAAATACTTACAAGCAATATGGACGGAACTACTAATCCATTGTATAATTAATAAAACAAGAATTATGCCATTCAGTGAGTGGTCAGTTAGTTAATGATTTCTTAATCTGTTAGTGAAGTGAATTTGCTGTTAATTACATTAACTTTATTGATTTATTCTTTGAATGACTAATTTACAATATGAATTATGCTACATTATTTAATAATATATATATATATATATATAAGATAAATGAAATTCACAAATACCCCATTTAAATGGCCATTTTGCCCTGTAGGAGGTTGTCAACACCAAAAAGTTAGATGAAATAAAAAAATATGTAGCCTAACTTTTTTAAAATTTAAATAAGAGACAGGAAGAAAAAAGAGAGGAAAAGACAACAAATGAAGGAAAAGGAATCTAAAAAGGGAAAGACAGAAAAAAAATTTGTAGATCAGTTTTAATATTTTATATTATTAGGATTCACTTGGAATTCACCTGTGAATTTGTTATACCGGAACATACCTATTCTATTGTTAATAGACTCTCCCAGATATAATAAGTAGTAGCAGTGGAGTTGAGTGAGTCAGTCGATGTCGGACATTAAAGTATCAATCCACCACAACTAGATTGCTGCGTCATTAACTATTATTTTCAAGTTCCTAACGTTTTGTACGCCGAACCTCTTTTAGGACCGGCTTAGTGAAATACAAGCCTCCACTGTGAAAACTACTCTACAACAGAATTTTAAAATTCACATTATTTTTCAAAATGTTTATGGTGTTAGTTTGTAGAAAAAGACTGGTTAGTTGAGGAAGTAAAGAGAGAGAGAATGTTGACCTCATCTTGAAATGATTAGATCATGTGACAGGTAAAGGAAAGATATATGTATGGGAATTAGTAGTGTCTGATTGCGTATTCTTTCAAGACATTACTATTATTGTATCTGGGATTTACATAGTCTCTCTTACAAACGAGCAATGCAAAATATATCAGTCAGTCAGTTATGTGCCATGCCTGATAGACACTTAGACAATCATATATCTTTTGATACATGACTGATGAGGCAGATTTTTTTCCACAGTAGGTTGCCATTTCTTTCTGCTGTAGACCAGTTGCCATCCAAGGCTATAGAACCCAGTCTGTCCTGCTATTTACCCATAGCTGATGGGAAGAAGAAGAGGATTCATTCCTTTCCCAAGGCTATTAGCACGTAAATGAATGTAATGAACTTGGCTCTCCGATTCCTCAATCTGAGCCGCTATCCATTACTCCACCGTACCTCCTCTCTTTCTATCTCTCTCTCTCTCTCTCTATATATATATATATTTCATAAAATTGGAATTAAGATACTTAATTCCAATTGTATAAAAAATTTTGCTCTGTTTAATGAAAATAAACATGGAGTGATCTTTGTGAATCAGTTTTAACATTTTAAATTCTATATTGTGTTAATAGAACTCACTTGGATTATACCAATGGATAACTACCTATGGCCTGACTAATGTGTTTAGTATGAAACAGATTGTCACCTCTGGGTGTTGATTTCAGTGTCCACTTTATATATATATATATATATACACGCTCTATCCCTGATATTTAGCACGATAAACCATAAATATAGCGTCCCTTAAAACTATATTTTATCATATTATATATATGAAATATATATAAAATGGATATTATTTCACAGACTAAATTAAGTTTGTTTTTTGTTTTTTTTTCAAAATTTTTATATTACCTTAATGTAAAAAGATCAGATTTCATCAAATAACCAAAAATGAAGATTGTAGTAAATGGTCGGAATAAAATAAAAATGGTCGGAAGTGGTAATACAAGACTAAGAAAACTTTTTGGCACTTTTTCATTTTAAAAGTCTTAAATATTAAATCTTAAATTCGCATCTATTTTCTTGAACATTCTTCCCAAAGTGCCTCAGCATTGTCTTGCCCAAATGGACAATAAAATTCATCTAGTGATATTATTTTTATCACTTGATACTGTGCTAATGTGTTTTTGTCTTTGGTTCGGCTAAGCTGAAAAAGACAGCTTTTCCAAGATTAGGATGCTATCAAGTAAAAATTACCGCAAACAAAACAAACAATGATGTTTTTTTTTTTTTACAAAAAAAAAAAAAAAATGAAATGAAATATCAAAATTTGTTTGTTTTTAACATTAAAACAAAAATATCTGCCGGATCAGTTTTCTTAAAAATTTTTGACTACACAAAGTCAATAAAAATCTAAAAAATAAAACTATTTTTAAGAGGTTCAAATTGAGGGCAAAGACTATCTTATGAATTTTAATGCTGACTGGAAAAATAATTAAGAAATTTTTTTTTTTTGTAAAATACTGTAACCAGTTTGCAGAATTCAACTCATTATTTTTTCCTATGTGATTTTCATTTTTTTCTCATTTTGGCTGATTCAATCTACGGCCTTCTTATGTAATTCTCAGTTAAAAAAAAGAAAAAATACTAATTCTTTTTTTTTTTTTTTTCAGTTAATTAAAAAAAGTAGTGAAGAAGAAAAAAATCTTAAAGCTATTCTTTTTTTTTTTTTGCACAGCTTGTTCTATTAATTTTAATTTGGAAATGTTCTCAATTCTTTCCTTGTTACACAAAGAAAAGAAATTGTGTATTAATTATGCAATGAGAGCCACCATATTTACATAATTTCCTGATTTTCAAATTTGCTATGAATGTTTACATTTTCTTTATACTTGTACTGTGTGAGATAATTTTTCTCTCTAGAATCTGTCATACATATGTATAAATCTACCATTCACCCACGCTTAGAATATTAAATGTTGGCGCCATATATAGTCTGGTTCCCCTACTATTTACCTTGAGCTCCTTGATAAAAGCTAAAGAATCAGCAATATTAACAGTCCTGATTTGGCAGCTTGGAAAAGAATAAGGTTGCCTTCCTGTGCTTTTTTCTAAATTTTCATGGTAATTGTTTAAATGGTTTAGACTTTATGAATTTAAGCTCAGTACTAGACTGACATTGAGATTTCATTAATTAACATGTGAGCTGGCTAAATGTTGTGGCCTTGTTAGGGGCCAGAATTAAAGACACAAGAGAGGCATTGAGTTTAACAAATATATTAACAGAAACAATAATACAAACATATACAAACAAGTGTTGCAGCAAGACTGTTTGGTCTGACTCTCAGAGCTGACTGCTGGAAATTTCCATCTGCAAAAGGCAGTACCTGCTCCTATTTATAGCTGGGAGAGTCCATGCATGCGTGGGTAAATTACCATAACATTAAATGAAGCCATAAGTTCTATGCTAACAGTTTCTTTTCTCACACTTCTTGCTTGTTGAATTTTGTTTTGTCTCCATGCTTTCCTGCCAACTTTAATCTGCAAAAATTTAAATGCAATATCAATTGCTGTCTACTGTTCTCCTAATTACTTTTTGCTCTTCTTGCTCATTATTAATGTTTTTGTTCCTAATTCTTCCACACCCAATAACTCCCTTATGTCTTAGTGGCTTTTACTACCTTGCATGTGGTGATACCAATTAAAAAAAATGTTCCAATTTTTTTTATTTGCTGTCCAAAAAAGACAGATTTTAGCCAGATGTTTCTGATTACAATCACTAAGGATATATGCATTGTTGGCAGCAGTCATAGTAGGTTTAAGACTCCAAGTTCCGTACTCAACATTGTCCTATCGAACAATAGCCTAGTGAATTAAATTACTGAAGGTATATATGACCACCGAGAGAAGCTGATCATCAGTTCCAACCCAGAAGAATAGTAATTCCCTGGAAACCCTGCCAGAAATAACCAATCACAGCTAAGAAGCCACTGTCAAATAAACCATGACCAGACTCTAACAGAACTTTTACCACACAAGGTTGTATAATCAACAAACCATCACCTTAAAAAATTACATAAGAATAATGCCAAATAAACATGAGAGTAGTCTACCCCTGTTATTATTCAAACAAATTAAATCCCATAAAAGATTTTAGCCAGATGTCTCTGATTACAATCATTAAGAATATATGCATTGTCAGCAGCAGGCAAAGTAGGTTTAAGGCTCCAAGTTCCATACTCAGGATTGTCCTATGGAATAAAAGCCTAGTGAATTAAAGCATTGGTTTGTGAATTTGTCACATAGTAATCCAATAAATGAGCATTAATAATTTGAGGTGGCACTTTGGAGTAATGGATAGTGGCTCAAATTGAGGAATCAGAGAGCAGAGTTCAAATTACAGTCAAGTTTGTTACATTTACTTATGCGCAGATGCCATTGAGAAAAAGTATGAATCCACCTCTTCTTTCCCCCAGCTGTGGATAAATAGTAGGATAGACTGGTTTCTATAGCCCTGGGTGATAACCAGACTAAGAGAAGGACAACTCTGAATTCAAAACCTGAGTGGTTAAGTGGTCAGTGATTGAAATATCTCCCCTACCAGATTTTGGTCTGGCAAGGAAGGTAAATGGAACCCAAGCAGCATGAAAATATGAAGCTGTTAAAGGCTGGATGAACTCCTCAGAGTCAATGGCCATCTATGCCCAACTATGGGTTAAATAGCCTCACCAGCCGGCAATTGACCAACTGTGGTGAGTATGACTACACCCCTGAAGACATGGTCAATCTGGAAGGGGTCCTTCCAGTAGGAATGAGTAGGCTTTGGATTTGATTTTGGAATAAAATAAGGACAAGACAAGATATCCCAAGTCATGGACAACAAATTGAGATCAATCCATGTCTGTAAATTAAATAAAACTTTTGATTCAAAATTACTAGTTTGGTCAAAAAGTCCTGACTCACTTCGGAAGTGGAAAGAAAACAACAAATCTTGATCTTTGTCTGGTGGAATTTCCAAGCAGTACTGCATTTTGAGCCATCATTGTTCCATCAGTGAACAGTATTGCAAGCAGCTAGACCATATGTCTGACAAACTGTCATACATATGGTCTAGCTGCTTGCTAGTATCCTGCTTTTGTCAGGCAAGGTCAGGCTTTGTTTCAGCAAGACAATATGAGGCCACACCCTGCCATGTTGACAAAGGAGAATTTCAAACAGATGGATGATGTTGAGATTCTTCCACATCCACTGTTCAGTCCAAAACCTACTCCAAGCGACTATGGCTTATTCTGCTCCAGGACCAGTGATTTAACACTTTTGAGAAAGTGAAGGAAGCTTGTTTGCAGTGTTTTGATTCAAAGCAAACAGATTGGTATTGGGGACAGATTCAGTTACTGGCTGATCGCTGGCAGAAAAGCATCAAGAGTGATCAGCTTTATTTTGAAGAAAAAATATTAGTGTTGCTCCATAATATTTTGTTGCTTTTTTTGTACTTCCTAAGTGGGTCAGGACTTTCTGGCCAATATAATACCTGAAGGTTATTTGAATTGACGAGCACATCCTACCCAGAGAGCATAACAGCAGAAATGATAACAACAACAAAGATGAAGCCAAGATGTAAATAATTATAATTCCTCATCCTAGAAATTCAGACAGTGGTAATAGGGTCACCATCCAGACCCATCGTTTTACTTCTTGAATAAATGGTAGCAGATTACTGTCAAAGGAGGAGCTATTTTAATCTTGCAGAAGATATTTGTCATGTATAATTTATCAGGACGGATTAGATGCTTTAAACATAATGAGGAATTTTATCAATCAAAGAAGAAAATTTCATAAGGTATTTTGCAAATGCATGGGGGGGGGGTCTTTCGACTTGGATCCATCAAATTAGGCTAAAATAGAGTGTCCATGTTTTTAATGTATTCTGTTTGATGGTTTATCTGCAATATTAAATTATGCTGAATTTAATTTTGTTATCTTTACAAATCTCAAAGGTTACATTGATATTCACTACCATTTTGTTTATTTCTTTTATAATATTATGAAGAATAATTTATCGCCTTTTCCCATTTATAGCTTTAACAAGAGTATGTCAGTATGACATTAGGATTTTAAAACCCACTTAATTGGTTAATGCCTGTTATAGCCCCTGGGGCCTTTTGGCTGAAATCTGTTGCATTTTTCATTTTTGGGCAAGACAAGGCAAAAGGCAGTATAAACAATGCAAGCTTTCTCCTGGGGATTCTAACCCCATTGTTGTACCTCCCCACTGCACTTTAAGAGGCAGCAGAACATTGTTCTGACACCTTTATGATACTGGCACCAGGGACTCAGCAAATTTTCCTTTGCTCTCCTGTGTTCTATATTGCCATACACACACACAAACACTTTTTCTTACCTTTTAAACTTTATCTGAACTCATGCCTTTATTTTCCCCCCTCCCTTTTTTGACACATGCTTCTTGCGTGCATTGTTCTATATTTAAGGGAAACACCAAGTAACCTACCTGATAAGCTTTATATAAATGGATGATAGAACAAAGGTGAGGATTCTTCTTCCATGTGTTATGTTCCTTCAAGACATTTTGATCTTGAAACAACAATTTCCTGTCCTTTGTAGCTCCTAATAACTTTTATCTTTTTGTCATCTTTCCCAAACCCTGCTCCACCATCCCTTCACTCAAGCTCAGCAGGGAGGTTTGTTGGATATCATTTGAGGAAAGACCTTTGGCCTTACTTTTGCTGCATCCGTGTGTAAACAGAAATTGGAACTGGTGATAGCATGAACAGGAAATTCATGTGGTGACTAAAATAAACAAGATGTACAGGTAGCCTGAGCTTTGTATAAATAAGGTGCACAGATGTCCCGATCAGAAGGAAATGCGTGTTTGCATGGTTGCATGCCAGAAGAGGTGTGGCCACACAAAGTTGTGTAGGTGTTCAAATGTTATATTACTGGCCCGATTTGATTCTAGTGGTTCACTGAAAATTTGTCTTCATCAATTCCTGGGTGCTCAATCCTAACCTCTCTGATTCTTCCACACTCTACCCACTCGACGCAGCTTGAACAATAAAGATATATATATATATATATATATATGGGGGAGATTGTTTTAATTCCACATACCATGTCTTTTCTGGATATCTCAGTTTTGGCTATTTCCATTTACTAACTCAATTCTCCAATTTTTTCTTCACCTCTGCTGTGGCCAGGTATTGAACTCTTTGGGTCAAGTCACTTTTTAGATTACTTCAACCTGATGAAGCCTGGAGCAATGGCTCAAAACATCATGAATATGACAATAAAGATGAGACCAACAGTCCGAATAATGTAAGTAATGTAAATAGTTAAAATACCTCATCTCAGAAGTATAAACAGGTCCTGAAGAAGGCCAAAGCATCGTGAATATGGCAACAAAGGTTGGGACAACAGTCTGGAGAATGTAAATAGTGTAAATAGTTACAATACCTCATCTCAGAAATATAGATAGATATTGGTAGATGTAGCTTTTACTATACTTTATATTATTTTATGTGTAATGTTTTTATGGAATGTAATCATGCTTCTCCACAGCTTCCTATGCTTTGTAACTCTTAACAATGTTTGTCACTTTAATTTCACTCCCAGTTCATGTTCTGCCATCCATTTACACAATCTCATCAGGTAGATTACTCTCTGTTTCACTCTGCTACTCTTGTTTTCAATATGACCTGTGAGTGTCAAATTATCCAAGCCTTCTTTCTTCATTATGTCTCCTACAAATTTCAAGTGTCTCTTTCTGATTTAAAATATGAGTCCTTTTTTTTCTATTCTCCTTAAGACTCCCATCCATCTTATTCTCAGTAATCCTATATGCTTGAAGGCCAATGTATAGTTGCTATAGTTACAGGAAATAATTTCATGACTCCATGTGTTCATGTTTGTTCCAGAATTTTCTGAAATTAAAAAAAATATATACTATTTACATTATTTGGACTATTGTCCTCATCTTTGTTTCCATATTTATTACAACGTTTTGGCTGTTGTATGCTCTGGCCTTTTTCAGGTGGTTGAAATGTCGAACTGAACCCTTTATGTTGCTCACTGGGGTAGACTGTTCTACTTCCATGTGCTATGTTTAATGGATATCAGTTTCCTCCTGTTAATACCCCTCTCCAATTGAACTCACACTCTTTGGGTCTTGTTACTGGATCTAACTAACACCTTTATCCACTGTGCCATGTGTCCTTGAGGACATCTGTGAATGAATTCAATGTATATATATGTTGGGGTATCATAAAACTAATGTCTTCAGCATACCATTTTTTACCAGTGCTCATATTGCAATTTTTGCTGTTATCATACATGTTTTTACCAGAGTTCATATTGCCTTCACTGCCTTAACCGGGTATTGAACTCACACTCTTTGGGTCTTGTTACTGGATCTAACTAACACCTTTATCCACTGTGCCATGTGTCCTTGAGGACATCTGTGAATGAATTCAATGTATATATATGTTGGGGTATCATAAAACTAATGTCTTCAGCATACCATTTTTTACCAGTGCTCATATTGCAATTTTTGCTGTTATCATACATGTTTTTACCAGAGTTCATATTGCCTTCACTGCCTTAACCGGGTATTGAACTCACACTCTTTGGGTCTTGTTACTGGATCTAACCAACACCTTTATCCACTGTGCCATGTGTCCTTGCTTTGATTCTCTATTTTCTGTGTGGAAATTGTTCAGTCTTCCCCATCATGATAGGAAAACTTGAACTTCATAGCGGTCAGCATGCTTTAATTTGCTTACCATATTTTCCAGACTATAACCCGCAACTTTTTTCTCAAAATAGGTAGGGCGCGGGTTATATATGAATTGTGTCTTCGAACCTTGAGTGGCCAAGGTTAGGGGAACATAGCTTTACAAAAAGCAGTCAGATACACTTCCCTTAAAAATAATATTTGGCTAAAGTATGGTTTAACATTCTAAACTACAATACTGGATTTTCTTCAAGTTATTACCATTTCTCCATTTCTAACATTTCTCTAGACTGCTACCAATATTCGCCTTATAAACAAACATTTTGCTACACTGAATACCAAAGGACTCTCTCTAAAGTAAATAAATAAAAATTTATTATTTGTTTTATACCCTTGAGTCAGTTTACCTTATTCCAAAATTCCCAGTAAAGAAAATCCTACCATGACATCACCTATTCACAAACTCTTTAGGGTGAGACTTGAAAATGACTTTTGAGATACAGACTTGTAACCACCTTTTTGAATCAACATGCAATAAAGATCAGTCAGCTTCAACACTCTATTCTTGTTGCTCTTCTTAACCTTATTCTGATAAAAATACTACATAGTGTCAGGCAGGGCCATATTATGACCCATAGTAGCCCTAAGTACTTAAAAGATTTTGATACACCAGTACATCTGCGAGTTAACTATGCTAGTATGGAGTTTTGTTGAATAGTACAAAAGGACACCAGCCAAGAATGTACATCATAGAAACCCCAGATGGAAATAAATATAGAAGGAACTGAAAGTACATACAGCCATTGAGAGAGGCTGATCCTTAGTTCTGACCCAGAGCAATACTAATTCCCTGGGAACCCAGCCAGAAAGGACCAATCACAGCTGAGAAGCCACTGTCAAATGATCAGATTATAACAGAACTGTTACCATAAGAGGTTGTATAATCAACAAACCAGCAACTTAAAAAACCAAATAAGAATAATGCTAAATGAACTTGATGGTAGTCTGCCCTTGTTATTGTTCACACAAATTAAATCCCATAAAATTAATTAGTAATTATTCTGAAAGGGAGATGTGATGTATTGAGTAAATACAAACCTTATTATCTCTCTTAACCCTTTCCCTTATAACTCAATAAGAATTGCAATAAAGATTAACTGCGGATTAGTCATTTCCCCATTCATAATGGTGCCTGGCAGATTCAAATCTTAATCATACTTGATTTATTTCTTTAGACACATACAACATCATCCTGGTTATGAGGATAAACTACATCCACGTCCAGGGTAAGACGATAAGCTACATGCAACAGCAAGGCCTCTGATCAGGAGGTTTTGAGGAGTGTGGAACCACCTCTTAATTGCTGGTGTTCCCAGGTTCACTCTGACCCGGGGTGGTAGCACCTGTTAGGGTCCCAGCTATGGGCAAATAGTTAACCTTGAAACTGAAGTAAAAAGCATTATGAAAGTGTAAAAATAGGTTTTAATACCAGAAATACTGTGTAAAAAATTATTACCAGAAATAAATTTTGGAAGAAAAAAACTATTACCAGCAATACGTTTTTGAAAAAAAAATATTACCAGTTATACAATCTTGAGGAAAAAAAATATTACCAGAAATTGATTTTTGACAAAACAAAAATATTACCAGGAAAAAAAAGTTATTGGCATTAAATGACCCGTTGAGGTTGATAGGCCGTAAAACAAAAACTAAACCAAACGTACAACAACGTCATATCATAACAATTTCTGTGGTGTCCCCTTCCTGTGATGGCCTACACATGTGCTTATTTTGATTAATGGTGTCAGGAGTAGAAATCTAAACAAAAAACTAATGTGGAATTCATACAACCCCCTACCCAGATGTCATGGATGGAGAAATAGTGAAGTAAACTTGAGAAGCTTGCTGCAAAATTTTGAGTTGTACCAAAGCTTCTATAGTGTCTTAATTAACATAGTAGCTGTTATGGTCCAGGTTAGGACCAAGGAAGAACAACACGAACACAAGGGTAGAAATAACGAAGATATATTATACAAAATAATAATACAAGATGTGGAAGGTGTTAGTATGACTGTCAGTCTGGTTTAGAGTGAACTACTATCGGCTCGACTCGATTCGACCCTCTCTCTTGAGAGGCGTAGTATACATAGTGTTAGGAAGAGTTCATTCTGTAGTTATAGGTAAGGACCCATGACACCCCCCTCCCAAGCTTTTACCTCGCAGGGGTCTTTAATATTTTTTCCTCTCCAGATTAATCATCAAAGGCTCTGTAAATTTTCTTTTTCTACTTGATTTCCGTGGTTCTGAAATTGCTTGAGGCCTTTGCATATTGAAGGTGTCAAATATTGTGTCCATTACTTCCTCCTCTTCCTGAGATAGACCGTTAGAATCCTCTAACAGTAGCAGCCCTTAATAAATCTTGTATCAGCAGCAGTTGTCGGGAATAAAAACAAGCAGCAGCAGTTACAGCGATCATCATCTCCAGCTTACCATTGGTTGTTGCTCCAGCCATCTCCAGTAGGTCTCCAGCTTCCAATGCTCCAGCCATCTGCCATTGCCACCAACAGCAATGATATGCATTAAACTGTCCTTTTCAGGATAAAACTCAACACTGACCACAAAACTGTCCTTTTCAGGACAACACACTTCTCACCCTCTACATGAACATTTATTTTTTTTGTCTCATGTACTGTAACATTATTTTTGTTGATGTATTTTCTTTAAAAAAAAAAAAAGCTTTATTTGTTATTGTCTTCCAACATTCAATATCTGTTTTCGGGCTAATATTCTACTCACAACATCACAGAGGGAGGAAAAGGCAACTATGAAGCACTCTTGCGAGAAATTCCATGAGCATGCTGAAGGTAAAAAAAGATATAACGCACAAACATTTTCTGTTCATCGCCTTTTTTACAAAAAGAAAGCAAAGTATTCCTTTCTTTCCTCAACTTCTTGACACGAGTCTTAACCACCTGGTAAGGATTCTATATTTTCTAGAACCAAAGAATTTAAATTTGATAATTCTTCTAATAATCTATAATTTTTTGTATAAGATCAGGCCAATTTCAAGCTTGTTTCAGTGAATGGTAGCCAAGCAATTGCCAATGCCAAACAATCACATTGAAAGAGCTAACATAATTCTGAATACACACCCAGTTTTCACTTTCCCGTCCCAATAGAAATCTAAAAGCATTTCTGTGTTATTGGGGGGGGGGGGTGACAAATTATTTTCCACCCAACAAGTGCTTTTTCACAAGCTTCTCGCTGTTCTATTATTATTTCCATGAAAAGTGCTCAGGCAAACTACATTCCTTAGTTCCACCATTTGTAACCTTCACAGATAAGACCCACCATGCCAAGCCCATTGTAGTGAACCACTCTTATTCCCTTTATATTTGTGAGAAGTAAGTTCCACTCAAGCAGACTCTCTCTGTAAACCACAGCTCTGTGGAACTGACTCCCAAGAGGGTGTTTTCTTGATCACTACACTCTTAACCTGTTCAAGTTTAGGATTAACCAGTACCTTCACCATGTATCCACAAAAATGTGCCTCTTACTCTGTAACATTCTACCTCGAGTGGCTCCCGGGCCTTAAGAAAAAGTGAGAGTGGGCTCCAACTACTGTAGAAATTTGATTGGTTTGTTTTTTATCACTCTTTTTCAGATTATTTAAAGCCAGAGAATGTTTTTGAGATAAGTAAATTTTATACAAGTCTTAATATTTGACCCATAGTTATGGAGAGAAGTGGATTCATGCCTTTCCCAAGGTTATTTGAGTATAAGAGAATATAATTATTCTGATGGGAATTAGGACTCAGTTCTCTGATTTCTCTTTCTGTTATAGAGGAACACACCTATTCTATAGTTAATAGACTCTCCCACCTATAATAAGTAGGAGTAGTATGAGTCGGTCGGTCAGTCAGTGAGTCGATGTCGGACGACCGTTAGTTGAATACTAAAGTATCAGTGACCATAACTAGATTACTCTGCATTATACCTATTATATCAAGTTCCTAACGTTTTGTATGTCGAACCTATTTTAGGACCGACTTAGTACAAATACAAGCCTCCACTGTGAAATCACTCCACAACACTTTCTGAGCTGTTATCAATTGCATCACCCGCACATCCAAACTTACAGCATCTAGTATTCCCAAGTGGTCACCCATCTAGGTACTGGCCAGACTCAACATTGCTTAACTTTGGTGATCATACAAAAAATCAGTGTTTCAATGTGATATAGCTATAAGCCAACAGAGATTTGACTAAATGACCAAACAAGACATTTAGAAGAAAACCTTGATCAGTCAAAGAAATTATCAGAAACTCTTGTATATATCCTGGTGATACAGAGTATGATGGGTGAATTGCCGCCATTTTATATTTTTAATTCCATGTCTGGAAATTGTTTGTCAACTGCACAGTACAGTAGGGCGCTGTCTGTGAGAAAGAGAGCACCATGGCACAATTCACTCCACCAGAATTTTGGATTGCATGCTGTACAGCTTGGTGTCTATATCCGATGCTCCACTACGAACATTTCAAGGTGTTTGGGTGTCAATCTGAGAACAGTGTAGAGGATTCAGAAAGAGGTGGATGAGTCTAATGGTGATTACGAAGGTGTTTGAAATGATTACTAGTGATGGCAATGTTATGCCTCCATTCTTCTTCCGACAAGCCTCAGACACAACATGGAGGCTCACATCAAGTGATTTGAGGAGGTAGTGCTGTCCTGAATCAAGAGGATAGCTTCTGGAAGAATCTATGTCTGGCAACGGGACTCTGCACCATGTCACACAAGCAGGAGATTCCAGTCATGGTTGTCAGGCAACTTCTGCAACCACATCACTCCTTACATTTGGCCACTTAACCCTCCAGACTGCAACCCCCTTGATTATTATGTGTGGGCACAGTTGAACAAGAGACCAACAAAACTCCTTGTAACACCAAAGATGAACTGAAGGCAAGGATTATGGCAGCATTCACCAAATTAAACGAGGAGACTGTCCACAAGATATGCAGGAGGTTCTGAAGTAGTCTGGAGGCCTTGGTTGGAGCCAATGGTGATTTTATTGAATAAATTTACTCTTTCGTATTTAAAAATATTTTTGGGTAATGTTGATAAATATATCTGTTAAAATGAGATGTCGGTGTTATTTTCATTTTTGCATCCTTTAGATGACAATTTATCTGTTGCACCTTGTATATAGGTACATCAATAAATCCATAAACTAATGCTAAAAAAAACACCTATTTTAATCCTAGATTTCCCTCATAATCACTTTTCCTGCTAATAAACATAACTAAAATGTGAATATTAAATAGAATCAGAGAAAAAAATATAGTGAAAATGTGAAGCCAAAAATCAGTTAACAACAAGAAGGGCTACAGACGAATAGATACATCAGTAAAAATGATAGAATTAGGATAATTTTCAAACATATATAGAGACAAAAATATTTTTTCATCAGCCAAGAAGTGCAGGATTCAAATTTTGAATGTATTGGAGTAACATATTTTGGAAATGTGGACATTCCACAACGAAGATATCTTACATATTATAAAACGCAGATTGTGTGTGTGTGTGTCTGTACGTTTATATATTGGATCGGATTTCCTACATTTTTCAACCGATTTCAACAAAACTTCACAGGACTGCGTAAAATTACCTTGCGGTGGTTCTGACAGCGCAAAAAAATTGGAAAAACACAATTGTTTTTGCATGAAATCAATTTGAAAATACGATAAAACCCGGTTCTGTCGCCAGAATGAAAGGGGGACAACACATATCGAATTATACTTATAAAACCCAGTTTGTGTGTGTGTGTTCATTTATATATGGAATCGGATTTCCTACATTTTTCAAACAATTTCAACAAAACTTGATATTTTTGGCAGGTAGTGTTTCTTATTGTCTTGCACACTTTTTTCTTTATTTTTACATTCAGAATGCTTTAAAAATTGCATTTTCAAGACAATTGTTGATAATAAAATTCTATTTAATCAGTAGACTCATAACGATTGAAAACAATGTTTTTGTTTGAGTTTGGGTTTGACCAATTCCTAAAAAAAAAAAACAAAACTAATTAAGACATGCGTGTCCGTTAACCTTAAACAATAATCTTTGTCAATTTTATTTTTCAGTCTTTATGATGGTCGATACTTGATCTATCTCTTACTGTTACATCCCCAGGCAACGCCGGGCTCTACTGCTAGTATTCTATAGAAGAGACAAGCAGGCTTTGCCTGCTTGCTATCGTTTCGCAGAGTAAGATATATTCACTACTTGAAATCTTTGAAACAAAAATTTTAAATGGATATTTCATTCATAAATTGGCTTGTTATAGTTAAGGAAAGTTTTACAAATAGATGCCAACTTGTTGAAGGCCAAGTAAAATGCAAATTTCAAACACTTTTCTATAGTATATAAGACTAAACAGAACTATTTTTGATATGAGAATCAAAACAATCCTCGAGTAAAAGAATGCTAATGAAGGACAGTTAATTCATGAAATAAACTTTTTAAAAATCAATATGCAAATTAGTTAAAGTTGAAGAGTGATATTGCCTAGAAGTAAATAATATATAATAGAGATATTGAGCTTTTAGTGCATATAAGTTCCTCTTTGGAGGGATTTTAATGCAGGCTTATCATCTCTCAGTTGCGTATCTGTCCTTGGACAGAGTGCGCTCAGGGGCTTCTCAAAGGACAGAGGGCTACTGAGGAAAATTATACTGAAGACGTGCCCAGCCCTGGGGAACAGCTGCCCGATGCCGCGCCGTCCCATTGCACAAGAGTGAGGGATCTGTGCTCACATCGAGGCTAGCACAACCGACGGTTGCAGGGGCTGAGGGGAATTTTTTGACCCTGCCCGGGTGCACGCGCTCGGGCCTCCACATTATTCCGACCTTGTGTCACATCTCATTCTCGTGGGGGAATGAGTAAAGACCGCAAACACCGCATATAAATTCCTCCTTGGAGGGATTTTAACGCAGGCTCATCATCTCTCAGTTGCATGTCTGTCTTTGGACAGACTGCGATCAGGGGCTTCTCTGTCAAAGGACAGAGGGGCAACTGAGAAAATTATACTGAGAGGTGCCCAGCCCTGGGGAACAGCTGTCTGAGGCCACGGCCTCCCATTGCACCAGAGGGAGGGATCGGTGCACGTACCAAGGCCAGCGACAGTTGCGGAGACTGAGGGTAATTTTTGTTCTTGTCCTGCGCGTACGCGCCTGGGTCCCCACCTAAAAACGACCTTGTGTCACATCTCGTCCAAGTGTTGGGAAGGAGTTAATACAGTGTGTAAACCCCTCCCTTGAGGGACATATATATTTGGATACTTGCCGGTCACAGGGATCCGTCTCTGCGCTGGTAGTATCACAGCTATGACTAGCTTAGACAAGCTATGACCAGCTAAGACACCGGGTCCCCATGTTAAAAATTAACCTTGTGTCACAACCAGTGGGGAGTCAAGTAAATCAACCCCTTCTTGTAGGGGCATACACAGGGATCCATTTGCGAGTGCTGCATGTGTATGTGCTCAAGTGCCCACCTTAAAAAAAGACCTTGTGACACAACTCATCTTATTTGGGAGACTGAGTAAATACCTAGTGTGTAAACCGCTCTCTCAAGTGGTATACACATTCTGATACTTACCGTCCATGTACCCTATGACTAGCTTGGACCAGCTTTGATCAGCTAAAACCAGCTATGACTAGCTTGGACAAGATATGACCAGCTAAGACCAGCAGCCTTAGTGAAGACACTCGGGTCCTCACGTTAAAAACTAACCTTGTGTCACAATCTGACTGGGCCAAGTTAATCAGCCGCTCTCTCAAGTGGTATAAACATTCTGATGCTTACTGGTCAAAGGGATCCATCCCTGTAGTGGGAGTATCATGGCTAGGACCAGCTAAGACCAGCTCTGACAAGCTGTCTTTGGGCAGAGTGTGCTCAGCAGCGGCTCCATGAAAGGACAGAGTTGCAACTCTTGAACATTTAACTGACAGCCTTGGGGAACAGCTGTCCTCTAATTGCACTAGAGAGAAGGATCACTGCTTGCACTGAGGCCAGTGCAACCAACGGTTGCAGGGGCTGTGGGCAATATTTGTTTGGGTGTATAATAAGATTTACTCCTCTTGAACCATGAAAGCAATGATAATGGCTAGTATAATATATTAATATCTATTTTTAACCTTGCATAATCTGGCAACATTGTATCTGAGCTAAATGAAAATTATTCCATGTGCCTAAATTTTCTAGGGTTTCGAGTGAGCTATGAATCATTAAAATCAGAACAGTGGGAGTGTAGGACTTGTTTCGACACACATACACACAAATACACTGTACTTTATATATCAGATGATGGATAGATTATAAATGAAAAAGGTAAAGTGACATTCTTGGATATTCCTAATTAGATATTTCCTGGAATAAAAGTTCATTCCATTGAGATATTCTCAAGACCTCAAATGAAATATCAGTAATATTTATTGATTGTTTTTGTTTCCACATTTGATCATCTTTACATCTCAAGTCTTGAAATAATATCAATAATATGTGTTGGTTGCTTTGATTTCCTCTTTTCTGATGGTACATTTGATCATTTTTCCAAGTCTTTTTCAATAATATGTTTTGTTTTGCTTTATTTTCTTTTCTGATATTACATTTGATCATCTTTACATCTCAAGTCTTGAAATAATATCAATAATATGTGTTGGTTGCTTTGATTTCCTCTTTTCTGATGCTACATTTGATCATTTCTATGTCTCAAGTCTTGAAATAATATCAATAATATGTGTTGGTTGCTTTGATTTCCTCTTTTCTGATGCTATATTTGATCATTTCTACGTCTCAAGTCTTGAAATAATATCAATAATATGTGTTGGTTGCTTTATGTGTTACATTTGTTGTCTCAAGTCTTGAAATTTCTTTGATTTCCTTTTCTGATGCTACATTTGATCATTTTTATGTCTCAAGTCTTGAAATAATATCAATAATATGTGTTGGTTGCTTTGATTTCCTCTTTTCTGATGCTATATTTGATCATTTCTACGTCTCAAGTCTTGAAATAATATCAATAATATGTGTTGGTTGCTTTGATTTCCTCTTTTCTGATGCTACATTTGATCATATTTATGTCTCAAGTCTTGAAATAATATCAATAATATGTGTTGGTTGCTTTGATTTCCTCTTTTCTGATGCTACATTTGATCATTTTATGTCTCAAGTCTTGAAATAATATCAATAATATGTGTTGGTTGCTTTGATTTCCTCTTTTCTGATGCTACATTTGATCATTTCTATGTCTCAAGTCTTGAAATAATATCAATAATATGTGTTGGTTGCTTTGATTTCCTCTTTTCTGATGCTACATTTGATCATATTTATGTCTCAAGTCTTGAAATAATATCAATAATATGTGTTGGTTGCTTTGATTTCCTCTTTTCTGATGCTACATTTGATCATTTCTACGTCTCAAGTCTTGAAATAATATCAATAATATTTGATCATTTTGATCTACGATCATATTTATCTCAAGTCTTGAAATAATATCAATAATATGTGTTGGTTGCTTTGATTTCCTCTTTTCTGATGCTACATTTGATCATATTTATGTCTCAAGTCTTGAAATAATTCAATAATATGTGTTGGTTGCTTTGATTTCCTCTTTTCTATGCTCATTTGATCATATTTATGTCTCAAGTCTTGAAATAATATCAATAATATGTGTTGGTTGCTTTGATTTCCTCTTTTCTGATGCTACATTTGATCATATTTATGTCTCAAGTCTTGAAATAATATCAATAATATGTGTTGGTTGCTTTGATTTCCTCTTTTCTGATGCTACATTTGATCATTTCTATGTCTCAAGTCTTGAAATAATATCAATAATATGTGTTGGTTGCTTTGATTTCCTCTTTTCTGATGCTACATTTGATCATATTTATGTCTCAAGTCTTGAAATAATATCAATAATATGTGTTGGTTGCTTTGATTTCCTCTTTTCTGATGCTACATTTGATCATATTTATGTCTCAAGTCTTGAAATAATATCAATAATATGTGTTGGTTGCTTTGATTTCCTCTTTTCTGATGCTACATTTGATCATATTTATGTCTCAAGTCTTGAAATAATATCAATAATATGTGTTGGTTGCTTTGATTTCCTCTTTTCTGATGCTACATTTGATCATTTCTATGTCTCAAGTCTTGAAATAATATCAATAATATGTGTTGGTTGCTTTGATTTCCTCTTTTCTGATGCTACATTTGATCATTTCTATGTCTCAAGTCTTGAAATAATATCAATAATATGTGTTGGTTGCTTTGATTTCCTCTTTTCTGATGCTACATTTGATCATTTCTATGTCTCAAGTCTTGAAATAATATCAATAATATGTGTTGGTTGCTTTGATTTCCTCTTTTCTGATGCTACATTTGATCATTTTTATGTCTCAAGTCTTGAAATAATATCAATAATATGTGTTGGTTGCTTTGATTTCCTCTTTTCTGATGCTACATTTGATCATTTCTATGTCTCAAGTCTTGAAATAATATCAATAATATGTGTTGGTTGCTTTGATTTCCTCTTTTCTGATGCTACATTTGATCATTTTTATGTCTCAAGTCTTGAAATAATATCAATAATATGTGTTGGTTGCTTTGATTTCCTCTTTTCTGATGCTACATTTGATCATTTTTATGTCTCAAGTCTTGAAATAATATCAATAATATGTGTTGGTTGCTTTGATTTCCTCTTTTCTGATGCTACATTTGATCATATTTATGTCTCAAGTCTTGAAATAATATCAATAATATGTGTTGGTTGCTTTGATTTCCTCTTTTCTGATGCTACATTTGATCATTTCTATGTCTCAAGTCTTGAAATAATATCAATAATATGTGTTGGTTGCTTTGATTTCCTCTTTTCTGATGCTACATTTGATCATTTCTATGTCTCAAGTCTTGAAATAATATCAATAATATGTGTTGGTTGCTTTGATTTCCTCTTTTCTGATGCTACATTTGATCATTTCTATGTCTCAAGTCTTGAAATAATATCAATAATATGTGTTGGTTGCTTTGATTTCCTCTTTTCTGATGCTACATTTGATCATTTCTACGTCTCAAGTCTTGAAATAATATCAATAATATGTGTTGGTTGCTTTGATTTCCTCTTTTCTGATGCTACATTTGATCATTTCTATGTCTCAAGTCTTGAAATAATATCAATAATATGTGTTGGTTGCTTTGATTTCCTCTTTTCTGATGCTCTTTTATATTTATCATTTTGTCTCAAGTCTTGAAATAATATCAATAATATGTGTTGGTTGCTTTGTCTTTTCATGTCATTTGATCATTTCTACGTCTCAATGAAATAATATCAATAATATGTGTTGGTTGCTTTGATTTCCTCTTTTCTGATGCTACATTTGATCATTTCTACGTCTCAAGTCTTGAAATAATATCAATAATATGTGTTGGTTGCTTTGATTTCCTCTTTTCTGATGCTACATTTGATCATTTCTATGTCTCAAGTCTTGAAATAATATCAATAATATGTGTTGGTTGCTTTGATTTCCTCTTTTCTGATGCTACATTTGATCATTTCTATGTCTCAAGTCTTGAAATAATATCAATAATATGTGTTGGTTGCTTTGATTTCCTCTTTTCTGATGCTACATTTGATCATATTTATGTCTCAAGTCTTGAAATAATATCAATAATATGTGTTGGTTGCTTTGATTTCCTCTTTTCTGATGCTACATTTGATCATTTCTATGTCTCAAGTCTTGAAATAATATCAATAATATGTGTTGGTTGCTTTGATTTCCTCTTTTCTGATGCTACATTTGATCATTTCTATGTCTCAAGTCTTGAAATAATATCAATAATATGTGTTGGTTGCTTTGATTTCCTCTTTTCTGATGCTACATTTGATCATTTCTACGTCTCAAGTCTTGAAATAATATCAATAATATGTGTTGGTTGCTTTGATTTCCTCTTTTCTGATGCTACATTTGATCATTTCTACGTCTCAAGTCTTGAAATAATATCAATAATATGTGTTGGTTGCTTTGATTTCCTCTTTTCTGATGCTACATTTGATCATTTCTACGTCTCAAGTCTTGAAATAATATCAATAATATGTGTTGGTTGCTTTGATTTCCTCTTTTCTGATGCTACATTTGATCATTTTACGTCTCAAGTCTTGAAATAATATCAATAATATGTGTTGGTTGCTTTGATTTCCTCTTTTCTGATGCTACATTTGATCATATTTACGTCTCAAGTCTTGAAATAATATCAATAATATGTGTTTTTTGCTTTGATTTCCTCTTTTCTGATGCTACATTTGATCATTTATTTATGTCTCAAGTCTTGAAATAATATCAATAATATGTGTTGGTTGCTTTGATTTCCTCTTTTCTGATGCTACATTTGATCATATCTACGTCTCAAGTCTTGAAATAATATCAATAATATGTGTTGTTTGCTTTATTTCCTCTTTTCTGATGCTACATTAGATCATTTCTACGTCTCAAGTCTTGAAATAATATCAATAATATGTGTTGGTTGCTTTGATTTCCTCTTTTCTGATGCTACATTAGAGACTTACTCACCCCAATTTGTTGATATTTCTTATTCTTTCTATGTTGTCAAAATATCTCTGTATGCATGTATCATGTCAGTCATGATTTTGTGGCAAAAGAAAAAAAAGTAGATGAGATGAAAGTGACATTGGTTTTTTTTCTTTCTTTTTTATTTACTCTTTTCTTTTCTTTTTTTTCAAATATTCCTTTTCTGCTTTTTTTATTTTGTTTTTGCCAATTCTCTTTTCATTATTTTTTTTATTATTTTTTCTTTCATTTTCATTTTTTGTCCTTCATATTCTTTTCATGTCTTTTCCTCATCCTTTCACACTTTTTCTTTTCTTTCCTTTCTTCTTTCCTCTTCTTTTCTTTCCTTTCTTCTTTCCTCTTCTTTTCTTTCCTTTCTTCTTTCCTCTTCTTTTCTTTCCTTTCTTCTTTCCTCTTCTTTTCTTTCCTTTCTTCATTCCTTTCTTCTTTTCTTTCCTTTCTTCATTCCTTTCTTCTTTTCTTTCCTTTCTTCATTCCTTTCTTCTTTTCTTTCCTTTCTTCTTTTCTTTCCTTTCTTCTTTTCTTTCCTTTCTTCTTTTCTTTCCTTTCTTCTTTTCTTTCCTTTCTTCTTTTCTTTCCTTTCTTCATTCCTTTCTTCTTTTCTTTCCTTTCTTCATTCCTTTCTTTTCTTTTCTTCTTCCTTTCTTCTTTCTTTTTTCTTTTCTTTCCTTTCTTCATTTTCTTTCCTTTTTTCTTTCCTTTCCTTCTTTTCTTTCTTTCTTTTTTTTTTTCTTTCTTTCCTTCTTTTCTTTTTTTCCTTCTTTTTCTTTCTTTTCCTTCTTTTCTTTCTTTTTCCTTCTTTTCTTTCTTTCCTTCTTTTCTTTCTTTCCTTCTTTTCTTTCTTTCTTTAATTCTTGTGACTATGTACATCTTGTGTTTTTTCTTTCATTTTCTTTCCTTCATTGCATCTTTTGATCTCTCCTTATTCTGAAAGTTTTGTCTGAATAGATGAAAAAGAAAATGTAACAGAATTTGAAAAATAATTAGAAATGTTTTTTCTCTTTTCATATTTTTCTTATTTACAATTTTTTCTTTTTGTTTCACAAATTCCCAATTTTTTCTTATTTTCTTACTTTCTTTCTTTTTCACTCTTTCATCTTTCTGATGTTCTTTTTTCTTGTTTTCCTTATTCTTTCTCTTTTTCCTTCTCCCTACCTTTCTTTCAGCTTCATCCATTCTCTTCATTTCTTCCTTTGTTTTTTCTTTCTTTTCCCTTTCTATATTTCTTGTCATTATGTATTTTACTTGTTCTTCCTCTCTTGCCTTCATGTGTTTGCCATGTTCTTATTTTCATTCTTTCTTTCTTCTTTTCATGTTTTCTATTTTCTTTCATTTTCTCTTTCTTTGTTTGCTTTTATCTTTCTTTTCTCCCCATTTCCTTCCTTCCTTTCTATGTGTTTTCTATGCTTTTTCTTTCTTTCATTTTTGTTTTCTCCAAATTTTTTGGTTTGTTTTTTCTTCTTTCTGTTTTTCCTTATTTTTTTTTTACATTTTTTGACAGCATCAACAAACCATTAAAAATAGATAAATAAACACACTAACAAACCATAAACTTTGGTACTTCACCTTTAGGTATTGTTCAATATTGAAAACTTAAAGAGTAACTGACCAAAAAAAATAAAAGTCTTAAAGACAAATAAACAAAAATATACCAAACTCTCTTTCACTTCTCCTGCACAAATCTTGCCAAAATTGAAATGAAATGGAACAAAAGGACTTGTTGAAGTCTATCAACAATAGATTCAAATATTTTTTTCTTCTTTTTATCAACTGGATAGATATAAACTTATTATTTTTCTCAGTTTCTGTATGTGAAAATTTACAACTTATTGTTGTCTGCTTCTTTGATTTTTTTCTCCCCACTGGTTTCTCTTTCCTTTATCTGCTTTTCTATGACCTTTTATTTCATTCTTTCTTTCATTCTGTTGCTTTGGTTACTTTTTGAAAGGTTTTTATATTCATCTTTTATTTTCATCTTCCATATGACTTAATTCATTGTCTTATTTTTACTTCTATTTTTATCTTTCTACCTGTTTTTCAGTTATTTCTTCCTTCTTTTTTTTTCTTCTTTTTTTCTTGTCCTTCGAATCAGTTAGAAAAGATCATGGAGTTCCATAAGACCACTGTTTATACAAAGAAAATGGCCCGGTAAAATAAATAAGTAAATAAGAATAAAATATTTTAATTCCTTAAACTGAAAGAAAAATGGAGACGAACATTGCAAAACAAAAGCCTGTAAAATGAGGAAACAAAAAGACAAGTGAAAACAATGGCAGTGGTAAATATTCAATAATATTTCAGGACAACTTCTCAAAAGACAAGAAATGATATCAATGAAAAATTTCACTTAACCTCTTGTAAAACATAAATGCTTTCTTTGAACACATTTCCGTCTGCATTTTCATTTAGAACTGATTAACAGTAAATTTCCTGTAATTCTGGGATTCATTTATTCCTTTTACCATTTTATATTTCTCTGTTTAATCAAGTATACTTTTGATTGCTTATTTTTTTTATTATAATCTATTAACAGTATAATTTTCCTGTATATTTAATATAGCTTTAAATAATATTAGAATCTCAGGAATTAATGGATGTTATAAAATTTGTAATAGCAATAATCCACAATTCCAAAGCATAATATATTAGGTTGGCCAGAAAGTCCTAACCCACTTAGGAAGCAGAAAGAAAGCAACAAAATTCATCATTCTTGATGATCTTCTGGCAGCCAGCACCCGAATCTGTCTCAGATTCCAGTTCGCTGGCTTTGAATAAAAAACTGTAAACAATTTTCCTTCAATCTGAGATGAAAAAATATATTTCGATTTGCATTATATTTTTTCATCTTGGATGCTACCTGAATTTTACGAAAGAGTAAATAGTTTCCATGCCTGATGATGACTGGAGAACCTGGAGAAAATACTTGCATATTTAAAGAAGACCTAATATAGTTTATAATTTTAAAAAACAAGGATCATAAAATTCATTCAGTGGTTAGCGGGTTAATGCATTTTTAAAATTTAGTTAGCAGCGTGAATTTGCGGTTTTATCTCATTAACTTTACTAATTTACTTTTTGTATGAATGATTCATTGTAATATAAAATAAACTGCACCACATGATTGATTTAAAAGAACTGATCCGATGTGTGAACTTTCAGGATAACAGCTGAGACATTGCTCTACTTATTGAGCTGTTTAGTTAGTGAATTGAATTCTCTATTTTATTTCATTAACTTTACTAATTTACTTTTTGTATGAAGGATTCATTGAAATATATATATATATATATATATATATATATACACACACATTTTCATTCATTCTGACAAGTGGTCAGATATCTATCTGACCACTTGTATCTGTCTTGATTTATTTACTTTGTTGTGGCCAGAATAAAGACACGAGTGGATTTGAGTTAACAAACATATTAATGAAAATCGGTAATACAATACTATACAAACAAACAAGAATGTTAAGTCCAAACTGTCAGAGTTGACTGTTGCGAAAAACTCTACCTCTGACAAAAGCAGTCCCTGCTTTTATTTATAAGTTGGAAGAGTCCATCCGTGTATGGGTGATTTACCATAACAAACTTCTGAAGCTGAAACGTATTTACTTTGTATATTTTTTAATCATTCATCCTAAGCAAGGCAATAAAGCCACTAGGATGTAAGAAGTTATTGCATGTGAGAGAATATGAGGAAAAGAAAAAACATTATTAAGGAGTGAAGACAAGAAAAAGAACAGGAATTAAGAAGACAGACAATAACAATTGAAATTGCATTTAAATTTTTGAAGATCAAAGCTTACTAAAAAGTGGGAAGAGAGTTCCACAACTAAGAAATGTGAGAGAAGAAATTGTTTGCATAGAACTTACTGTTATATCTCGCCACTACAACAGTCAAAAGCTGAGACCTTATCACCTTACTTGGAGTGAAATGATTAAATAAAAAATAAATGGCATAAGAAAAAAAGACACACACATTTTATACATTATGTTCATTTTTAAATTTTACTTTAATGGCCGTATTTCCTGGTGCCTCTTTTTCTGCCATTTTGAAAATCTGTGTTCTCTGAGCAAACTAACGACATGGTTGAATAGTACCAAAGTTCCTCTTAGACTTCTCTAGGGTATTAAATTTTACGGGATTTTATGCCAAGGCCTGGACTATTTTATCTCTGCATTCATGCCCTTAAAGAAAAAAAATGGATCCACTTTCCCTTTAGCTCCATCTGTTTGTAAATAGCATCATATATGGATACTTTTTATTCTGTAAAGCATAACATCTGCCATGTTCAATAGTAGACGAAGGTTAGGTATCTCTCCCCGCTGCTTGTACCATATAATCTAGTACAACCTACTGCATGTTAGGAAGGGAATGGACATTACTAAGTAGGTCCCACTGAACACTGCACTGAGAGATTGCTATGAAAAGGAATTACATGGTATACAGCACACCAACAACTTACTGGATTATGCGATACATCTTCCCTTATTTCTCTTTAGAGGCTTTGCTTTCTTATCTTTGAATTTCTCTTCAATAACTCATTTTTATGTTACATTATCTTGCATCTTAGTGGCTTTATTACCTTGTTTGGGGGTGAAATAATTTAAAGATAAAAGGAAGAACTTTTATTATTTTATTTTAATAAGATAGCTGCTTTTAGAATGTTTGACAGAATTTTAATTAAAAAATTTGTATCATCCCATCATTGTCCCCAAAATCTAACAACTTGTCCCAAACTCATGTTCTGACATCTCTGAGATGACATTAATTTTGGGCCCTAGTTGTATTATATATAGTGAACCACTAATGGCAATGCTAGCAGTCCTCTGGTAGCGTTAGACATCTGATTACGTTAGACATCAGTCCAGTTTGTATTTGATTCAAAAGGTATGCAGGGAATGAAACCTTCTATGTTTCATGTCCCTTCAGGACATGAACGATTATGTTCCTCCACAATTTCGTGTCTCCTTGTATGTCTCCTAATCTCTCATCAGCCAACAGTTTACACATGTGCATTCTTCTTCACAGTGTCATGATCCTTCATGATATGTGCGATCATGACTCTCCACAATTTCCTTTCCTTTGTAGATCTTAGTAAAATTATCTCTTTATCTCTCCTAATCCCTTTTCTGCCAACCATTTACACAATCTTGTTAGGAATGCAGTCAGTGCATTTTAAACCTCACTAAAAAGACAACTTTCTTTTTTTATATGACATGTCCCTTCAGTACATGGGCAATCATGGCTCTCCACAATTTCCTTTCCTTTGTAGATCTTAGTAAAATTATCTCTTTGGCTCTCCACAATTTCCTGTCCTTTTCAATCATAAGCAAAGGTTTCTTTTTTTTTTTTTTTTTTTTTTTTTTACTAACTATCCTTCCCACTGTCTGATCTGTTATCCATTTACACAATCTCTTTAGGGAGGTGATCATGGCTCTCCATAACTTCCTATCCTTCATAGCTCTAAGCAATATTTGTTTCCTTACTATCCTTCCCATGCCATGATCCATTTAAACAAGGTTGTTAGGTCGGTTACTCACAGTTTAACACTGCCCCACTTGTCTCTGAT